>CM077168.1:40965641-41447362 GCA_039654105.1 Coreius guichenoti | reverse complement strand
CACGCAATTGCGAGTTTATATCTCAGAAATCTGACTTTATATCACGCAATTGCGAGTTTATGTCTCAGAATTCTGACTTTATATCACGCAATTGTGAGAAAACAAAGTCAGAATTGTGACTTTATATCACGCAATTGCGAGTTTATATCTCAGAATTCTGACTTTATAACTCGCAATTGTGAGAAAACAAAGTCAGAATTGTGACTTTATATGACACAATTGCGAGTTTATATCTCAGAATTCTGACTTTATAACTCGCAATTGTGAGGAAAAAAAGTCAGAATTGTGACTTTATATCACTCAATTGCGAGTTTATGTCTCAGAATTCTGACTTTATATCACGCAATTGTGAGAAAAAAGTCAGAATTGTGACTTTATATCATGCAATTGCGAGTTTATATCTCAGAATTCTGACTTTATATCACGCAATTGTGAGGAAAAAAAAGTCAGAATTGTGACTTTATATCACGCAATTGCGAGTTCACATCTCAGAATTCTGACTTTATAAATCGCAATTGTGAGAAAAAAAAGTCAGAATTGTGACTTTATATCACGCAATTGCGAGTTTATATCAGAATTCTGACTTTATAACTCACAATTGTGAGGGAAAAAAAGTCAGAATTGTGACTTTATATCACGCAGTTGCGAGTTTATATCTCAGAATTCTGACTTTATATCACGCAATTGTGAGAAAAAAAGTCCGAATTGTGACTTTATATCACGCAATTGCGAGTTTATATCTCAGAATTCTGACTTTATAACTCGCAATTGTGAGGAAAAAAAGTCTAAATTGTGACTTTATATCACGCAATTGCGAGTTTATATCTCAGAAATCGGACTTTATATCACGCAATTGCGAGTTTATATCTCAGAAATCTGACTTTATATCACGCAGTTGCGAGTTTATATCTCAGAATTCTGACTTTATAACTCGCAATTGTGAGGAAAAAAAAGTCAGAATTGTGACTTTATATCACGCAATTGCGAGTTTATATCTCAGAATTCTGACTTTATAACTCGCAATTGTGAGGAAAAAAAGTCAGAATTGTGACTTTATATCACGAAATTGCGAGTTTATGTCTCAGAATTCTGACTTTATAACTCGCAATTGTGAGGAAAAAAAGTCAGAATTGTGACTTTATATCACGCAATTGCGAGGTTATATCTCAGAATTCTGACTTTATATCACGCAATTGCGAGTTTATATCTCAGAATTCTGACTTTATATCACGCAATTGCGAGTTTATATCTCAGAATTCTGACTTTATAACTCACAATTGTGAGAAAAAAAAAGTCAGAATTCTGACTTTTTTTCTCACAATTGCGAGTTTATATCTCAGAATTCTGACTTTATAGCTCACAATTGTGAGAAAAAAAAATTCATAATTGTGACTTTATATCATGCAATTGCGAGTTTATATCTCAGAATTCTGACTTTATATCATGCAATTGTGAGTTTACACTCACCTAAAGGATTATTAGGAACACCTGTTCAATTTCTCATTAATGCAATTATCTAATCAACCAATCACATGGCAGTTGCTTCAATGCATTTAGGGGTGTGGTCCTGGTCAAGACAATCTCCTGAACTCCAAACTGAATGTCAGAATGGGAAAGAAAGGTGATTTAAGCAATTTTGAGCGTGGCATGGTTGTTGGTGCCAGACGGGCCGGTCTGAGTATTTCACAATCTGCTCAGTTACTGGGATTTTCACGCACAACCATTTCTAGAGTTTACAAAGAATGGTGTGAAAAGGGAAAAACATCCAGTATGCGGCAGTCCTGTGGGCGAAAATGCCTTGTTGATGCTAGAGGTCAGAGGAGAATGGGCCGACTGATTCAAGCTGATAGAAGAGCAACTTTGACTGAAATAACCACTCGTTACAACCGAGGTATGCAGCAAAGCATTTGTGAAGCCACAACACGCACAACCTTGAGGCGGATGGGCTACAACAGCAGAAGACCCCACCGGGTACCACTCATCTCCACTACAAATAGGAAAAAGAGGCTACAATTTGCACGAGCTCACCAAAATTGGACAGTTGAAGACTGGAAAAATGTTGCCTGGTCTGATGAGTCTCGATTTCTGTTGAGACATTCAGATGGTAGAGTCAGAATTTGGCGTAAACAGAATGAGAACATGGATCCATCATGCCTTGTTACCACTGTGCAGGCTGGTGGTGGTGGTGTAATGGTGTGGGGGATGTTTTCTTGGCACACTTTAGGCCCCTTAGTGCCAATTGGGCATCGTTTAAATGCCACGGCCTACCTGAGCATTGTTTCTGACCATGTCCATCCCTTTATGACCACCATGTACCCATCCTCTGATGGCTACTTCCAGCAGGATAATGCACCATGTCACAAAGCTCGAATCATTTCAAATTGTTTTCTTGAACATGACAATGAGTTCACTGTACTAAAATGGCCCCCACAGTCACCAGATCTCAACCCAATAGAGCATCTTTGGGATGTGGTGGAACGGGAGCTTCGTGCCCTGGATGTGCATCCCACAAATCTCCATCAACTGCAAGATGCTATCCTATCAATATGGGCCAACATTTCTAAAGAATGCTTTCAGCACCTTGTTGAATCAATGCCACGTAGAATTAAGGCAGTTCTGAAGGCGAAAGGGGGTCAAACACAGTATTAGTATGGTGTTCCTAATAATCCTTTAGGTGAGTGTATATCTCAAAATTCTGACTTTATATTACGCAATTGCGAGTTTATATCTCAGAATTCTGACTTTATATCACGCAATTGCAAGTTTATATCTCAGAATTCTGACTTTATAACTCACAATTGTGAGAAAAAAAAAGTCAGAATTGTGACTTTATATCACGCAATTGCGAGTTTATATTTCAGAATTCTGACTTTATAACACAATTGTGAGAAAAAAAAAGTCAGAATTGTGACTTTATATCACGCAATTGCGAGTTTATATCTCAGAATTCTGACTTTATATCACGCAGTTGCGAGTTTATATTTCAGAATTCTGACTTTATAGCTCGCAATTGCGAGTTTATATGTCAAAATTCTGACTTTATATCACGCATTTGCGAGTTTATATCTCAGAATTCTGACTTTATATCACGCAATTGCGAGTTTATATCTCAGAATTCTGACTTTATATCACACAATTGCGAATTTATATCTCAGAATTCTGACTTTATATCACGCAATTGCGAGTTTATATCAGAATTCTGACTTTATATCACGCAATTGTGAGAAAAAAAGTCAAAATTGTGACTTTATATCACGCAATTGCGAGTTCATATCTCGGAATTCTGACTTTATAACTCGCAATTGTGAGGAAAAAAAGTCAGAATTCTGACTTTATATCACGCAATTGCGAGTTTATATCTCAGAATTCTGACTTTATATCACGCAATTGCGAGTTTATATCTCAGAAATCTGACTTTATATCACGCAGTTGCGAGTTTATATCTCAGAATTCTGACTTTATAACTCGCAATTGTGAGGAAAAAAAAGTCAGAATTGTGACTTTATATCACGCAATTGCGAGTTTATATCTCAGAATTCGGACTTTATATCACGCAATTGTGAGAAAAAAAGTCAGAATTGTGACTTTATATCACGCAATTGCGAGTTTATATCTCAGAATTCTGACTTTATAACTCGCAATTGTGAGAAAACAAAGTCAGAATTGTGACTTTATATCACGCATTTGCGAGTTTATATCTCAGAATTCTGACTTTATATCACGCAATTGCGAGTTTATATCTCAGAATTCTGACTTTATATCACGCAATTGTGAGAAAACAAAGTCAAAATTGTGACTTTATATCACGCAATTGCGAGTTTATATCTCAGAATTCTGACTTTATAACTCGCAATTGTGAGGAAAAAAAGTCAGAATTGTGACTTTATATGACGCAATTGCGAGTTTATATCTCAGAAATCTGACTTTATATCACGCAGTTGCGAGTTTATATCTCAGAATTCTGACTTTATAACTCGCAATTGTGAGGAAAAAAAAGTCAGAATTGTGACTTTATATCACGCAATTGCGAGTTTATGTCTCAGAATTCTGACTTTATATCACGCAATTGTGAGAAAAAAGTCAGAATTGTGACTTTATATCATGCAATTGCGAGTTTATATCTCAGAATTCTGACTTTATATCACGCAATTGTGAGGAAAAAAAAGTCAGAATTGTGACTTTATATCACGCAATTGCGAGTTTACATCTCAGAATTCTGACTTTATAAATCGCAATTGTGAGAAAAAAAAGTCAGAATTGTGACTTTATATCACGCAATTGCGAGTTTATATCAGAATTCTGACTTTATAACTCACAATTGTGAGGAAAAAAAAGTCAGAATTGTGACTTTATATCACGCAGTTGCGAGTTTATATCTCAGAATTCTGACTTTATATCACGCAATTGTGAGAAAAAATGTCCGAATTGTGACTTTATATCACGCAATTGCGAGTTTGTCTCAGAATTCTGACTTTATATCACGCAATTGCGAGTTTATATCTCAGAATTCTGACTTTATAACTTGCAATTGTGAGGAAAAAAAGTCAGAATTGTGACTTTATATCACGCAATTGCGAGTTTATATCTCAGAAATCGGACTTTATATCACGCAATTGCGAGTTTATATCTCAGAAATCTGACTTTATATCACGCAGTTGCGAGTTTATATCTCAGAATTCTGACTTTATAACTCGCAATTGTGAGGAAAAAAAAGTCAGAATTGTGACTTTATATCACGCAATTGCGAGTTTATATCTCAGAATTCTGACTTTATATCACGCAATTGTGAGAAAACAAAGTCAGAATTGTGACTTTATATCACGCAATTGCGAGTTTATATCTCAGAATTCTGACTTTATAACTCGCAATTGTGAGAAAACAAAGTCAGAATTGTGACTTTATATGACACAATTGCGAGTTTATATCTCAGAATTCTGACTTTATAACTCGCAATTGTGAGGAAAAAAAGTCAGAATTCTGACTTTATATCACGCAATTGCGAGTTTATATCTCAGAATTCTGACTTTATAACTCGCAATTGTGAGGAAAAAAAGTCCGAATTGTGACTTTATATCACGCAATTGCGAGTTTACATCTCAGAAATCGGACTTTATATCACGCAATTGCGAGTTTATATCTCAGAAATCTGACTTTATATCACGCAGTTGCGAGTTTATATCTCAGAATTCTGACTTTATAACTCGCAATTGTGAGGAAAAAAAAGTCAGAATTGTGACTTTATATCACGCAATTGCGAGTTTATATCTCAGAATTCTGACTTTATAACTCGCAATTGTGATTAAAAAAAGTCAGAATTGTGACTTTATATCACGCAATTGCGAGTTTATATCTCAGAATTCTGACTTTATAACTCGCAATTGTGAGGAAAAAAAGTCAGAATTGTGACTTTATATCACGCAATTGCGAGGTTATATCTCAGAATTCTGACTTTATGTCACGCAATTGCGAGTTTATATCTCAGAATTCTGACTTTATATCTCGCAATTGCGAGTTTATATCTCAGAATTCTGACTTTATAACTCACAATTGTGAGAAAAAAAAAGTCAGAATTCTGACTTTTTTTCTCACAATTGCGAGTTTATATCTCAGAATTCTGACTTTATAGCTCACAATTGTGAGAAAAAAAAAGTCATAATTGTGACTTTGTATCACGCAATTGCGAGTTTATATCTCAGAATTCTGACTTTATATCATGCAATTGCGAGTTTATATCTCAAAATTCTGACTTTATATTACGCAATTGCGAGTTTATATCTCAGAATTCTGACTTTATATCACGCAATTGCAAGTTTATATCTCAGAATTCTGACTTTATAACTCACAATTGTGAGAAAAAAAAAGTCAGAATTGTGACTTTATATCACGCAATTGCGAGTTTATATCTCAGAATTCTGACTTTATAACACAATTGTGAGAAAAAAAAAGTCAGAATTGTGACTTTATATCACGCAATTGCGAGTTTATATCTCAGAATTCTGACTTTATATCACGCAGTTGCGAGTTTATATTTCAGAATTCTGACTTTATAGCTCGCAATTGCGAGTTTATATGTCAAAATTCTGACTTTATATCACGCATTTGCGAGTTTATATCTCAGAATTCTGACTTTATATCACGCAATTGCGAGTTTATATCTCAGAATTCTGACTTTATATCACACAATTGCGAATTTATATCTCAGAATTCTGACTTTATATCACGCAATTGCGAGTTTATATCTCAGAATTCTGACTTTATATCACGCAATTGTGAGAAAAAAAGTCAAAATTGTGACTTTATATCACGCAATTGCGAGTTCATATCTCAGAATTCTGACTTTATAACTCGCAATTGTGAGGAAAAAAAGTCAGAATTCTGACTTTATATCACGCAATTGCGAGTTTATATCTCAGAATTCTGACTTTATATCACGCAATTGCGAGTTTATATCTCAGAAATCTGACTTTATATCACACAGTTGCGAGTTTATATCTCAGAATTCTGACTTTATAACTCGCAATTGTGAGGAAAAAAAAGTCAGAATTGTGACTTTATATCACGCAATTGCGAGTTTATATCTCAGAATTCTGACTTTATATCACGCAATTGTGAGAAAAAAAGTCAGAATTGTGACTTTATATCACGCAATTGCGAGTTTATATCTCAGAATTCTGACTTTATAACTCGCAATTGTGAGAAAACAAAGTCAGAATTGTGACTTTATATCACGCATTTGCGAGTTTATATCTCAGAATTCTGACTTTATATCACGCAATTCCGAGTTTATATCTCAGAATTCTGACTTTATAACTTGCAATTGTGAGAAAAAAAAGTCAGAATTCTGACTTTTTATCACGCAATTGCGAGTTTATTTCTCAGAATTCTGACTTTATATCACGCAATTGCAAGTTTATATCAGAATTCTGACTTTATATCACGCAATTGCGAGTTTATATCTCAGAATTCTGACTTTATAACTCGCAATTGTGAGGAAAAAAAAGTCAGAATTGTGACTTTATATCACGCAATTGCGAGTTTATATCTCAGAATTCTGACTTTATATCACGCAGTTGTGAGGAAAAAAAAGTCAGAATTGTGACTTTATATCACGCAATTGCGAGTTTATATCTCAGAATTCTGACTTTATAACTCGCAATTGTGAGAAAAAAAAGTCAGAATTGTGACTTTATATCACGCAATTGCGAGTTTATATCTCAGAATTCTGACTTTATATCACGCAGTTGCGAGTTTATATTTCAGAATTCTGACTTTATAACTCGCAATTGTGAGAAAAAAAAGTCAGAATTGTGACTTTATATCACACAATTGCGAGTTTATATCAGAATTCTGACTTTATATCACGCAATTGTGAGTTTATATCTCAGAATTCTGACTTTATATCACGCAGTTGCGAGTTTATATCTCAGAATTCTGACTTTATATCACGCAGTTGCGAGTTTATATCTCAGAATTCTGACTTTATATCACGCAATTGCGAGTTTATATCTCAGAATTCTGACTTTATAACTCGCAATTGTGAGGAAAAAAAGTCAGAATTGTGACTTTATATCACGCAATTGCGAGTTTATATCTCAGAATTCTGACTTCATACCACGCAATTGCGAGTTTATATCTCAGAAATCTGACTTTATAACTCGCAATTGTGAGGAAAAAAAGTCAGAATTGTGACTTTATATCACGCAATTGCGAGTTTATATCTCAGAATTCTGACTTTATATCACGCAATTGCGAGTTTATATCTCAGAAATCTGACTTTATATCACGCAGTTGCGAGTTTATATCTCAGAATTCTGACTTTATAACTCGCAACTGTGAGGAAAAAAAAGTCAGAATTGTGACTTTATATCACGCAATTGCGAGTTTATATCTCAGAATTCTGATTTTATATCACACAATTGCGAGTTTATATCTCAGAATTCTGACTTTATATCACGCAATTGTGAGAAAAAAGTCAGAATTGTGACTTTATATCACGCAATTGCGAGTTTATATCTCAGAATTCTGACTTTATATCATGCAATTGTGAGAAAAAAAGTCAGAATTGTGACTTTATATCACACAATTGCGAGTTTATATCTCAGAATTCTGACTTTATATCACGCAACTGTGAGGAAAAAAAGTCCGAATTGTGACTTTATATCACGCAATTGCGAGTTTATATCTCAGAATTCTGACTTTATATCACGCAATTGTGAGGAAAAAAAGTCAGAATTGTGACTTTATATCACGCAATTGCGAGTTTATATCTCAGAATTCTGACTTTATATCACGCAATTGTGAGGAAAAAAAGTCCGAATTCTGACTTTATATCACGCAATTGCGAGTTTATATCTCAGAATTCTGACTTTATATCACGCAATTGCGAGTTTATATCTCAGAATTCTGACTTTATAACCCGCAATTGTGAGGAAAAAAAGTCAGAATTGTGACTTTATATCACGCAATTGCGAGTTTATATCTCAGAATTCTGACTTTATATCACGCAATTGCGAGTTTATATCTCAGAAATCTGACTTTATATCACGCAGTTGCGAGTTTATATCTCAGAATTCTGACTTTATAACTCGCAATTGTGAGGAAAAAAAAATCAGAATTGTGACTTTATATCAAGCAATTGCGAGTTTATATCTCAGAATTGTGACTTTATATCACGCAATTGCGAGTTTATATCTCAGAATTCTGACTTTATATTACGCAATTGCGAGTTTATATCTCAGAATTCTGACTTTATATTACGCAATTGCGAGTTTATATCTCAGAATTCTGACTTTATAACTCGCAATTGTGAGAAAAAAAGTCAGAATTATGAGATATATATTCACAATTGCGTGATATAAAGTCACAATTCTGACTCTGTCAGAGTTTATATCTCAGAATTCTGACTTTATATTACGCAATTGCGAGTTTATATCTCAGAATTCTGACTTTATAGCTCGCAACTGTGAGAAAAAAAGTCAGAATTGTGACTTTATATCACGCAATTGCGAGTTTATATCTCAGAATTCTGACTTTATAACTCGCACTTGTGAGAAAAAAAAGTCAGAATTCTGAGATAAAAAGTCGCAATTACTCTTTTTAATTTTTTTATTTAGTGGCGGAAACGGGCTTCCATATCTTTTGGTTCAGCATATAGATTTATTTATCTTTTAATACACACTGTTCAAACAAATACAAAACCTATAGTAAACAAGAAGACTCTGGTACAAACCGTTCACCCCCAGTTATGTGTAAGTTGCAATTTGAGCGTTATGATTTTTATCCTTTTATACTGTACATATCTTAATATAATCTATAAAAGTAATTCTATTATTGATGTATATAGTTGTGACAAGGACATTCAAAATATTGACATCAATCATTTGTTACAGATGGCGACAATCAAATACCTACGTGAAAATGAACAGAATTCATTTTGCATGGCTTTTGGTATCACATGTATGATAGTGTGTGTGTGTGTGTGTGTGTGTGTGTGGATACGAAAGCTTAATATTGCAGCACAATCAAAGTCGCATGTTCCATATAAAATATACATTGTGTTTACCACACAGTAGGCAGTGCTGGATACTGAGGCACAGCTCAGGAGCAGCATTACTAGAACCAAAGACTCTCTGCACCTTTGATGATACATACAATGCTCAAAGTTTACGCAGTCAGTCTTTCATTGATTGATGATAACGACAGGTATCGCCGCCGCTTGACTAGGACAGGGGAACAAAAAGGCAGTGTTTATCATGTAAGTGCAAAGGTTATAGATTTGATACAGTAGTCTCTACGGAATGTGGGGGGTTAAGCTCATGCAAAATGGATGTGCTATGAATTACACTGTGATCTATATATTATATTGCTTTTTATACAGCATCTACACATTACAGATCTGCAAAAAATAACTAAATAATAATAATAAAAAAAAAATACAACAAAAACAACTGGCACTTTCCATAGTCTTCACAAATGGGTAAAGGTGTGACATCAACACAGAGGTACAATCAACAGACCCTGTGACCACTAAAAAGCCTTATACGTTTGTATGGACAAGTGACATACATATACCGAACACTATAATCATGTATTCTTGAACTGAGCATATATCATTTACTTACACATATTAATGTTTTATTTTTAGAAAATTAATTATCTTTAAGGCTCGTTATTTAGTATATTAATGTAATCAGCCAGACTATGAATAATTCATAGGTTTGTTAGCTTTATCGATTCATTCTAGTCCCTTGTATTGCACCTACATTAACATCTACACAATTATAATATATTGTGCATTATATGACTGATTTAACAAGCTCTTCTGACATAATTGATTTCAAGTTTTTGAATATTCACATAATAAATGACAGGACCAAAACTGTAGAACTATTACATTCTCACATGCTTTCAGTTACATCACAAACACTAGCTATGCGTCACTATTGTTTTTATTTCTTTTTCCCCCATATAACCGACCACTTTGCAATTTTGAATCTGCATCTGTGTATAAACTTCTGAAACAATTAAACTATGTGAAAGTGAACTTGAGGGTTATAACTGTGGCTGTAAAGCAGATGAGCCATATTCTGTCTAAAGTCACACAGAATGAAGATACTGTTGTGACACTTAACTTAAGTTTTACCTTCAAAAATATCAGAAAGCAAAATACTCTTTAACAGCATTAACTTTATACAGTTTTAAGGTTAAGGCAAATAAAAGAACTTGAATTGTATCAGTACCAGAGTAACCTGGTAGAAAACTACACTGAACCACCACAATTGTGTTCTTAAATATATGCCTTAAAAATCTGATGATTAAAAAAAGATCCCAGAGCTTTCCTTCAGGAAAGAGAACAGCGAAAAAATGATAAGGAACAATGATCATTTTATAAGAACAAAGTAATATGATTAGAATAAGACAATCAAAAACATCAAAATATAAAAAAGGAAATGCTTCTGAGTGTTTTTGGTGTGATGAAATACACTTGAAATGAGAAAATGTCAAATTAAAATACAGCTTTGGCTTATAAAAAAAACATTTTCTGCTAGGAGTGTTATGACAGAGACCTGAACTGAAAAAGGAGAAATAAAGAGGGGGTAAGAATTAGAACATTAGAATGTACTCAGTAATAAATAAATAAATAAAATGAACCCTGCCATTTCAGGAGAAGCCATGATGTAGTTTGGCATTTTTATCAACTGTAATTTACAGAATATTAGTGTTCCTCATAGAAAAGAATGTTTCACAAAGTTCTTTTAAAAAATGCAGATTCTTCCATAGGCTATACACATTATTGAGCTTTAGGGCTTTATATAATCTCTCATTTTAGTGTTGTAATTCTTTTGCACAGTTGATGGAAAGCAGTTAGCAGGCTAAGAGACTAGCAACTAGAGAGAATGTAGAACATTTTCTAAGACCACTACAGCAGAACCACATGACCTGTGGAGCAGCTAGTCTCTGTTCATTTCTCTCTCCCGAGCTTAGCCACTGCACTCCAGTGCAACCCCCTCTTTATGAAAAGGCAAAATATAGTGGTATGTGAAAAAAAGTTTGATTTCCAGTGTCTATCTGAATAAGTCTGGCACCCTGTATATGAGTGAATGAGTGTCTCCACGTGTCTGTTCAGCAGTCAGCTGATTTCGATGTCTCCCCATCTTCTGCTGACAGGGGAACCGACTGTTCCTTCATTTCGATCTCATCTGCAGACTCTTCGTTTTTCTTCTCGTCTTCCATTGGGTAGACCACTACACAAAACTTCTGACCCAGGTATGTCATCTTGTCTGAGAACATAAAGAGAGTAATTCAATATATGGGGTCTGTAAGATTTTATAATGTTTTTTGAAACTAGAATCTTATGCTCATCGAGGTTGCATTTATTTGATCTAAAATACAGTAAAAACATTTAAAAAAAACATATTATTAGAAAAGCACTGTGAAATATTATTTTAAGAACTAATTATTATTTTTATAACTACTCACTATTATTTTTAACAGAACTAATTTTTAATATATTATAAAAAGTAATTTTTAAAAGCCTTCAGAAGTCATTCTAATGTTAATTGGTGCTCAAGGAACAATTTCTCAGATCACAACTGAAATTCTCAAAACTACCTGTTCAGCCTCCACATCATCTAGTCACTTGTGCACAACATAAAAGCAATTTCTCATTCTTTTGAATAAATTGGAAATGCTTTTGGTACATTCATGAAATTGATTATGTACAGTTGTCTGCCGTTTCCTACATTATCAATTGATAATGTCATTGTCATGTTGCTCAAAATGTACTATACTGGTTCTCTGTTGAATAGTCTTACCCCTGAAAACATTGCTTCATTGCATAAGTCATTAAATGCATAAGTCATAAAATGTCAAGTATATTTTCTATACATTTCTATTAGACATTTTTGTAAATGTGTCCTGATTTGATGAATTTCCCAGGTAAATCTTGAATTTTTAACTAATGAAGGGAAATGTAAAGCATTCGATCAACCAATGATCAACCAGTTCTCTAACATAGCTCAGAGATGCATGTCATGAATCTTCAATTGGCAAGCATATATAGACAGAGCACAACACAGAGTTACAATTTCTTATAATGAAAGAACAACAAGGAAACATACAGGGTCAACAGCTGGTAAGAAGAAGAGGAGTAAGGATGCGTGGTGGAAGGGTAGGGAGGCAAAACAAAGTAAGAGGTAGATAAGGCAAAGGACATAGGCACATTTCTGATGAAATAAGGACCACTATTGTGGACCATGTTCTTGATTCATGACCTTACAATGTCTGAGACGGGTCGAAAGGTGCAGCTGAATGTTGTAAGAACAACCATTTCCTCAGTCATTCAAGCATTTCGTAACAGGTATGTATTTCAACAATGTCCACTGTACTCTGATACTGTACACTTACACTTTATACAGATACATACTATATCACACAAACACACATATGTATATAAAGTCTTTTTCTTTTATATATCGCAATGACATTGTACTGTAATTTGTTAAGAGACCAACATTAAAAGCGTAACTGTGAATCCTGTCCAGTCTCTTGCAATCAATATCCCATATACAGTAATGTGTTGATTTGTAATTGATATATGCCATGCAGAAACATTATAAATAACACTTCTGAACAAACTTTTGATTGGTAGTGTAAATATATAATATAATATAATATAATACAACCGGTTCTCAGTTCCCAGCCCTACAGTGTGAGGTACATTGTCTTTATTCAGACCTAATATAGAGAAGTGATGTCATCGTTAAGCCCCAATTATCTGTGAACTTTATTCCACTTACCAACAAATGTATTGAAACACTGAGGCTTGTTTTCCCAGTACACACCCAAGAAGTAGACAGGGACACCAGTAAGCATGATGGCCAATCCAATGCCACACACCACAGGCTCTGAGTACAGAGAGAAGATCAGCAGGAAAGCCCAGAACAGCAGGTAGATGACAGGCCACACCAGACTGATCTGTGGGTAGGAGAGGTATGGTTAGCGGCCAGAAGGAAAACATTATCTTAAGGTTTCAGCTTATGTGGGCATACATAGTACCTAGCACATCATGATTCAAAGGTTATAGCAAAATATAAATAGATTTGCTAAACAGAATACTGGATATATAACAGATGGCAAGGTATCAGTAAAAAGACAACAACTACTGAGATCACTGAGCAAAAACTGATACTGATTTTTATCATATGGTAAAAAATGTTTAGAATTAAATTCAAAATTAACATAAAATACTTATTCAACATAACATAACACTGGGTTTCAGTTCAAGTTTTTAGGACTTACTTTAATTGGCCGGTGCATATCTGGTTGTTTAATCCGCAGCACAATCTGCCCGGCAACAGTGACACCATAGAAGAGGTAATTGATGAAACCCACATAGTTGATGAGTGTGTACATGTCACTGGTGCACAGCATCAGAAGTGTTGAGAGGCACTGCAAGAGAGCAAGAGAGAGATTTTTATTTAACAATTGAAATTGCAAATTTTGCATATCTATCTATAAGAACTGTCTGATATCATATCACATTATCGTGAAGACCATTCATACTGGGACTAAGGAAGAATGCAGGCCATAAAATCAACAACAGAACAAGTCAGAATTAAATTATGCACAACAAATGTGAGAGTGAGTTATAAAGACGTACTTAAAGGGAGAGAGAGGAATATATACTGTATATGATACTCACAGTGAAGAGCAGGGCTGGAATTGGGGTGCAGCGCTTCACATGAATCATAGCCAGCAGACTAGGGAGATGGCCTTCACGTGCACCCGCGAAGAACAACCTGAACAACATGAGGACAATCCAGGAATACTGTTATTTATGATGCCAATGTATTCAGTAGAAGGGAATATGTAAAGACACAGACAGAATGATCGATAGAACGATACAACGATAGAACAATAGATAGAATGATAGATCGATAGAATGATAGATCGATAGATCGATAGATAGATAGATAGATAGATAGATAGATAGATAGATAGATAGATAGATAGGTAGATAGATAGATAGATAGATAGATAGATAGATAGATGTGTCTTGTGTATAAATGATGGATGGATGGATGGATGGATGGATGGATGGATGGATGTGGATGGATGGAGAGACTGACCGAGAGGAGGTGAAGAGGGAGCCGTTGACCCCCCCAAATGTGGACAAGGCCACAGAGATGGGCATGATCCATGACATCACTCCCAACAGCTTCTCACCAAACGTCTGGGAGAGAGCAACAGAGTGGTGAAGGAGAGAGAAGAGAGACAAGCAGAGGAAAAGAGGACGTTGATCGAATACATGCATTATCATGTCCATATATCTATGCTGTTATATTAAAAAGGTCATTTGAATTGAATGCAGAAGATTCTGGAGTCTGATATATCTATTTGAATGGTATACAGGCAGGCATCAAGAGCTCAATCCAAGTATCATTTAAAGAACTTTAAATATTGATACTTGGGTAGATATGTCAAAGAATCTCCTGCATAAAGCAAAGCAATCAGTCTGTTTGCAGTCTGGAAGTGTCTAACTGCTACGAATGGACACAGGTCACTCACCACAGCTACAGCATTAGAAGCCAGCAGCTCCTGAGGGCTCATGGCAGTGACGTAGGCAATGTTAGCAAAAACGTACACAAAGGTCACGAGGGGAATTGAGATGAAGATAGCACGGGGGAGGTTCCTGTATGGAAAATATATAAAAACAAGAAAGAGGGAAAGAACAAAAGTGTTCAGTCAGAATAGTACATTGCATTATTCTAGCCTACCAACTACATTTACTACTTTCCAGTCAGTATAAGGCAGGTTCCATTATTGTGTAAAATTATACAATGATTCTTTTGCCTCTTTCTGCTTGTGCAATATATTAATATATGGCAGACCATTCTGACTATTGATCCGTTATGTGGTTTTCTGCTGGAGATTACAAATGTATATCCAATTTACACTAATTAAATAACAATTAACACTAATTAAATACTGAGAACACATAACTGAATTACTGTGAGCTCTTTAGATGAGAATTGGCTTACACATAGGGGTCGACAAGTTCCTCTGTGACATAATTGAGAAAATTCCAGCCACCGTAGGCGAAGGACCCCTGTAGAAATGCCAGAGCGATCAGACCAACATCATAGTCTTGAAACGGTTCAAAAGCATTGGCCGGCTCCAACCAGTAATATTCGCCTGGAGAAGGAAAAAAGCGTACAAATGTTTAGTAAGCATCAAAGGGAATTTTGTTATAAAATGCCTCTGGTTTATTAGCTAGTTGGTTAACCTTTAGCAAATACTTTTACTCAAAACAGCTTGAAGTAGAGTAATCGCTAACGCAGCTCCTCTTGAGCAACTGATGGTCAAGTTCCCTGGTCAAGGACCAAAATTGCCAAAATTGCATTGTATTGCATCTTAATAACATAAAGTTTATGAAGATCCAGCTGGATTGAGTTGGTAGAAACCTTGTGAAACTGGTAGACCATCTTGGGCAGTTATAAAAAATACTGTGACTTGATTTTTCTTTTTGCTCCCTAAGCCATAGTATTAATACCACAATTCTAGGATCAGGTCTTTGGGTCACATGTACTCTCTGAACTCTCTTTGAGAGCATGCATGACCCCGAAGACCCCACATTAAAGAGCAGCCAGTGCCAACTAACCCAAATCCAGTTTTTTTAAAGTGTCTGCATGGAATCACATCTGTCACTCTCATATTATCAGGTCAGTGTCTGAGCTAACAGGCCGTCGGCAGTGTGATCATTATTGAATCCTCTCTGACGCACCAGCTGTGAAAACTGCATTATCTGTGTTATTCTTTATTAGAGGGTTTGAACCCAGTGACTTCTGCTGAGACAACAAGGCAAAGAGGGGAAGTGCTGTGCTTTCAGTTTTTCTGAAGATTTTACGGAGCTACTAGGGATGAATCAATGTGTCCAGGAGGACAGAGAGTCACACATGCAAACTTCTACAAATGCACGGACAAGAACAAGCACTGCACGTAGCCACAAACACATGCACACACACACACAGCTTTATTTACCACAGACCTTCTTGAATAACCAGTAATATATAGCATGCACACACACATACATAGACATATGGTGCCTACCCTTGCAGATTTGTACGATGCCCATGATGATGATGAGAATGAGGGCCAGAAGTTTCCCTGCAGTAAAGACATCCTGTACCCGTGTTGCCCAGCGCACGCTAGCACAATTCACCCAAGTCAGCAGCACTGAAACACACAGACATTGAGGTTACAAGGCTGGTTACACACAATGCACACACTATGAGCCATTAGTGAAATTTATGGCACCCTGCTGTTTGAGCAGTCTATTATGCCAAAGGATTATAAAATAATGCTTTCAGCTATGAGGAATTAATCAAACACACAAATGACAAGCTTGGAATAGGCCTTCAGGTGAACCTATTTAAACATTTGAATGCACTGCAACATTAGCACAGTCAACACAGACTAATCATAATAGGATATGATATTTTACGTCTATATTTATTGATCTGGCAGATGCTTTTATTCAAAGAAACTGAGTATGTGTATTCCCTTTTCAAATCCAATGTGGCACTGCCAGCAAAATGCTACAGGAAAGTTTCAAGTTCAAATACAGGAAAGTGACAGCCTGTGTGATTTTTTTTTTTACCTATGATTTGAGAGATTACATGGAATATTTGTACTTTTAAGAAATCATTTGACAATTCAATTGAGAATTTATTTAAAAAAATGCTAAAAGATTTTTAAAAATTAACATTGTAACCAGTTAGAGCATGTGAAATATTTTATTATACATTCATATACATTTTAACTTAGAAAACTGATGTTGAAAAAGTGAATGTGCTAAATAACGCTCATAGTCACATGCACACAGTCTTCTGATGGCATGTGACAGACATATTTGGTCATAAAATCAGAGGGACATGCAAGTAAACTTTGAGTCTTGACTCTTGCACTTTTGAGAACTTGCAAGACTTGCAAAAATGACTTGCAAAAATGCCACTTCGTGATGTGCACTTTCAGCTTTGTCCTTTGTTTCATTCAAATACTATTTGTGTACTTGTAGACAAGCAGCAAATCAAATCACTCATCTCAACAGATCAAATTGACATGAAATTATCGTTTTGTTTAACTTATCAACAGAGCAATAACGCACAAAACTAGTGTTAACTGGGTGTGAATTGAGAATGTCGATGCGTAGTGGCCAAACTCAGCAAGAGTACTTGGCACTCATTCAGTATGAAACTACATACACATGCAGCAGCATCTAGTCACAGCATTAAAATGCAAGTCAGGTGATATTAGGCGGGGTAAGGTATTTTGTTGCACAAAATCCGTGATAATTACTGTTTGTGGATAAATCAACACAAATAGTCTCAGTGAAAAGTGACACCCTGTGAAGGGAACGCAGTAAAAACACAACAAGGCTTTGGGCGAGGAGGTATAATCCTTATGCCTTATCTCTGTGTAAAAAGATCACTGCCTCGCTGTACAGCGCAATGACATGCTTCCAACTGAGCCCAGAAGTGTCATAAGGGCAGTGCATTCTGGGAAATCAACCGGAGAGGACGTCTTAGAGGGTGGTGTTTGTGAAACTCTTTCGGAATGGAAAAATAAGCAGGTAGTGAAATCTACATAGTACACCATGCTAATGCAAGCATGCAGAAAACATTCCTATGACAACAGGAATCTTACAATAAGCTGATTACAGTGGCGGTCACGTCCACAGAGGTCAGGGTTACTCATTTAACTTTCCATTTTTATCCCCTGGATATCTTAAGACTTTATGCAAGTAGAATCATGTGCTAAACAATTTTTTTTCTAACATTCAACAGCCTGTTAAACACAGTATACTCATGGGATCTTTTCTAAAACCTGGTGGATTCTGTTTTGCGCTTTACTGCTTACATAGGCAGCATCCTAATTAAAATGGAATAAATAATTTATTTGAAACACAAATAGCACATCTCAAAAAACACAATTTATTTCAATAGAGTTAGCATGTTGCTAAGCTAACCATGTGATGCTCAAATAAGCTTGAAAACAAATAGCACATACACATTTTGGTAAAATTGGTAAAACATTTTTAAGTAGATTTAACCTTTTCAGTAATTTACAAAATGTTATGAATTATAATAATATTAATAATCAACATTTCTCTCACATATCACTTCTTTGGTAGATTTTTTGGTTGTCCCAATTTGCATAGTTATGCACTATTCTATGCAATTTAACGTATAAATGGTGTTAGTGTGTTTACACTGAAAATTTCAAAAAAGAAAAAGTGCACTTAAAATACCCAGATGATTACAGAAAAAACTAAGTTTGAAATGTTGGACACTTCATACAATTCCTTATGTAGCTGAAGGGGAGAGGCTATCAGACTCTGATGCTGGATGACCAAATAACCCTATAAATTTCATACACTAGACAGTAGAGTACATAGTGCACAGAGTAAGTGCATAGTGTATAGTACGCAATTTGGGACATAACTTCCTACAAGAACAGGGACATCCTGTAAACTGTGCCATAGTGTCCACTTTTGCCCTTTCACTCACTTCCTGCCGTTCTCTAAACAAAACAAAAGCAAAGCTAAAGAAAAAGCAAAAAAGCTTTAGAGCTGCTTGAGAACATCTGGTTAGTTAAAAAACCACTTTCAACTTCAGCCAATCAGAACATTTTGGTCTTGATACAGTCCCTTTTTAGAGTATTAAAAGCACACAATGAATGCTGGCTCAGCTCTGTTACCCTGTGAAATGGACAAAGAGCTGGTACTGGTTACAGTCAAATAGCTAATTCTGGGTCAGATTTTTTCCATAAAAAGACTTGAACTACTATTAATATATCTAATTATTAAACTAAATAACTATTAAGGCTGGATTTAAATTGAAACTTTATAGTTGAAATATCAAAACAAGTTGAGATATCACCTAATATCTTCTCTTCTTGACCTCTCTCTTTTTTCTTAGGGTCTCTGTTGTTTGCCTGTCTACATACAGGTTGCAGTATTTGTAGCTCCAGCGTGAAATTTGCAGAAAGCCCACGCTCAAGACTTCTTGACGCCATGAAAAACATCATTCCATTTATCTTCACATATCCCTCTCTCTTTCACTCTCATCCTTTTCTATCATCTGCACATTTTCCCACAACCTTTCTGTTCCCTCTCCCAGGGTATGACCCCTCTGTCTTCTTCATTCACACATCAGTCCCAAAACCCAAGTCTCTCTAGCTCTGGCCTTCAAGTTTCTTTCACTTGAGTGTGATTTGCCCCTATCATCAAACATAAGATGCTGTAATGAAGTATCCATTCCCAGCCACAATTTGTGCATGCGCTATGGGAGAAAAATGTCTACAATATACAAGTGAATCACAAGCAGATGTGGAAATAGTGATTGTGTAAGTTGTTGTTGCATCTGTGAGATAAACAACATAAAACAGTCCACAATGCATGTAAAAATACAGAAAATAAAAATAAAAATATATATACAATATATATTATATATATTTATACATACTGTATAGCAAAATCAGTGGTCATTAAAATATGTATGTCAGTAGCAAAAATCCCTAAGTAATAAGACAATGATATCTCTGTTTGTCCTTCTGGTACTCACACAAGCAGATGGCAGCGAGCAGACGCAGACCACTCTCTGGGGGGAAGCAGGTGGGGAACAGAGGCTGCAGGACATAGTTGGAGAAGGTGAGAGCGATAACCGCCTGGTTAGTGGGGTAGATAACCAACACAGCAATCCACAACCGCAGAAACCTGTAGCATATAAATGTTAAAAAAAGTTAGAATGCTTCCAACAACAAAGTACTCATTAGATGGTAATACAGTGGTATTTTGATAACTATGTTTCATCTCCAAAAACACAAAGTATCATGTTAATACCATGGTTCTTTTTAGCTATTGATACGCATTGTGTTATTTGCATATAACAGTCTTTATTCTAAGGATGGATCAATTTGTGTAAGATAAGTTATTGCCATCACTTGTTTGGAATGAGATAGAGTCCTCAGGCAGTATCATTTATCAGAGCAGTCACTGTGCTAAGCAAAGGTTGATGGCATCTAAGCAAAGCCAAAGCTGAAATTTTATTTTTATTATTTTATTGAATCATTTGATTGACCGCTGAGTACCTATTAGTGGATTAAGAAATGTTAAATCAAAGCTACAGCTACTTCACCAGACAGCAGCAATTCCAACACTGTTAACAAGCTAATTACCATACAATGAAGGGTAATGGTGTTTACTGTCAGTAAATTGTTACATGGTGTTGACATGAGATTACTGTTTTGTTATTTCATTATTTTCTTCAGGTTTGTTTAATGACTCTCAGGAACACCAAGATACAATCATGTTAAAACAACCCTTCACACTAAGTTCTGCATTACCAATAATATAGTCATCTACTTAAAAATTAAAAGAGGTTAATTATTTTAGAAATAATATGGACTTTGATTGATTAGCAGCATATTCTCTGGAAGTATTATTAAAACCAATGTGCGACTGAAAACCTCACCCTGCCAGTCCTCCGAAGATGTCCTTGACATAAGAGTAATCGCCTCCAGATTTGGGGATAGTGACGCCCAGCTCAGCGTAGCAGAGTGCCCCAATCGCTGTTATAACGCCTGTGACGATCCATACAATGAGAGCCAGACCCACTGAACTGGCATTTTCCAACACTCCCTTTGGACTGACAAAGATTCCAGAGCCGATGATGTTACCTGTAAAAAAGGAAACAGAGAGGTTGAGTATTAGAATTGTGAATTAATGTAGGTCAGAAAAATGGATGTTTACTAAAGTGCTCCAATTTAAAATCCTTTTGAATGAAACAGACTTTATCCTGAGTAAAGGATATAAAGAGATTTTAGATTTGTCAGAAATGCATTACGGATACACATTTTAAAAAATTGTTGCCGATATCTCTACAGTCGATAATTATTTTCACAATATGATTAATATTATAAATCTATACTACTTTATTAAAAAAGTAAATTAATACATACTAAAACTATCATTATGTGCACACAGAAATTCACTCCAACATGCACTCTTAAAGATAAAACGTTCTTCAAGAGAACATCTTAATCTATCCTAGGTTTTAAAATAGACAGAAACATATCCACCTTATTTTGATCAATAGCTATTTTCTGTGAATGTGTGAGACTTCTGATTCATTAGCCGCTATAGGTAAATAACTAGAAGAATAAGAAAGTGCAGTAAATGGTAAAACTATTTGCACTACAAACCAGTGTGTTTATGATTTAGATAATATATTAAAATATGATAAGAAATACCAGTTTGCAATATCAAACAGCTAAAAATACCTGGAAGTGAATGATGCCTATGCTTACATTAAAAATAAGGTGGAAAGATTTCCAATTTTGGCTGATAAAAATCCAGTAACGGCCGATACTATTAAATAAATAACAAAATATGGTGCTTCACTAAATTTTATGTACAGTATCCCTAAAACACATAGGAAAGGCATGATGAGATGACAGTGTGACACTTCACCCAGGAGATATAAAGATCAGCGAGACCTATAACATTAGCAAAGAGAAAAGGGGCGATACTGAAAAACCACTGAAGAAAAAGCAGGACAGTGTATGAATCAAAAGGAAATGAAAATGTCAGTGTGGCAGAGAAAGAAGGAGAAGGGAGAACCAAGAGAGAGAAAACAGGTGGTGAGAGTGATTCACATTTGCTTAGTAAATTTTGAGTTAGTATTCAGCGTGACTAATGGAGTGATTACACACAGCAAATATATGGGGGAGTGTGTATTTGTCTAGCCATACAACAGTGTATGCACTTAGTGCAGTAGTGGACCACCACTGTGTGATCCATGCGTGTTTGGACATTTATGTTACACATAAAATGTCTAAATTTCATTGCATTCAATACAAAAATATCAAAACAGGTGTGAACTTTTCTCAAATCTAATTTCACTTATCTGAGCCATTGTTGCAATTATTTTAGCGTACATATTAGGTCATGTGCCCATTAATTCACACAATACCAACAAACCCATCCATAACCTGTAAACCACCATTTCTACAACGAAACAACTGTAGATCTCATTTAGACCTACTAAACTATTCCAATGGAAAGCACACACACAAAACTAGTCACACTTTATTATAAAAGGTGCTTTTCCACCAAAGCCCTGTGAAGACATCAATGTTTCATGTTTGGGCTTTTCACACAAACTGCTGCATGTGGAAATTCATGTAAACAATGCATGAGCCAGAGTTTCTGCGCTATTACATCTGTGCCCTTGTTTCAGGCAACTAGTGCACTGTGGGATTGTCACTGCAATTATGTTCTGTAAATCACTTGGATACAAATGTCTGTTAAACATAGCCACTGTAAACAAGTAATCAGACTTCTCTGTAGCCACTGCTGCCGTGATATATTCACAAAATAATCTGCTCTAAAAGAATATCCATAAACCTTCATGATTACAGCTGAGCATTCAGCTTCTTTCTTTGGCTGTTCTCCTACTTCATTTCTCTCCTCTAATCTCTGCTGTGAAAAAGCTCTGTCAAGATATGATTATCACAAACTTCAGCATGTCCCATGGCCTCAAAGTACAAGTTACACAACTTTATACAATCAGAGGTATCTTTTACTCTTGCCAAAGCATGTAGAGATTGATCTGGATTCAGCCTGCTTGTGTATTAATTGACTATATAAGGAAGCCAGCTGGGAATTATGGACATCAACAGGTTATAGGCTGTAAGATACTGATAGATTATTTTGCACAGTTGTGGTTGAGGTATTGCTGACTACAGTGGAAAAAATGCAGATGGATTTCCTTTTCATACTGCATCCTCTTGCTTCCCTTTTCTGCGTTCACAGCTCAAACATCACAGGCAACACAGCAGCAATCCCTGATTTAATATTCTAGTTTGTCAATCTGTTCACATTGATCTAATCTGTGCTAAGCCTTGTCAAACTCCTAGATGGAAAGGCTACTGAAAAGTCCCGCCTTTCAATTCAAAGTGCCAGTTAGCTTTTAGATAAGGCATTTTCTGCATTGCACATTAGCTGTACCAGCCAGAAAAAAAAAACTGTTTTGTAGTGTGTGATTTGAAATAAAAAGCAACATTTTTGATAAGATTGTTGTCAGAATTGAGTTGACACATGAAGATGCAGTCACATTTACTGTTGTTTGGCGAATTTTTGCTGTTATTTCAGTAGGAACCCACACAATCTGCACAATTTTGCATGAGGGTGAAATATTTCCCCATAGATTTCGTAATGGTTTTAAGTTGGTCACGAATTTGCCGCATTCGGCGCAAACAGAAAGCTGCTTGGTTTAAAAGTTACATCTTTGTGAGCAGTGCTTTATTGCAACACTATTGACAATAGGCAATGGACTTTTTTGCCCATTAAATTTTTCTAATGTGACTGCACCTTTATTCAAGATTTAGGTCTATCCCCATTCAAGTAGATAGATAGCACCTATTGCCAACACAGAATATAGCTGCACAGGGCGGTGCCAAAGTGGCCGCAGTGAACTGACTTACCTTAAAGTCAGTTCATTCTTTGCTATCAGCTTATCACATATGCATGTCAATCATTGTGCAAAGACATGGCTCATTTATTGCTCAGTGATGTTACATTTGCTTGTAGTTCTATTTATTACCCTTGCTAACATGTTTGCTGGGGCGAATACCTTTCAACTGTCCTATTGATTTTCTTTCATGCCTCCATTGATCAAACTGTTTCTGTGGGTCTGGTAGCCTTGATAGCCAGATGTTTCCCTTTTACAAACTCACATATAAAAATCAGAGTTTGGGTTAATGAAGCAAGCCATTTACACAAAACAATGTCTCCTTCAAAATAAAATGGGTTCAACTGTTATGCAGCCCAGACTGCTTGTATAATCCAAGTGGATAGATTTACAAAACGTTGCTAGAATTAGGCTAAATGTTTAACATGTTTCTTTTGTATGATCATCAAAAAAAACATATTAAAAACACTGGTTTAGCTTATAGTTAATGAAGGTATATTGATAGTTACCTCTAGACATTGAGCTTGCAGTTTTCAGTTCTACATCAATACATACATCATACATTTTCAGTTGGATTTTAATCAGCTTACTGGAGGATTAACCAATCACTAAGTGGGGCAGTTGTGGTTAGAGAGTCGGATTTGTAACCTTAAGGTTGCGGGTTCGAGTCTCAGTACTAGCAGGAAATGTAGGTGGGGGAAGTGAATGAACAGTGCTCTCTTCCACTCTCTTGAGCAAGGCACCTAACCCCCAATTGTGTTTATTGGGCCGCTAACTGCTTACATCAATTTGGCTCACATTAAACTTTGAAATCCTTTGTAGACAGTTTGATGATGTTCTTCAATCAATCCATAAGCATCTCTTTATAACATATGTCAGCCTTTACTCTACTAAACCAATATTCCTGGCACCTGTTTCTAACAATCCCTACTGTTTACCAAAGACCATAATCCAAAACAAAAGAAAGCAAGTCAAAACCGACAGAAAGTTCACTTTCAGGTTCATGCTTCACAAAGGGTTCCAGAAAAGGGGTTGATAAGGATGAGAGTGGCAGAAGTTATAAAGTATTCTGATAAATCTGATAAAGTACACAGAGAACAAAGGCTTGAGGAGGGATTTGAGCAATCCGAAGTGACAATCACCTGATAATGATGTTCACGTGGGGCAACTGAGAGCATGTGAATGTGTGACCTGACCTGATCAAGGTTGCTGAAGAGGATTATCATATAGCTGCAGTTAAAATGTGGGCTGGGATTATCTTGGGTGTGTTTTACTTTTCCTTAACTCTCATCATTACATTAAATATATTTTATAGCTAAATGCTGCCTAAAGCAATAAATGAAAACTACCCTGTGACATACTCATAAACTGACAAAGGTTAAGTCACGTTTCCTCTCTTCACTTCCTCTTATGTTTGCAGCGTCTCTGCTATCTACTCTAAGTCTTTTTGACCTGATTTATTTCTTTATAAAACCAGAAGAGAAAAAAAAAAGAACACCAGTTTAACATCGGCAAGGCGGGTGCATTTTTTATTGTTCTTTAGCTTATGTATTTTGAACTATTGTGAAATAAACAGCAAGCACATGGCTGTTTTGCAGACTGATACATTTTTTTTGGTAGACCGTAAATTCGACAGATATTTGGCAATTATTGGCATTCTGCTAACTGTCAGTTTCCAAATCTGCTGACAGCCTTGTTAATGGATAATGCACATGTTCTATTTTCAAATAGTTATTATTTAGTAGTAATTATTTAGGTAAAATCATTTTTATATTATAGCGATTGTGTACAACTTGTTTATTATAATTAAATCCTATTTAATATTTAACTACAAGACATCATCAATATTGTTTTACATGACCTATACAATACTGATTATTTTACAGATCATTATCATCACAACGATAACTACATAATCATTAGACTACAACAATTAAAAGATAATGTGCATAAATATCTTATAAAAACAACATTGTTTATAAACCATGATTCATATCTTAAATAGGCCTATAGGCCAAAACGATTATTGGTTTCTCTAAAATCAAAATTATATTGACCATTAGAAAAACCCTTTTCGGACCACTAATCAACAGAACAACAGGCATTAGCATATAATCGGGCCGTTTCCTCTGAGGAGGCAAGAGAGGGAGTGCAAAATATTCCATATTACAGATGGATTTTTTTTTTTTTTTAACATATTTTACAGAGAAAATAATCTATATTAGAAAAATAAAACAAAGCAAATATTATAAAATGTGACATTAAAAAGCGTAAAAAATAATTTGTTTAGCGACACCAGCAGGTAAAGTTACAACGGAAGTCTGCGTCTCTCTTGCCTCCCCTGAGCCCATTGAGTTTTAACAGACCCCAATGCCTCACCTCGCTATGGTTGGATATGATTGGTTCGTGCAATAAATCCCGTCTCTTGTTTTCGTGCTCATTCGCGAATCGGTCTGAATGAACAAAATGATGGCGTTTAATGGGAATTAAAAAGTAAACAACTCAGCCATTTATCACCACTTTATGTCACGTCAAAATCAAACTTGAAATGGACTGAAAGCATGAAGACTGTAGTGATTTTTTAGTGAGCTATCAGCTTGGTGAAATTAAAGGTAAGCTATATCCTACATCTTCGTCTGTCATCAGTGTTTACCGAGCTTCATAAGTGATGAAAATAAGTTGACTATTAAAAAGAACAGCTGAACATCAGTTCACAAATAAAATATATTGTTTAAATTGTTGAATTGTGCCTAGTTATTATTTTGGAATAAACGTAAAAATGCTTAAAAACTAACTTGATGATATTTATACTTGGTTTTAATGAATAGAACATTAATTAGTTAATTGTATTTGGTTTCTTTTTTTCATGTAATGTTTAATTAGGAAGATGTGACCACATTAAGAGTAACTGGGACATGTAGCCTAACATTTCTACATACTTACATAAAAAAAAAAAAACTGAGGATGCCTCATTTCAGAACGCCACCACACGCGAGTGTGGTTATATATCATATATTTTCAACTGTTTTCCAGATGTAAATGACCTCTTTTCCATTTCATAGGACTGATTGGTATGACAGAGAGAGAGACTCTCATTCAGCATTATCCAATCAAGCTGTGCCCGATTGACCATGCATCCGTTTGAAACACATTCACCCACATGAAAATACATTTAAAAGGAACAAATTAACACTCACCGACAATAATGCCACAAGCACTGACGAGACCGATCTCCTTCTTCAACGCCACCGATGACTCTCCCGCTGCTTTACCGGCGTCTGCTGCTCCATCCTCACCGGTGCTCGGGGCTGCGCTCCCTCTTTGTCTCGGTCCATCCGTCATGCTGGTAATTGAGATGTTCAGTCCTCGATATTGAGAGGTGATGCTAGAGCAGCGCTTGGCGTGTACCGCTGGTCAGATCTCAGATAGCGACTTTAATGTAGACATAAACAGCCTGAATAGTATCTCGAGCAAAATATGCCACTATGAGCACGTTATCTATCCTTTTTTATATACGTGAGGCTGCTCGAAAGCATGTGTCAAGATTTATTGCGGAGTGGCAAATTAGGCTAACAATAATCAAGATGGGCTACTGTCGTGAAGGTCTATAAAATACAAATAATAAGAAGGCACTGTCAGTGTAATTGAATTGTTAGGTTTCCTTTCCGAGCGTCAAAAATTAACACAAAGCACCAATTTCGGGCGTAACAAAAACTACCGTAATACTCCAATCGCAACTATTATGTGTCCGTTTGTTGCGTCCGTGATGAAGCTTATCCTGCGATTAATCTGCCGTTTAAACCAAAAACACCGCGCCAGAGAGGCCGAAAAGCAGTTCACAGTTTCTCCTTTTATTTTCTGTATAAAACACCGGCGCTTCCTCGTTCTTAAAACAAGGCGTGTATCGTTTTGACATGGACCCTTGCCAAACGCCTTAAGGTAGATCAGTGTCGGCGCGCTGAGAACCGTTCGCGTCTCCAGCGATATCCAAAGCACCAGTGGTCCAAGCGCCTCCACACAGTCTGTGGTATTTACTCCATATGTCAACCCGCCTCCATAAGTACAGTCGCACCTCCTCCCCCTTCCCCCCACGTCACGTCACTGCTCTTGTTTTTGTGGTCTACTCCAATACTCTACACACCTCCCCTTCTCCCCCCATAAAGCCCTGGCAAGCTGAACAGCACGTAAGGAATATGAACTACCTGAACCTACCAATATATAATTTCATTGTTTCCTATCGCTTCTGACAAAACATCTCAGTGCTTACAAAGCCTGCTGCAAATATTACACAATAAAGATACATATTTTCACAAATGCTCTTCTAATATATATATATTAGAAGAGCATTTGTATATATATATATACACACGTTTCAACATGATTTTAAAACGTTTTAATAATTACAAAAGTTAGTATAAGAGCTCGTACTTTCACCTGCCACAAAACAGACCCTAGAGATCAAGTCGCGTTTGCCTGGAGATGTAACCATAGCAACGGCTCAAGCGCAGTAGCGGGAACAAAAGTCTACAATAGCCTATATAACCTATAAGAAAATATAATATAACCTATATAAAACCCTACAGTGGACAAGCAGAATGGATGGATAATTAATAGAGATTCCATTTAAAAAGTCAACCCCCAAAATAGCTTTATAATTCACACACTGCATATAATTGCATATAAAGGCCTTGTGCCTTCCAGAGTGCATGTGTACTGTACTATATGTTATGATTATGAATGATGAATCAAGCTAATACTCAGTTATCTTCATGTCCTTCTGTCCTAAGGACTGCTTTCATTATACAATAAAAGACAATGACTGTAAGTCCAACCCCGTCAGTTAATAACTAAATAGGCAGATATTTGTTTATGAACATACTGTACCTCCTAAGGAAACCAGTTTTTTTAGACAGGCCTCAATGTCATGTCTAATGATCTAGAGCAAATTTATGTCAGTTTAAGACATAACCAAGCAAATATTTACTGACTACAATGCTTATTTCTCAGCAGAAACAGAGTTATAAGATCAAAAAACTAAAGCATGCTGGATTGTTGGATGCCACAGACAGAGAATCTGTGCTGCCTTCAAAATCCAACCAGACACCTTAATAGACAGGATGTGTCTTGTTGCCTTACTACCTCCATATACTGCCTAGTAGGCAACATTTTCAGCTTTCAGGCACTGTTTACAGCATTCATAAAGAAACACAATTTTAGTCCTGTATTTGTCTTAGTTGGTCAAAGTGCTTTTATTTGAGAGAGATAGTGTTACAGTGGTCATAAATTTTCTTCATTTTCATGAAAGCAGTCAAGAGATAATATTGACAGAAAAAATGAGAGCAGGAGAGCAGTTGAGGTAAATGGCACGTTTTTGCCAGTGTTTCTCATCATTCATTATTGTGTGAATCAAAGTGGACAAGAAGACACTGTGAACTGTGTTGGCACAGCTGTGCTGTCATAGATAAATGGGCTATTGCTTGATATCTTAATGGCTCTCATACGCGCATACACACACAGCTCAACACACATGTACACAGAGCCACACGCGGCCCTCGTGATGGTCTCTTTTCTCATTCATTTGCTCAGTGAGTGGAAGCAGGGCATTGGGTCAAACTCAACCGTTAAATAGCACCTTACAAACACCAGTCAGCCGTGTAGTACAAGGCTTCAGCTCTAAAAGCAGCTTTCACCAGTCAATATGACATTTGTTTTGATAACGAGATGAAATTCATTTGACATGATCATTTTTTGACACATATCTTTTGACACATATCTCTTCATCTCTAATTCATGCCAGTGAAGCTCAATGAATGTGATGAGGAGAGTTGTTTTCATAATATCTCAGTGGTTGTATTTTCACAACAGTACATCACAGTAGTTTCTAACTGAAATTGTGATGTTAATTGTCTGTATAAACTGTGTGAATGTGTGTTGGAATGCACTAATCTCGTCTGGGCTGTCCCAATCTCCTCCTTTTAATCAGTGAGACAGTGAACAGATAAACATGTCAAATCCACATGAGTGAGTGGCACGTTCAGTACAAGGCCTGAGGAAGAAGTTGCATACAGCCATTTTGATGGAGACTTTCCTGTCTTATCAGTTTGATAAATGATACCTGTGAAGAGTGCAAAATGCTCAAGGACACGAAACTACAAGTTATAATGTGTGGAGGGAGAAGAGGGCTCAGACAACGGGAATGATGTGGCCAGTACATCATTTCAAAGACTGCTACACACAAAGCAGAGAGGAAGATCACGGCTGGAAAGGAAGACAGAACATTGAGTTTAAACTCCAGTAGATTGTCAAATGTCAGCAACATTTAGCCTTCAACACACTGATAAAGTGGCTGCTTATATTGATATGGCCACTATTACCCTTCGTCTCTCCATCTCTGTCATGTCAAATGCCGCACACAAATTCTTTCTCAGTGATAAGGAGGCACTAGAAACCACTGTGATTTGCAGTGAGATGAGGTTAATTAATACCCAGAGCTTTAAGTTCCATTTACTGCCCAAATTTCCTTAAGAGACAGCTTAATTCAGAGATAATTCAGAGCACCATGCAGGATATTGATTGATAGATATTACCCAAGCATCGACACTTGCAACTAATTTATGCCTGCCTCTTAGACTGACATCTTTAGATCAATGGATATGATGAGTGACATCGAATTTTTTTCCTGGCTTATATTAAACTAGTAAATCACTAAAGTAAAGGCCCAAAAGTAAAGTGTTTCTATTTTACATTTACATTCTAATGCAAACAAGTTTGTATTATAAAATATATAACCTTATTATTTTAGTATTATTTATATATTTATGTATTAATATTTTGAATAAACTTTTTTCTTAAACTTACATTTCAGTTAATTGCCCAGGCAACATTTCTAATTTTCATTTACATTTTTCATCTAATATTTATTTGTTATCGTTATTTCAATTATTGCAAACATTTTAAATTTTTTTTAGCTTTACTTAACAATAACAACACTGATATATAATATGAATTAAATATAATAAAAAATATAATCTGAATTTCATTTTTGAGAATTTTCAAAAGAGCAGGCAACACCTTCAAAGGTGTTTACATGCTCAATGTCACACAGTTACTCATTAGACTGGTGTCCTTGAAATATATTTCTGATTAATTGTATCTAATCATTAACTTTTTTAAACCCTAAACCGTTATTTTCAGGTTTAAATCCAATAAAACCCACATTTTCAAAATGGTCTCAGATATTTGGGTCTCACTGTATGAATGAAATAACTGCTCTTTTTTCTTCTACTGTAGATATTAAGCTAAATTATGATTGACAGCAAAGACCAGTCTTTCCTGTATATTGTTTCTGAACCCAAATAGCACGCAAGACGGCGGCCCTTTTTTGAGTTGTTGACCTCAGGGCTGCAGGCCTGTGCTTTTGAGTCATGCTCTGCCACACATACCACATTTAGTAACGGGGCCTGGGCACTTTATTTACCACAACACAAGCAGTGTTTCACAATGTGGATGAAGTTCCCGTAGTAGGCGTGATGAAGTGAAAGAATGGAGGAAATGAAAAACAGGCCGGATAGTGCTCCATTTTAAACCAGCATGTCTGCACCTGCATACGGTACATGTGCACATGGCCATGTATGTCGGTTTACGTGTACATGTGTCATATGTTTGTGTGAATCCTGAGAATTATGAACTCAATTATGGATTTACATTTGTTAACTGCAATTTCTGATATAGAAATCAAAAAGGGAAAGTGCATTTTTATTATGAGTGACAGAAAGAGAAGAAAAAAAAGAACGAGTGAGGCATGTAGTGAGGGGGCGTGAGTATTTCTAGGAAGCGTAATTTGATACGTCTGTTTACCAAACACAGAGAGCACATGTGACCAAGAATACTATATCCAAAAACATATTTATCCAATAACGGAACACATACTCAGAGGAATAAAACTATATTTACATATGTGTTTGTGTAACATTCATTTCTACATCATACATGCTTTGTCTGTCTTATTGCCGTAAGTAAAAATGTTCTTTTTTTGTGTGTGTCTGTAATTCATATGCATATGTTTGTGTGCAAACACATTTTATTTAAATGTTATGAACACAATTAAAGGTATATTTCAGCCATAATGTTGTTCCAAACCTCTATGATTTTTTCAGTAAGGTCAATGGAGTTCAATGTTCTTTCAACATGCTTCAGAATATATTCTTTTGTGTCACGCGGAAGAAAGAAATGCATACACTGTGCCATACAGGATTGAAACGAGGTTGAGTAAATTATGTCTGAATATTCATTTTTGGGTGAACTACCCCTTTAATATTAATCTGCACACATGTACAGTTGGATTTGTGTTTCAACACACTGGCTTTGTTTTGCATCCTTCCCACTATGTTTCTTTGTGATAGTCAGTGCATTTAAAACATTTTGTGGAGTAAGAGGCTGTCTTTTGTTTTTAATCAAAGGTAGGCGTTTTTGTGATCAATCATAGTGGTATGGGATCAGTGTTTTCATCATCAGCACAATAGCAGAGTGTTAATTACATTTAACCATCATTGTTGAACTGATCATCACCCTCTTTCATCATCTGATAATGATATTACGAAAGCTTTAGCCATGCCTGTCACATCTTGAGTTTATAATACAACTTTAGTCCATTGTGTTTAGTCCATTTAATCCACTCAATTATGAAAATTCTGTCATCATTTACTCACCTCCATATTGTTCCAAACCTGTATGACTTTCGTCTATGGAACATAAAAGAAGATATTTTGAGAAATGTCTCAGCTCCATACAGTGCAAGTCAATGGTAACCAAAATTTGTAACCAAATGTCTTCAAAATATCTTCTTTTGTCTTTTGCATTTTAAAAAAAGTTACACAGGTTTAGAACAACATGTGTGTAAATGATGACAGAACTTTCATTATTGGATGAACTATCCCTTTAAATTCTGTTTTCCTGTCATATTTGTTTGCTCTTCTGGAATACTGCTTTTCCTTCTCCCTATTTGGCAGTTCGGTCTCTGCCCCTTCAACCCAGTGTTCTCTGTTTTCACTCATCTCCTCACGTTCTCCTCAGCGTGATAATGTTTTTGGAACTCTGGTTCAATCCAGTCTCCTCCGTTTCCCCCCTTTTCTCTCCTCTCTGGCTCTGTTTTTCATTCCTATACTCTGCTTACTCATCTGAGACATCCACTTTTGCTCCCCTGTGGTCTTCTGGTTTTTGCACGCGTGTGAGAATTTTTTTCTAGTCTGCAAATTAACAAATTACTCTGTCTTCAAGTGTGGAACAAGACAGAGCTGTGTTGTGGGTATGTTGTATGTGTTTAGTGAATGTGTGTCAGCTTGTCTTTCAAACGCTAGAGCAACAGTTTCTTTTCCCCTCTCTCTCATAAGTGTGTGAGAGAGGAACAACATGTTTCCCTATGCCATATTTCTTGGAATGACCAAATCCTTCTCTCAGAACTGCAGCTGTAAAGAGTTTCACATTTCACACACGTAGTGTGGTTTGCTTCTCTGCATGCTATATTATTTGATGTTAACATAACTAATAATATGATAAACGCAGCTTTTTCTTTTGCAGATGTTATAATCTCACGTCACTGATGTATTATGATGTCACAACATGGCGTGGCCCATCATTCAGCCGCAGAGCTCATGAATTATTCATATTTACGTCAGAGATTGTGCTAAAAATATCTCTGAGAACCTGCACTACCACACCAATCGTTACATCTTTATGGTGGGCGCTGGCTGCTTGAGGACAGACACACAATGGGTACAAGTTTTTTTTTCTAAATGCTGTTTTCACAATAACAACAATAAAAATACTTAATCTGAAAAGAAACATGTCTGAAAACACTGAATTCAGAATGTCAGAGTTGTTGTGTTCTGGGCTAATGCTGGCCACTGTAGGCATACTTCCTGTGCACTGTAAAAAAAAAAAAAAAAAAAAATACCTATTCAGTTTAAGCAGGCAGATAATTATTAAAACTATGGAAACACAAATAAAGTTTCAGGAATTTATAATAGGCTATTATTTAAAAAAAAAGCCTTTTAAAAAGCCAATAAGCTTTGTTCGCAGTCATGAATTATTGATTTGCTAATTGCTTGCTGGTTGCATGAGGGGAGGGACATTCTAGAGAGCATCTGTGCAGTGCAGAGTATGGCTGGTTAGCACACGTGGTGCTGCTCACTGCAAAGCTAAATGATGTCCAGCTCCCCCTCTCTGGATTTAATGGGTGGAACTTGACCTAGTCCAGTGATAGGCTGCTCACTGCTGAGAAAATGGGTGGAGCTTACGTCTAGTGAATGTAATTTGGGCCTAATGGATGGAGCTAGAATATCCAACCACACCCCAACCCTACCCACAACTCTATCCCTACACCCCATTAGACGTCAAGAGAGGTGGAGCTGGACTATCCCCACCCCACTGACGTCGAGAGAGGTGGAGCTGGACGTCATTTGACTCTTCCTCTTGAGTCCACCTCTGTGGACCTAATGCGTGGAGCTTGACCTAATTAGGTTTAGGAATAAGGTTATAGTTGGGCTGGATCTTCAAGGTCCACCCATTATGTACAGAGAGGGGGATCTGGATGTCAAGCTCCACCCATTGGCTCTGCAGTAAGTAAACTCTTGGTTAGGATGGCCTCATCAGCCTCTGCTGGTGAAAGCTGTAACTACAACATCTGGGTTTAAACAGCATCTTTCCCAATTGTGCATATAAAATGTAAAAAAAATTGTTTGTAAGCAACATTTAAATGGCAAATATTCTACTTTGGGGGTTATTAAAAACATGAAATGGAGTACTAAACTTGCTAATAGTGTTTTGTCATTATTTAGAAGCACATTGGCATAAACATGGCCTAACAAACATGGACAAAAGGCTACAAAACTTCAGAATATCAAATAATGGCCCATGCAGGGTGTACACATGCATCTTTTCACCAATACATGAAGCCAGTAGGCTAAATATAAATTCTTTTGGATTTGCAATGGCACCTTTACTTTGTGTGGGCATGTGCTAATAAATCATAACAGGGACATAAATTATTATAGCAATCATTTTTAGTTCTGGTAATTATGTCTCTAACTCACATACCCAGCAATTACTTCTGTACTGTCCAGCTCCTATAAATGTTGATGCCAGGCATGTTTGGCTGGCATGGCAACAAAAAAAGTCCAAAAGGTGTAAATTTTCAGTTTCTCTGGATTTACTATTTATATGTAGCCTATGTGTTTGAGTAAAATGATTTTTTTTGTTTTATTCTATACTAAAACATTTCTTCCAAATTTTAAGTAAAAACATTGTCATTTAAGCATTTATTTGCTGAAAATCACAACTGGTCAAAAACACAAAAAAGTTTGCAGACCTTGAATAATGTTTTAACTTCAGGAGAGTCAACCCCTTAACTGTCACCATCTTACTAGCGGGACGCTTGTTGCTCTTTTTAATTGTTGCCTTTTTTTGTATCACATATTTTAGTAATCATCATAAATTGGGCATCATTCAAAAGCTCATGAACTCAAAATTAATTTAAAATACCATTTTGAAATTGGATGTTGCGTTACCATGGAAATGGTACTTTAAATTCTTTTAGTGAGAAGTGTCAGGTTTTATGTTACAAAATTTATTTTAACTACTTTATAATCAATTTTATCAAATATATCAAATTTATAATCAAAACCACTTCTAATCTTGACAAAAAAATATGGTCTGAAAGGTCTGAGTCTCAAGGTTCCACTATTTTGTGATAGAAGTGATATTTGGACAGAAAAGTATTAATTTGTTACATGAGAATGCATCAAAAAAAATCAATGGAATGTGGATGACACCCGGTGGCTACTTTTGGTACAGCGCCTAAACAAAATCTCATAGGAACTTCAATTTTGTGTGATATCAAATCACAAAAAATATATATATTATTTTGTAAAATATATATTTTATATAAAATAAGTGTTTAGTACAGTACATTTGATTTACAGTAAATTTAAACTTCCATAACTTATTCATACATAATTCTTTTTAAATCTGCTGAGTGTCTTTAAAACAAGACCAAACATAGGTCTATACTCCAAAGCATTCTTGAATTATAACCATTTAAGTTTGGATAATGCATTTTCATGGTGGTGGGGGGGGGGGGGGGGTGTCTTTATGCCACTCCTGGCGCAAAACATTCAAGCAGCTTGGCTTGGTTTGATGGCTTGTGACCATCTTCCTCTCGATCACACATGTGATCACACATCTTCCTCATGATCACACAGCATGGGGTTCAAGTCTGGAGTTTGGGCTGGCCATGACAGGGTCTTAATCTGGTGGACCTCCATCCACATCCACCAAATTTTCTTCCAGGGTAAGGGTAAGGCTTGAGTTGCGCGTCCATAACAAAGACAGATCTGCCTGATTCTGATGTTCAATTGTTCCAGTTTTCAGCTTTGCCCAACACCTGGTTCTCTAAGAGGCCTACACCCCACAGTGTCTCATACCCACTGTTTGGTGGAGGATTGGTGATGATCTAAGGGCTCTTTGGTAAGGCTGGAATCGGGCAGATCTGTCTTTATTAAAGACACACAACTCAAGCGCCATACAAGGTTATCCTAAAAGAAAAAAGCTTCCTTCTTCTCTGACACTGTTCCCCAACTCAACAGATTGGTTCTGCAAAATAGTTTCACTGGCAATTATGACAAACACTGAAATTCTCAACAGTCAACAACTGAATAACTTTATTCAGTACTTTATTAACCTGTAGATGGCACTATTCTACAATTTTTACGTTTTTACATAAAACACTTTGCTTTGTCAAGTAGTTAATGGTGAAATGGGCTTTATTCAACTCTCCTGTTAAAATTAGATGCATCAAAACGAGCATAGATATCATTTTTGAGATCTGTATATTTAAATATGGACCAGCAAAGTGCTTTACACTAATGTAACACGAAATTAAGTGTTTGTCTCATCTTGACATATCTTGTTTGGATAAATGTCAAGAATGTGCCACCATCACATCACTTCTGCTAATCAGATGAAAGACAGAAGGAACAGGACACTAATAACCAATCAGGGTGGATTTATGGTGCATGTGTATAACTAGCAATGTGTGTGTGTGTGTGTGTGTGTACAGTATATCATGTTGGCATGCAAGACGAATACATGTAAAAGTAAAAAAAAATATATATATTGTATATATATATATATAATGTTTGTGCTCCTTTAAGCAGAAAGCATCAGCTGCTCGGACACAAGCAAGCCAAACACCACTATCATCTCATTGCTCTCAGGCACAAAGTTCACAGTTAACTTTATAGACCTCACTAAAAACATGTTGTTTCAGTCAAGAATCAGTAGCCCTCTGTGCTATAATCTCACAATACTGCAAATCCTTGTCTGTTTTGTCCTGTCAAAGCAATGACAGCTGGGATTCTTCACACGTGGTGTTAATATGTATTAATTTAATAAGTTTTAGCCTGGCTCAAAATGCTCTGTTATACAGCCAAACTGTTGCCTGCCCACCTAAAACTGTGTTAAGCATTGAGACTTTGTTTTGGTTACAGATAAAAATCACAAAAGAGAGGAGGAACGAATAAAAGAGACAGAGAGTGGGGGGGGGGGGGGGGGGGTCAGATCCTACTTGAGATTTCTGTCCTCACAAGACCATCAAGAGGAAACAAGAGGAAGTAATAAAGACTGTGACTCTTAATATAACGTTGCTTCAATTTAAAAGCTGTTAACAGCTTTTCTGCATGTCAAATAAATTGTGTTGCTTTTCTATCCATTACATGCTTGTTTTGTCTACAGCCCCTGCCATTTATTCTCATTAGTGGATGGCTCTCTTGGTATCTGCCTGGTGGTTTGGTGAGAGTGTTCGTCCGAGAGCAGATGATTGCCAGACATATGGATTTGATCAACAGGCCCCGTGCTAATGTTTTCTTTGGGCATGTTGACAGGCCGATAGACAAACGTCTCTCTCTCTCTCTCTCACTTACACACACACTTATTCTCTCACAAAGGCATTGGCTGACGGACAGTCTGGAGTGCTCCAATGACACAACCAAACCCAGGCACTCCAGGACAAGCAGAGGAAAAAGAAAGAGAGAAGGGGAGAACAAGTAAGGAACAAGAAAGAGAACAGGACGAAAAAAGACACTCACGCCTCTGACTGCCCATTTTTTTCCTCCTCCGTTGCTGCTCTCTCCCTCTTGCTTCTCACTCCTTCCCTTAGTCTTACACCAGCACACACACACACACCCTCTCTCGTTCTCACCGAACTTTTTTTCACTGTCTCGCTCTTCTTAAATGATTTTGAGAGAGAGAGGGGAGACGCATTTGGAGGGTGTCTGAAATGCAGGAGCTCCACAGATGCCTGAGACCCATGGAGAAATAGGAGACTCACTCTGCTTGGAAAAGATAGAGAAAACAAAAGAAGAGAGGAAGAGAGAACAGGAGGACTGCAACAAACTTGCACCACTTCACCACTATTGGACACTGGTGCTTGTCGTGTTATCATGGTGACGCTAAGACTTACATTGACTTTAAGGTTCACCTTACTGCTCCTGTACTGGTCAGGCTGTACCAGTTGGCCGAGCCAGGCTCAGCAGCTGTCCCTACAGGCTTTGCGTCAGGCAGCCCAAACCCGGCAAAACCTCTCTGAGAGTGCAGAGAGCAAAGTAGAACGCCTCGGCCAGGTTTTCCGAAGGAACGTGCGTCTTCTTCGGGAGCGAGGAGGTTGTCTGGATCTGGTCTTCCTCGTGGACGAGTCGTCCAGCGTGGGAGCTTCCAACTTTGGGAGCGAGCTGCGATTTGTGCGGAAGCTGCTGTCAGATTTTCCGGTGGCGCCTGAGGCAACACGTGTAGCGCTGGTGACATTTAGCTCCAAAAGCCATGTGGTTACAAGAGTGGACTATGTGTCTGCACCCAAAGCCCACCAGCACAAATGCTCACTCTTCAGCAAAGAGATCCCCTCCATCACCTACAGAGGAGGTGGCACCTACACCAGGGGGGCTTTCCAGCGTGCAGCGGTAAGAGCAGCTGTGTAATCACATTGTTTGAGTCTATGTGAGAAACTATTCAAGTACTAAACGAAACACAACAACAAGAATGGCATGTAGGTTTGATTTGTCCCCTGTAAACTTTCCCTAAATACTTTGGGATAGTGAAAGACAGGTTTGATGGTTTCACGTTGGAACTATTTGAGAACTTTAGGATCCAGCGGAAAGGAAAAGATAGTAGCAGTGGCAACTCAGATCAAACAATTTTTTATTTTAACTAACCCTGTCTCACTTAACAGCAATGCTATAAATTGCAGCAAAATGATTTATTGCAGCCTACTGCAGCTTCTACTCCCTTTTTCCGTTACAAATGATTATGACGTCCGAGTTTTCAGACATTTTTCTTGTCCTGAAAGACATTTGTGGTTTGAAAAATGGTTTCGCTAACCAAGATCTGCAAATGTATTAAGTTGTTATGGAAGCACAGCAGGAAAGTCCTTTTGTTCATATGCAAATAATTGGCATTGCAGTCAAACTGTAATATTTCATGGGTTTTGGCTCCATTCGTTCAGTCTAAATGGCGTGGAGGTCTGGAAGCTTTTACCAGACACGTTTTCAATCTTTTAGAGCTGAGGTCGAAGGCCTTATCCACAGTTCTACTGCCCAGCCGAAGTGCACAGAAAGGCCATCTCTCTCTGATCAGATTTGCCTTTAAGCAAGAACATCCTCAATTGCCAAGCCTCTAATTCATTTACTCTACTTGATTTGGAGAATGAAATGTTGGGTTGGCTCTAAATGCATTTTATTTTGCTACGGCTGATGATGGATAAAGGCTGCTTTGTGTAGTCTCAAAAAAACCCAACATGCTAATAAACAGCAGGGTGGGTAACCATTTAGCCTGATAAATTCAAAATTTAAATTGAGGGAGCAAACAGGATGGAACAATTTAATTCAAACAGGATTCCAAATGATTGTGACAAAGCAGAATTAAAATGAATTGAACTTCAAAAAACTGCCATTTTAACTACTTTTAACAATGTTTACCTTAACTATAAAGCAAAGTATGTCAAGACACACTTTGAATGTTGGTTTGACAAAACATTTAGCGAGAGAGAGAGAGAGAGAGAGAGAGCTAGCTAGAGAGGTAGATAGCAATCACTTCCATAACACAATAGGGCAATCTTTCTGTTCTTATAATTTCTCAGGTTCCCCTCATACTCCTGCTGCTTCTCCCTCTAACCTCAGTGTTTGTTCGCACTTAGTGGGCATCCTGGGTTGCCAGATCCCCAACTCCATACCATTTGCCAAACCAGAGCAGAACTAGCTCTCTATAAAAGTTCTTTCTCTCTTTCTGCTGTCCTTTTGAATGTTAGCAAATGTTTTTAGTGCTTTCCAAATTCTTTGCCTGCTTTTTTGATCAGCCTCCATAGGGAGTCATTACACTGAAGTCCTTGACCAAATGGATTTAAAAAATTTCCGATGATTGCTTGACTCAAGTAGGATTCTTCCTTTCCCCAGCAGGGATTCTATTTAGAAGGGGGATTCTATTTAGAAGGGGAAGTCTATGGGAATTCTACATTTGAAAACACACACATACCTACATACATATATCAAGAGTCAATTTTTCTCATTCTTTCTGACTATTCATGCCAATTTATCACGTGCAAGTAGTATGGAGGTGAGAAGGGGAGTGATATTTTTCTGTTATTGTTAGCATACATCCCTACCATTTTATCCCTACATGACTCTTCCACCAACAATCCTTCATCAGAAATTCCAGAGAATGTTTCTTTAAAGTGCCTTTGACCCCTCTGACCTGGTTTTTGAAGCACATGGCAGCAGGAGCGTTACTGTCATCGAGTCTAGACAGATCAACATATCCAAATATCTCATATTGTGTCTGCAAAAACATCTGTCAGCAAGCCTCAGAATGTTCTGTGCAAAAACCAGGGACATAAAAGCAAAGAAACACACTGAAAGAGCTAGGACAGATGTCAAAAGACACAAATGTGATGTTTGTTGTTGATACAAATGACTGGAAATTAACTATGAATGCATTACAGGTACAAACCCGATTCCAAAAAAGTTGGGACACTGTACAAATTGTGAATAAAAAAGGAATGCAATAATTTACAAATCTCATAAACTTATATTTTATTCACAATAGAATATAGATAACATATCAAATGTTGAAAGTGAGACATTTTGAAATGTCATGCCAAATATTGGCTCATTTTGGATTTCATGAGAGCTACACATTCCAAAAAAGTTGGGACAGGTAGCAATAAGAGGCCGGAAAAGTTAAATGTAGATATAAGGAACAGCTGGAGGACCAATTTGCAACTTATTAGGTCAATTGGCAACATGATTGGGTATAAAAAGAGCCTCTCAGAGTGGCAGTGTCTCTCAGAAGTCAAGATGGGCAGAGGATCACCAATTCCCCGGCGAAAAATAGTGGTGCAATATCAGAAAGGAGTTTCTCAGAGAAAAATTGCAAAGAGTTTGAAGTTATCATCATCTACAGTGCATAATATCATCCAAAGATTCAGAGAATCTGGAACAATCTCTGTGCGTAAGGGTCAAGGCCGGAAAACCATACTGAATGCCCGTGATCTTCGGGCCCTTAGACGGCACTGCATCACATACAAGAATGCTACTGTAATGGAAATCACAACATGGGCTCAGGAATACTTCCATAAAACATTGTCGGTGAACACAATCCATTTGCCGTTGCCGGCTAAAAGGCGTTTTCTCTGGGCCAAGGCTCATTTAAAATGGACTGTGGCAAAGTAGAAAACTGTTCTGTGGTCAGACGAATCAAAATTTGAAGTTTTTTTTGGAAAACTGGGACACCATGTCATCCGGACTAAAGAGGACAAGGACAACCCAAGTTGTTATCAGCGCTCAGTTCAGAAGCCTGCATCTCTGATGGTATGGGGTTGCATGAGTGCGTGTGGCATGGGCAGCTTACACATCTGGAAAGGCACCATCAATGCTGAAAGGTATATCCAAGTTCTAGAACAACATATGCTCCCATCCAGACGTCGTCTCTTTCAGGGAAGACCTTGCATTTTCCAACATGACAATGCCAGACCACATACTGCATCAATTACAACATCATGGCTGCGTAGAAGGATGCGGGTACTGAAATGGCCAGCCTGCAGTCCAGATCTTTCACCCATAGAAAACATTTGGCGCATCATAAAGAGGAAGATGCGACAAAGAAGACCTAAGACAGTTGAGCAACTAGAAGCCTGTATTAGACAAGAATGGGACAACATTCCTATTCCTAAACTTGAGCAACTTGTCTCCTCAGTCCCCAGACGTTTGCAGACTGTTATAAAAAGAAGAGGGGATGCCACACAGTGGTAAACATGGCCTTGTCCCAACTTTTTTGAGATGTGTTGATGCCATGAAATTTAAAATTTTAACTTATTTTTTCCTTAAAATGATAAATTTTCTCAGTTTAAACATTTGATATGTCATCTATGTTGTATTCTGAATAAAATATTGAAATTTGAAACTTCCACATCATTGCATTCTGTTTTTATTCACAATTTGTACAGTGTCCCAACTTTTTTGGAATCGGGTTTGTACAATATTTTATCTCTACATTGTCAATGTCTACTTGGAGAAGATCACGTTTTGTTTTGTTTCTTCAGAGAAACCAAGAAAGTCGTAACAATAAGAGAGAGAGAGCCTCTTTTTGGCCTTGCATGCAGTAATGAGAAACTGGCACTTTCTAAGGCTGTATTTGTGTTATTAATTAAGACTGATTAGGGAGATCCTTATGAGAGACAGCCTGTACTCCACGAACCCTGTAAAACTGCCAGGAATGCCTTTAAACCAGTCTGAGAGCCACAGATTTGTCTGCAGACAACCAGATAAGGGCCATTCTGTCTTTAACTGTCTGAAGAAGCAACATGTTTTACAATGAATCAGTCCTAGTTAGGGGCTGAACGGCAACTCTGAGTTGTGTTGAAGGAACCTATTGCTTATAATAGCTTTGCATTCTTTACAGTACCTTAAAGGGGCTATATGTCACATTTAGAAACCCTTGTTATTAGCAACACCGGTGGCGTTAAGTGAACTGCAGCCAGCAACTTATTGACAATGCTCACACTTGTGCACATGTAACATACTGGCCGTGACTCAATGCCCCAATATACTCACTGTGAAGTTCTTTTCTGTTCTTTACTTAGAAGTAAAAAGAATTTGCAAATACGTTTGCAGCTACTGTTAAAAAACATCCAAATGCCGTCCACGCTGCTGAGAGCGACATTTAGATGAATATATATGTATGTGCTGTGCTCTTTCCTCTCAATAACTAAATAAAAACACAACAAAAATGACAGCGGTGAGAAAGCAGTTAAAAAGCATTTCATCATAGCGATGTGGATATGTTTGCACCAGCTCTGCAATTTACAGGCCTCAGAGGAGGTAGGCTAATTAAAATTACAGTTATGATAGTTTGATTATAAAGTATATTTGAGACTATATGGACTATATATATCTGGCTATGTTAGACTATAGTTTGGATTAATCACTTTTCTTTGCATGACACATTGACATTACAGTACACAGAATAGCACTTTAGGCATTCACCTGAACATTGTATAAAGATTATTATATACGGCCACCCGTGACAGAACACCAAACCGAAAACAGTTTTTTCTTTTTTTCCCCCTTTCACCCTCTGTCACCATGGACTTACCTGCAGTTCTGTTGTTATGCCTGGAGCAGAGGGACCGCTCCACCACACCAGGGAGTTTTTGGAATTGGTGTGCCAAGCGCACTTTCTTGACCACTCGCTCTGCGATTTCTACATCTCCAGCCTCAGCAAGTGGTCCAGGGCACGCCTCCCAGGGAGCGGTCCTCGTGAGGACTTTGCCGTATTCGTAGAGTGGGTGCATTCGTAGAGTGTCGTCCTCCGCATGGCCGATGGTGGACACGGACTCGTTGTTCACCATCGGCCATGTGGAGGATGACATCAGCCCCTATCTATACCCAGAACCCAGTCAGCCTTCACCCCGCCGGACGAAACGGATGCCTGTGCCCACCACAGACACGGAGCCAGAGGACCAATCTAAGCTGTACCCTGCCCCAGAGCCTGAGCACAAGGACATGTCTGACTAGGTGCGCGAGCTGGCAACAACACCCGCCCCTGAGGGAGTTCTGGTGGAATTCCATGGAATGGAGCCCTGCCCACACTCCTACCACTGAGGGTGAGCTGACACTGGCCTCTGTTGACTTTGCTCTGGACTTGGTAGAGATTAGTCCCCTGAATCTCCCTTCCCTGCTGGTTCCGCCCAGCCCTGTTTCTCCTGTTCCTCCGCTGGTCCCACCCAGCTCAGAGTTTCCTATGCCCCCACTGGTTCTGCCCAGCTTGAATTCTACAGAGATGCCACCTCTGGTTCCTGTCAGTCCCTCGGCTCATCCTCAGTCAGCTCCCTAAAGTGTTGTGGATCCGCCTCAGTTCAGCCGACCCATTGGCTCCACCTTGGCTCCATGCTCCCTCATCTCCACTGTGGCCCGTCATCCCACCAGTTCCGTCGGGCTCCGTTATCCCCCCCCATCTCCGCCTTGGTCAGGCTTCACCCTAGTTCCACCATGGGATTCCTGGCTTCCGGTTTCACCTCTTCCCTCCATCCCTTTTGGCTCCACCAGGCTCCGCCTTCCCTCCGGCTTCACCGTTGTCCTCTGTTGCACCGGCTCCACAGCAGTATTCTGGATCCCCACCTCCGCCTTGGTCCCATGAGCCATCAGCTCCACCTTGGCTCTCCAGACCTGCAGTGTCACCCTGGCTCAGTGTCCCCTAGGCTCCGTCTGGGTCTCCACCATGGCCGGCTCCATCGCAGGTGATCGCATCCCTGGTCCCTTCTCTCAGGTCTCCACCATGGCTCCTCCCTCCGGTGACTCCGCAATGGAATATCGCTGGCTGTGGTCTGGGTCCTGGCCTGGCTACTCCTGCTCCTGGCTCCTCCCACATTCCACTCCCCCATGGATTGTTTTGCCTCCCCTGACTGTTTTCCTCCTTCTCCTTTTCCTCGTCCTCCTCCGGAACCCCCGCCCTCCCTCCTCAGTTGGGACTGCCTGTTATTTGAATTAAAAAAACTGTTTCCTTTTGAGTTATTCTTGTCATGCCCTTCATTATATACGGCCACCTGTGACAGTCCCGAGTCCTTCACTTAAAAATCAGTCTACTACAGGCTTATATAGACAACCTAGGATGTCAGGCAAGGTCTTGTTTTAAGTTTTGTTACAAGATGTTTACATATTGGCAAATAAAAAAGTAATTATTACATGAAAATTCTCACATATAGCCCCTTTAAGTCACAAATTGTATATGTTGTATAGGTATATTGGTTTATGACAACAATTATATCAGACACGTGATAAACGGAAGTATTAAAGCAGGAAAAAAATCCTTAAAAAAGTGATGGACCTACAAAGATTGACAGCATGAGACAAGAGAAAAAGAGTCTTATTGTCTGGGACACACATGTGATGATAAAATGTAATGAATGCAACGTGATGGCATGAGAAAACCTTCATCTGTTCTTCATCCATCAGTTGTCCAGCATTTCGGAATACTGCAGGGAAGCAGGAACGTTATAGCTGGGTAAAATCACATCTCATGTTATTGTTTCTTTGTCCACAGTAGGCAAAAATAACCAAAAAATATCATATCACCACCTAATAAATTAACCCAAAAAAAAGCAGGGCCCTCATTTTTTTATGGGTTTATAACCATTTATATGGATGGACCTCCTCTGGTTGTTGAGTGGTTCTCATCCAGGGGTCCGGGGCTCACTAGAGGGCCCTCAGATAACGTCCTAGTGGGCCTCAAGATGACTTAAAATTATTTAAAATAAGGCAAAACAAGCATTAAAATAAGCTAAAACAAGTAAAAAACAAAAATCACAACATTATTTTGTATTCATTTCTACATATTTGGAATGACTGACTGGATAAATGAAGTATCCTAAATTTAAAAGTGTGATTTCTGGACATGGAAAAGTCATAACAAATTATGCCAAGTTCTAAAATATTTTAATCGGTTAGAAAATGTATCCTTAACATTTATCCAGTACATCACAAACAACTGGAAAATTCATGGGACCTTTGAATATTTTGAGGGGCCTTAAATATAATGGGGGGCCTTGAAGTGAAAAAGGTCAAGAACTACTGCTATAGAGACCTGATGATGTTCCTGCTCATTTGGTAACCAAACACTCTGTAGCTACTGAGACAGAACATAAATTATTTCACAGTAATACGACTTTTGTGACTCTAATTGTCTCACCTGCAGTTTTCACCTGACGGCAAACTTTTAGTTTGCCCTCAGATTATTCTCACTATTAACCACAACTTTCAACTCCAGGAGTGCCCTATTCCACACCCTGAGATCTACACACGCAAATGCACTTTGGAACATTTATACACTGCAAAATGCTTCAACACAGTGATTAGTGGTAACTGGACGCTGGAGTAAGTCAAATATAGAGCAGTGGGGGTGTTCTCAGTCTGACTGCACCACCAGGAACACCAGCACTGTCTACAGCACTGCCAAGAAATGCATGATATTATTGAGAGAAAAAGAGAAGAAAATAATAGACTAAAGACAGAGTTGGTGTTTATTTTAGACTATTAATGGCCCCATATGATGAGGTACTTTCTGTCACAATGCAAGAGGTCACATTCTTGCTCTGTAGCATGTGAAGATAAAAGCATGCTTTTTTTCTACCAGCTGCATACATGCACCACCAAGGGAGCGTAACATATGTGGAGGCCCACTTCATCATCCAGAATCACCTGCAACTCCCAGATGTTATTTTTGTTTTAGGAGACCACTGTGGCTTTGGGAGTCATAAATGGCAACAGGTGATGTCTGACAATGAGTGTGGATCCAGGAATTTTGCTTTCATAAGATACAAAATGGGTTTCATAGGGTAGGGTGGGCCAGTGGTAAATTTTGTTGGCACAGGCCTCTGGAGTGAAATATATACCTGGGAATTACAGTTACAAATTGGAAAAGATCACCCTCAGTGTAATCTGTCAAAATGACGGACGACCTTTAGATTTTTCCGTCAATGACGGAAAATCTTCGGTTGACGGAACCTCTGATTATTATTAATATATATAGAAAGAGAGAATATATAAATATATATATATGAAGAGTTCAGATGCAAAAACCGCTAAACGCCAACTCAGTCAAAAATTAGAGGATATTGAGCGAATGCTCTCCGCACATAGTATACGTTCAGCAAATACTTTTGCTTCAAATCCACTAAATCCCAGCGTCAGCCCATTTAGAAATACCGGTTCGTTGGCAGAAACCGCTAAACGCCACTTCCCTTTGTCAGCAAAATCCTCCAAGTCCACAGAAACCAATCAGAAGACGTGAATCGAATCATATGATTTCAATTGCCAAGCTGCAAGTTTTTATCATGTTTTGTCCATCGTTACAGTGGCAATGACAGGATTTCGCGAGTAGCAAGTAAACACAACAGTGTTCCTTGTGCTGCTGTAAAACTCTGACAGAAGCGGACGTGTCACTTGCAACCATTTTTTTTTTTACATATGCTTGCAACACATCTCCCCCTACTGTGTGGATCAGTTTCTTCATTGTTACATTTTGAATTCTGCTTTTATCATTTGCAATGTTTCCAGTTGCATCTTTAGTGATTTTGCAACTGTTTACTATGTCTTGTTGTCCAAAGAGGTGGACTTAGAGGTTTTTGCAAAAAAAGCACACATGGACTTAGCTGGTTTTGCATCTCAATTGAGAGAGAGTATGAGGGTATGTTTACACGACACCGTTTTTAACTGAAAACGGAAAACGTATGCTCCACTTTAGCTCCAAATGGCATTTTGGGGGCCTGAAAACACAAGCTTTTGAGTGAGTGAAAGTGAAAAGTTTTGAAAACGATGCCTTTAACGTCTCCATGTAAACAACTAAAAGGTGAATTTGTGCATTTTGTGCATGCGTATTACATTAGCGGGGTGTTTCTTGACAAAGTGACATCGCCAACCGGCCTGGCATGCACAATACAGCCTTTTAAGTCATTTTTGCAGATTTGTGTGAACGGGGATCGTTTTGACAATGCTATCATCTGTTTTTAGTACATCCTTTTCGTGTAAACATACCCTTAAAGACAAAAACAACAGAAATTGAAAAAAATTCACTTATTTGACTGAATTTTGATGGATGTGCTAACAATTTTCACTAAAACATAGTTGAACCAAACTCTGTCACAGTACAGATCATGGTGATACCATGTACAGATCAGCCATAGCTCAGTTTTGACTTTTTTTTTTTTTTTTAATTGCATAACAAGAACAAGAACAACATACACATACAGAGGATCACAGTGTATTATTACCTATTACATTCATAATAGCATCAAAGGAAACAACAGAAAAAAAAATACAAATAAAAATAAAAATAGAAAAATAAACTATGCAGGGGAAAACTTACAAAAAATTCCAAAAGAAAAGGATTCAAAAATTCTATACATCCGTTTCGCTTTTTTGTTTCTTGCATCTTTTAGGGCCTCAATATAATGTTTAAGTTCAATCTTAAATAATATAATGTTAGGTTTATAATTTGTCCATTTCTGTTTGTGTATATGGTATTTTCCATACATAATTATTAAGTAACCACCAAATTTTGCTCCAAACTCTTATTTTTGTATAACAAAAATATATTTTTACCAGATAGTCGTATCTTTAATTTTGTGAATTTAAATATCAGATACTCAACATCAATCCAAAACAATTGGGTAAATACACATTCAAAGAATAAATGTTTTATGGATTCTTCTTCTGTGTTACAAAAGATGCATGTTGTCTCCATGTCTCTAAAAAATCTTGAGACTACTTGTTTCACTGGATAAATCAAATGAATAACCTTATATGTAATTTCTTTAATTTTATTGGTGAGACAGTATTTACTGGGCAAACTCCAGACCTCTTTCCATTCAATTTGATTATACATTGAGTTCCAAAAAGGTTTGCATTTCAGCAATAATGTAGTTCTACATAATTCTTTAATATAAAAGTTATTACATTTTTTTATCTATAATTTTCACACCATTAATACTTAACTGATTAGTAGTACAGTGGGGAGAACAAGTATTTGATACACTGCCGATTTTGCAGGTTTTCCTACTTACAAAGCATGTAGAGGTCTGTAATTTTTATCATAGGTATACTTCAACTGTGAGAGACAAAATCTAAAACAAAAATCCAGAAAATCACATTGTATGATTTTTAAATAATTAATTAGCATTTTATTGCATGACATAAGTATTTGATCACCTACCAACCAGTAAGAATTCTGGCTCTCACAGACCTGTTAGTTTTTCTTTAAGAAGCCCTCCTGTTCTCCACTCATTACCTGTATTAACTGCACCTGTTTGAACTTGTTACCTGTATAAAAGACACCTGTCCACACACTCAATCAAACAGACTCCAACCTCTCCACAATGGCCAAGACCAGAGAGCTGTGTAAGGACATCAGGGATAAAATTGTAGAACTGCACAAGGCTGGGATGGGCTACAGGACAATAGGCAAGCAGCTTGGTGAGAAGGCAACAACTGTTGCCGCAATTATTAGAAAATGGAAGTAGTTCAAGATGACGGTCAATCTCCCTCGGTCTGGGGCACCATGCAAGATCTCACCTCGTAGGGCATCAATGATCATGAGGAAGGTGAGGGATCAGCCCAGAACTACACGGCAGGACCTGGTCAATGACCTGAAGAGAGCTGGGACCACAGTCTCAAAGAAAACCATTAGTAACACACTACGCCGTCATGGATTAAAATCCTGCAGCGCACGCAAGGTCCCCCTGCTCAAGCCAGTGCATGTCCAGGCCAGTCTGAAGTTTGCCAATGACCATCTGGATGATCCAGAGGAGGAATGGGAGAAGGTCATGTGGTCTGATGAGATAAAAATAGAGCTTTTTGGTCTAAACTCCACTCGCCGTGTTTGGAGGAAGAAGAAGGATGAGTATAACCCCAAGAACACCATCCCAACCGTGAAGCATGGAGGTGGAAACATCATTCTTTGGGGATGCTTTTCTGCAAAGGGGACAGGACGACTGCACCGTATTGAGGGGAGGATGGATGGGGCCATGTATCGCGAGATCTTGGCCAACAACCTCCTTCCCTCAGTAAGAGAATTGAAGATGGGTCGTGGCTGGGTCTTCCAGCATGACAACGACCTGAAACACACAGCCAGGGCAACTAAGGAGTGGCTCCGTAAGAAGCATCTCAAGGACCTGGAGTGGCCTAGCCAGTCTCCAGACCTGAACCCAATAGAAAATCTTTGGAGGGAGCTGAAAGTCCGTATTGCCCAGCGACAGCCCGAAACCTGAAGGATCTGGAGAAGGTCTGTATGGAGGAGTGGGCCAAAATCCCTGCTGCAGTGTGTGCAAATCTGGTCAAGAACTACAGGAAACGTATGATCTCTGTAATTGCAAACAAAGGTTTCTGTACCAAATATTAAGTTCTGCTTTTCTGATGTATCAAATACTTATGTCATGCAATAAAATGCAAATTAATTACTTAAAAATCATACAATGTGATTTTCTGGATTTTTGTTTTAGATTCCGTCTCTTAAAGTTGAAGAGTACCTATGATAAAAATTACAGACCTCTACATGCTTTGTAAGTGGGCAAACCTGCAAAATCATCAGTGTATCAAATACCTGTTCTCCCCACTGCATATACGGGGATAGACTCAGAAGATACATTGCCTGATAAAAGTTGAATAAGGCCACTAGAAATGGCATCAAATACTACTGCAAACTCTTTAGCAGTTACAGGGATCTTATAATAATTAAGGAATTCACAGTAATTAAAAAGATGTCCATTATTCTTAAATAACTGTCTGACCAAAATTATACCATTATTGTACCAGTTTCTGTAAAATAAAGATTTATTTTTAAACATAACATATTTGTTGTTCCAAATCACAGATTTGTGTGGAGAAAAGTTATGCTTAAAAATGAGCATCCATAATAAAAAAAAACCTGTTTATGAAAAGAAGAAAGCTTTATCGGAACCTTGTTTACATCAAAATTACACCTAAAAAAAATTCTAAACCACCCAGCTTATCAAAAATGAACTCAGGGATGATATTCCAAATTTTGCCTTTAGAGTTCAAGTAGTTCTCCACTTGTTCTTAAATACGCAATTAGCAGTATTAAAGTCAAGTACATTTAGACCACCATCTTCAATTGGATTGCATAGAACTGTTTTTCCAAATGAAATTGAACAAAATAATATCCACCTCTTTTATGACTGATTGTGGAACGTCTAATGCAAGAGCTGTATACACCAAGCGTGACAAACCTTCAGTTTTGGATAATAATATTCTTCCTTTTAATGATAGATCTCTCATTAACCACGAGTTTAATCTTTGTTTAATTTTCCTAATAATTTGTGTAAAATTCAAATTATTTCTCTCTTTTTGATCTTTACAGATCTTAATACCTAAATAATCTACCATTTCCTTTACTGGAATACCAAGTATGTCATTATGATTACATGTTTTCAAAGGGAATAAAACACATTTTTTAATGTTTAAACATAAACCAGATACAGATGAGAAAATATTAAGGCACTCAATAGCTTTTTTAATTTCAGTTTAATTTAAAAAAAAAAATGGCAGTGTTAATTGAGAGCATTTTAACTCTTTCTCCAAAAGTCTAATACCACGAAATGTATCTCTTTTAATATGTATGGCCATGGTTTGTGTTACAAGTAAGAAAAGAAACGGTGAAATGGGACAGCCTTGTCGTATGCCTCTACTGATTTTAAACCTGGATGACGTTCCATATGATAACTTAACTGAGCTGTTACAGTCATTGTATAGTGTTTGAATAGCTTTTTTAAAGTATACTCCAAAACCAAAATAATTTAAGGTCTCCAACATAAAGTTATGATTGATAGTATCAAATGCTTTTAAAAAAATCAACAAATAAAACAAAACTATTATCTGTAATAAATTCGTTGTAGTCAATTAAATCCAAAATGAGCCTAATATTATTGCAAATGTGTCGACCTTTCATAAATCCTGATTGACATTCATCAATTATGGGATCAAGACAGTTCTTCAATCTTTCGGCAAATATTCATGCAAAAATTTTGCATCATTATTGATTAGCGTAATCGGAAGCCAATTTTCTAAAAATAATATATCCTTATTGGGCTTTGGTAATAAAGTTATCAAACCTTGTCTCTGTAAATTGGGTAAATAACCTTGTTGTATAGCTTCTCTAAATACAGCTAACAAAAAAGGTGATAATTCTTTCTGAAAATATTTATAAAATTCACTAATTAAACCATCATTCCCGGGTGACTTATTGTCTTTGAGTTTGTTAATACAGTGAAATACTTCATTTAAAGAAATCTCTTGGTCGCACATTTCAACATGTCATCTTTAATAGAATCTAAGAATGACTGTGCATTACTCAATTTGTTATCATAAGAATACAATTTCTTATAAAATTCAGCCACATATCTTGGTATTTCTTTAGAATTTTCTGTTAACTGTCCATTAATATTCAGTTTGACCATAGATGTAAGTTCTACATTCCTTTTTTTCGCAACACATTCTCACTCCCAACTCGTCACATATTGACGCTTGGTCAGGACCCCTTTGGCGTCACTTTTTAACGCACAGGGTACCCCTTTAGCGTCATTTTTCGACGCGCAGGGTGCTTTATTGATTTCAATGAGAAACTTTTGGCATCATACACAGACGCGTTGGGCATATCGTCATGATGAAATTATATACTGGGTTATGATTTTGCCATTATGACATGTTGGAGTGTGATCCTCAATTTAATCTGCCAGCATACTTTTATTTACATTTTTATTTTTTTATTTACGCTAGTTAGACACGTTTGAACATGTAACCCAACCCCATCCTATCCCTAAACCTACCCATATGTGTATTATATGACATAAAACACAGGATATAACAGGCAGATACGACTGCATGCACAGTTTATTCAAAAAGTACAAATATTCCAAGTGTTCCGAGGCCAAACGATTGATTTGTGTGAAGAAAATCCCCAAATGCGATCAGCGTCTCCGTCCGCCTCCGCCGAAGATCATGAACACGTTCAAAAATTGCCGCCCGAAGAAACGTTACGTCAGATTTCATAGTGAAATTGCATTGGCTCTCGCATGTCTCGTGACCAATTACGTCATTACGTCAGCTTTGATTGTAAAATGTCATTGGCTCTTGTGTGTCTAGTGACCGCTTGTGTCACGCTCAAGAGTCGTGTGTATCATTTGAATGAGATATGACTGTGTGCGTGCATGCGTTCACGGAGCGGCGGGATCATCATTTCAGTGATTAAAACAATAAGATCAACTCTGTTCTTTACATGAAGATATCGTATGACTTCAGGAGACTTGGAATGCAACATGGGTTAATACTTTTATACTGTTTTTGGTCAGTTTTTGCAATAAATACCCGTGACTGTACTTTTATTTGCCTGTGAACGTGTTTTATATTGTTGAGAAGTGGGTAGGTTTAGGGTAGGAGTGGGGTTAGTCGCTCCAAAATATAAAAGTAGCCAATAAATATTCATAAAATCATGTCTACTTTTACAAATGCAAAGAATTAAACGCGTCTTGATCTGATGTATTGGGCAAACAATTGAAATCAATGGAGCACCCTGCGCGTCGAAAAATTACGCTAAAGGGATACCTTTTGCATTAAAAAGTGACGCTGAGGGGTCCTGATCAAGCGTCAATATGTGACGAGTTGGGAGTGAGAACAAAAGTATTTTGTATGTTTTTCTCCTTCCTCTAACCATTTCTTTCTTGATCTTATGAAGGCACCCTCTGCTTTGTATTCATATATTTTATCTAAATCTAAATCTAATTGTAGTTGTAGTAATTTATTTTTCTTTTCTTGATCTATATTACAATTTCCAGAAAGGCTTATAATTTCACATATAATTTTTTCTTCATTTTCTCTCTGTTTCGCTATTTCCTTTTTCTCTCCTTATGGCTAAAGTTCTGATTTTATACTTCATTAATTCCCAATTTACACCCCCAAAAAATAGTTAAATTTGCCTCATTCCAGCAATCTATGATAACCTTTTTTGCTTCATCTCTAAACTGCACATCTGTCAATATATTCTGGTTCATTTTCCAGTACGTAAAAAGTTTTTACATCTTTGGATTCAGTTATATTTAATGAGAGAAAAATAGCTTTGTGATCTGTAAGAACAGACGGCTCTATAGAGACCTCATTAACACAGTTCATTAAATTCCTTGATATTAACCAATAGTCTATACATGACTGTTGAGAAAGGTTTACTTTACACCATGTAAACTGATTTTTTTCTGGATACTTAAAGTTGCAAGAAAAAGTATGTGAACCGCTTGCAGAATCTGTGAAAATGTGAATAATTTTAACTAACTAAGAGAGATCATACAAAATACATGTTATTTTTTATTTAGTACTGTCCTGAATAAGATATTTTACATAAAAGATGTTTACATATAGTCCACAAGACAAAAAAATAGTTGAATTTACTAAAATTACCAGTTCAAAAGTTTATGAACCATTGATTCTCAATACCGTGTGTTGTTACCTGGATGATCCACGGCTGTTTTTTTTGTTTTGTGATGGTTGTTTTTGAGTCCCTTGTTTGTCCTAAGCAGTTAAACTGTCCAATGTTCATCAGAAAAATCCTCCAGGTCCTGCACATTCTTCAGTTTTCCAGCATTTTTTGCATATTTGAACCCTCTCCAGCAGTGACTGTATGATTTTGAGATCCATCTTTCTACACTGAGGACAATTGAGGGACTCAAACACAACTAATAAAAAAGGTTCAAACATTCACTGATGCTCCAGAAGGAAACGACGCATTAAGAGCCGGGGGGTGAAAACTTATTGATTTTGAAGATCAAGGTAAATTGTACTTAATTTGTCTTCCGGGAAACATGTAAGTATCTTCTGTTGCTTCCGTAGGGCAGTACTAAATGAAAAAAAATTATATTTAAACAAAATAAGAAAAAATTGGACACTTCATCCTGTTCAAAAGTTTTCAACCCCCGGCTCTTAATGCATCATGTTTCCTTCTGGAGCATCAGTGAATGTTTGAACCTTTTTTAATAGTTGTGATTGAGTCCCTCAATTGTCCTCACTGTGAAAAGATGGATCTCAAAATCATACAGTCACTGCTGGAGAGGGTTCAAATATGCAAAAGATGCTGGAAAACTGAAGAATGTGCAGGACCCGGAGGATTTTTTTTTGAAGAACGTTGGTCAGTTTAACTGCTCAGGACAAACAGTGGACTCATGAACAACCATCACAAAACAAAAAAACAGCCGTGGATCATCCAGGTAACAACACACAGTATTGAGAATCAATGGTTCATAAACTTTTGAATGGGTCATTTTAATAAATTCAGCTATTTTTTTGTCTTGTGGACTATATGCAAACATTTTTTTATGTAAAATATCTTATTCAGGACAGTACTAAATAAAAAATAAGGCATTTTGTATAATCTCTTTTATTTAGTTAAAATTATTCACATTTTCACATATTCTGCAAGCGGTTTACATACTTTTTCTTACAGCTGTATGTCTCCATATATCAATCAAGTCAAAAGTAGAACATAAATTATTCAACTCTGGAAGAACAGACCTGTTACTTGGACGAGGTGGAAAACAATCCTTTTCAGAATCCCATATTGTGTTGAAATCCCCTCCAAGTACTAATTTTGCATTACTATATTGTTCCACTGTTTTTTCAATCTGGTCTTCAAAATTCAAAAATAAAGTTTTGTTTTGTGTGGTAAAATGACTTGCGTAAATATTCCCCAAAATAAAAAATTCAGCATTCTTTTCTATTACCAGTATCACCCATCGACCTGAATCATGCATTTTAGTTTGAATTATTTTCCCCTTAAATGTGCCTTTCAAGATCGCAACACCAGCTGCCCGATTACTCCCATATGACACCATAAATCATCCCCCCATTGATTCTTCCAAAAATTATAGTCTGACAAAGATGCATGTGTTTCTTGAATATAATAAAAGTCACATTTAAATTTCCTGCAAAACAAAAAAACTGCTTTCCTTTTCAGTAAATCGCGAATTCCCCTGACATTTAAAGATAAAACTGACAAAGATACCAATGCGCTATATTAGCAACTTTAGATTTAACAAATGTGAAACAAAACATGTTCCCAACACCTCAACAGTAGAAATTAAAACCCAAATTGACCTTAATAATACTTAACCTAAATCAAAACCTTTCGAAAACTATACTGTGCAACGTAACATTATAGTTATATTTCGAATAACAAAGATCCATTTTGTCTGTAAAATGAAAGAAACATTCTGTTGTAAATGTCACAAAAACTGCATGACTGCACTTGTCACGGACCCAGTATAGAACACTATAATTGTGTCCATGTGCAGTTCTTTATCAAGAATTATGCACGTATAATCATATTCAGTCTTTAGGGAGGTATTTCCTTTCCATCAACGAAGGCTCGTACGCCGACGAAGTAAGCCTTCTTTCCTACCTGCTGAGCAGCCTCCACCTTATGCCACAGTTGTTTGCGTATGGCTTTGTCCATGGTCGTTAAATCCTCTCCAAACCGTAGCTCCTTGGACTTCAGGTAGGTGCTGGTTTTCACCGCTTTCCAAAGCATGTCTCGTAAGGATCTGGACACAAACTGGATGATGACAGTTCTCCCTCTCGTGGCATTTCCTTCAAGTTTTCTTCCGAGCCGATGTACTGTATCTACATCTTGTTGTATTTTGCTGGTAAACTCTGGAAGAATTGCACAACAGTTATCCACGACCTGTGCCTTTACATCTTCACCTGTCTGCTCAGCCAGACCGTACAATCTCAGATCTCAGATCTTCTTTTGTATCGTTCTATCTCGTTAAGCCTGGAATCGATCTCTGACATTTTCTTACCATGTGCATCGCTGACCTCATGGATCACCTTCATGTCCTTTTTCAACATTTTCACGTCATCTTTGACATCCTTTACTTCACTGAAGAGGAATTCCGTCGTTTTCTTTAAAGCTTCAATGCTCACCGTATTTGCCCTTAAGAGCTCCTCTAATCCGTTGACTCTTTCATTTATGCATCGCATGATGTTTTTCTTGAATTTCACTTTTACTTTTCTTCGGATCAAGGGGTTGAATCCGGTAAAGGAACTGTAGGGCCTTGCATTACATATGCGTGCACTGTTTGAATGTCAGTGCCGCAAATGTGCACTTCATCGTCTTTGTTCTTCATTTTTGTCAGTGGCTTTGTTAGGCTTGTTAGGCTCTCCCTCTCTTTTCGTTTTTCCGCCGTTCGATGCGTTCTCTCTGGGCTAGTTACAATGTTCAAAAGCAATTTACAGCAACTATCCGGGTTAATTATTTGGTAAATAATAAGATCTTACATTTAGATGTCCGATTGGTCAACTTATTAAACAAAAAAGAACGATTTGAGGTGAAGGAACAAACTTTTATCCTCAGCTTCTCAAAACTACCTCCTCACCGGTCGCCATCTTGCGCACCCCCCCTTTTTGACTTAATATGAAGTTACTGCGTTTTAGAAATGACATCAAAAGCAGAAAAAGTTGGTCACAAATGTACATTTACACATAAACTGAGCAACAATTGTAACTTTCAGACACCATATTTATTGTGTCACTGTCACGTAATGGAACGCACAGGATTGTGGGATATCAAAGGCAGCGAAGGATCCATTTAGCCTGCCTTTAAAAAAAAAATCGATCAGATGAAGGCATCTCACTAGTCAGGATGTGACATGATCATTGGATTCAGAGTTTCGGACATGCCTTGTTGCCTTCCTACTTTTCAGCTTTCAGGCGCAGCCTAAATTTGTAAAGGCAATATTACTCTTAAGAATGCAAAGTTTCAGAAACACTATTATCTAAAAGAACTGTAAAATTCCAAAGGCAGAACTTCTTAAAAAGGGCCCTCTTCAAAGGCACCTCGGGCCGGTTGCATAAAGTTAGTCATCAATTTTTTTTTCTTTAAGACGGTTCATATCTTTAAGTCAGTTACATAAAAACGTAGATTGGCCTAATTTGATACCAAAAAGTAAGATTGCCTAACTGCTAGTGGATCATACAAGATCTTAAGACAGTCTTAACATAATGGCTATGTTTATGCAACTGGCCCCTATGTTTGTGACCACACTATGATATGAGGGATAGTAATTGGCAGCTCTGTACAGGCTTTTCAGGAGTCTCACTTAAAATACCTTAGAGCTAAGGCCACAGTTATGCCCTTTAGAGTTCAAAGAAAAAAAGAAAAAAAAGAAGAAAAAGGGGGGTTTCACCCAAAACACTCTAGGTAGCACTTAGTGTGTATTGTGTGTGTCTGCAATTGTGAACATTCACGTATGTGCTTGTGTACATGTGTGTTGAGGGGGAGGGGGAGGACATACCACAGAGGAGAAGCCAAGGAAGTGTTGAAATGGATAACAGCTCTGTCAACAGCAGCACACGGTCTGTTCTCTGAAAATAGATTGCTCACTCTCCCCACTGTGCTATTACTGCCTCCCTCACATTATTGACCTGTGTGCTTCCTAGACGCCGGTCTGGAAAACATCTTACCTAGGTGCTGTTGTGAATTTCTAGATATTTCAGTGACTACATTCACAATGCTTTTGAAGATGAGAACCAATGCGAATGGTTTTAGGATGCATTACAACATGCTGTATTTGGCATTGGTTGTTGCTAAAATTATGTAAAATTAGTTTGGCCAGAAGTGTAAGTTTTTGATTTGATTAATTCTCTCTAGTGTCTCAGATGTGCAATCTGTTTGACACTTTTTTTGTTTGATATTAATAGTTAACGCAAAAAAAGAAAATCAAAGATACAACAACAACAAAACTTATGGTAACAATTTATGGTAGAATTCTCTTTGTAAAATTGTAGCTTCAGGTCTTCCCCAAGTGCAGTAATGATCATGAAGGGAAGTCAATTTTTATGAAGAAAAACATGTTTCACAATTATGCACAGTGGAGTTACATAATATCAAAATATGCACTGTTGTTATTCACATGCAACCATGTAGTTATGGGTGTTCTAAATTATAATTTAAAGGGGTAATATGATGCGATTTCTTGTTTTCCTTTCTCTTTAGTGTGTTATGTAGCTCTTTGTGCATGTATAAGATCTGCAGAGTTACAAAGCTCAAAGTCTCAAACCCAAAGAGATATTCTTTGTAAAAGTTAAGGCTCAGCCACACCTTCCTAAAACACTTCGTTCAAACACACCCCCACATCTTTACGTCAGTATGTGGGGGCACAGTTTCATAACACCGCCCAAATGTATACGCAAAGAAAGAAGGCGTAACTTTTAATCTCACTGTAGTATTGTCACCAGTGCCGCCATGTCATAGAGACGCTGTGTTTTTCGTTGCGAAAGCCAAACTACTTTGTTTGGCCTTCCAGAAGAGGGGACAATTAGAAAACAGTGGCTAAGCTTTAGTTACAACACTGTTCCAGAACAGTACAACCCAAATATTCGACTGTGTGCTGCGCATTTTTCGGAGGACTGTTTCTAGCACCTGGGAGAGCACAGACCGTTTCTACGTCTTTGTCGTTTCTACGATAACGAATGCAAACTCACCAATCTGATGCTTTCTGGTCCAGTCGCGCTGGCAACGTTGATCGATCAGCTTGGTCATCTGCATCATCCGGATCAGATTCGGGCTCGAATTGATAAGGTAGGACCAACATTATCATCTGTCAATATTGCTTTGCTTTGGGAGCTGATGTTCCAAATATGGTAAGAAGCGTGACATTACCGTCAGACGCTTAAGGTATTCGGGCCAATCACAAAGCACTGGATCGCTGGCCAATCAGAGCACACCGCGCTTTTCAGAACGATGAGCTTTGTAAAAATCGACGCGTTTCAGAAAGGAGGGGCATAGAGGAGCAACAATAATGTACAGTATGTGTAAAATAATGACTTTTTTGAAACTAAAACCGCCTAAACACATTGCATGAAACCAAATACACAAAATAATGTTCTTTTTAGAACCATCATATGACCCCTTTAAGCATTTAAGCAAGCATCTTCAACCAACGTACTCTTTCTGGCAAGGGTTTATTTGATGGGTGGATGGATTCCACTGCTGGATGACTTCCATCAAAAACCATGAAGAACATGCAGTATGAATTTTATGTGCAATTTATTTAAGATAAAATGAATAATTGAAATATTTTGTTTTCTAAAAAGATTCCTATTATTATGTTTATGCCAGTGTACATCATCTATTCAAAAACGCATCAGTTCCACATCTTCTATAACTCAATCCGCATATAAAAATGAACCAGACTGTCCTCTCAGTCAAGATCAGTGGTATCACTACTCCTCAACCAGGTGTTTTTAATCAGATCCAGCTGTGGATTGAGGAACGTTGACACTCTTCTGCTCTGGGCCCTCAAGGCTTTTTTTTTTTTTTTTTTTTTAACTAAACCAAACGTTGGGGAAGCCCAGAACAGAGACAGGATCACTGTAATAGACAGGACAGATTAGAGTTTAACTGTCAGAGAACTCTCCTGCTCAGCCTCAGGGCAGAAAACGTCTGTGGCTCAAACCACAGCTCTGGTTTAGCAAGGAAAGGGAGGCAGGAATGATGGACAGTAGGTGTGGTAAACAGAGGACGGGGTCTAAAGGTTCAAATGATTTGAGGGAAGATGTAGTCTACATGCATTTACATTTATACATTTGGTGGATGTTTTTGTTTAAAGCAACTTATAATGTCATTAGCATTTTTAACGATTATGTGCATTCTCTGCGAATCGTACCAATCACCTTGCTGTTGCTAGCGCCATTCTGGTGAATTTATACATCTTTAATAAATGTTCAATATGAGGTTCATAACTTGGCATCTAGGATAAGAAAAAAACTAATATCAGCTGACAATGTCTGCTGTACTCTACAATAAAGCCAAGGCTTGTTTATTGGCTTGTTTATTTATCTTATTAATTTAGCTGTTCACCCCCTTGTGTCTGTCTCATCCCTGGATCTCCAGTCACCAATTTTTGTTTTAAAATCATGTTGTCCTAATTGTTTTTATTTCACAGAGTTTTTCTCTTCTCCATAGACCTATTTGGTGGCTTGTGGCTATTATGTAATTGACCTCTTTGTCATCTTGCAGACCAAAAGTCTGGTTATATTAATGAGGCTTGGTTTCACAAGCATTTACTTCTATCATTCAAATTTGCTTTCGATTACAGGGAATGTCACAATACATTTAATAAAAAGCACTTTTAGTCTCGTTTTGGCATGAAGATCCAAAATAATCTAATTTAACAGACTAACTCCAGACTCTTTTTGCTCTTGCCTAACTTTTTTCTTGCATTGAGTTCCTAGTACATGGCTGGCAGCATCAAAGGACCAGAAAGACCAAATTTTCCATTGCATTATATGAAATATTGTCAAGGCCATCTCTCTTTTAAAAATGATTTCCTCTGCGTCTCACTGTCCTCAGCTTGATAAATGGTGTTTTGACAGGAACCAACTAACCATACTCCACAAACCCTGTGTCCCAATGTTTTATCCAGACCAATTATGCCCCCTTTATTCAAACTCCATCCATCCACGCACACTTACACATCCTCTTCTAATCACTTCACAGACAGAGAGAACTGTAATAAGGACCTAGGGACTTCCAGCAGTCAGTAGATGTATAGGCCTACCCCATCCATTACTCCAACGCTCTCTGTTCCTGTCCTTCTAAATGAGGTGTAGCTGGTCGAGTGTGTCTGACATGTTGAGGAAATTAAATCAATTGAAATCACTCAAGGAGAACTAAAGAAGAACATACTAGCGCACAGTGGGAGGCATATAAATTTCAGGCATGCAACAGGAGTCTCCCATGTGCAAAAACAAACTGTGGTTTATATCTAGGGTTTCAACAGCTCAGATTTGCAGAGCAAAATGTTTACCCTCAAATGTTTTTTTACAGGATTTATTGCAGACTTGGGGGAAAATATCTAGTAATTGCACAGTGAGCTGTTTCTACTGCTCAGGACTATGGCTTGAAATGGTTGGGTCCATCTAGTGGGCTTGTTTTTGCTTTGTAGGTTCATGCTGCTGGTATTCTTTGCCACCGGAACCATAACATCTCAAAACAGCTCAGACCTCAAACCAAGCAAATTAATGCACTCAGGTCACATGTTTACTCTATTCTGGAATCCTTCAGATGGAGATATACCTCCTCAACCACCCTATTAGAAGCAAAAGAGAAATTGTCTTTTTGATTTTCATTTTCTGCTGTATTCCACTGATCTCAGCAATCTGCAGTAACACTCGCAGCTAAGGGAAACATCCCAGCGCTTAGTTATGAACATTGTGTTCTTGTTAGAGATTGCTGACCTTAGATCAGTTTTATAACATGGTAAGGTGTCTGCAAGGTTTTGAAATAGAATACCCTGGTGTGATGATCATGGTCCACTAAGCATGGCCATTAACCCAATACAGGAACTGAACGGAGGATTATGTCTACATTAGCAGTTGTAAAAGACTCACTGATCAAAGAAAGTGAGAAATCTATACGAAAAACAAGGTGCCATTAATAAAGAATTTTTGCTGTCCCATTTAAGTACTCAAATGAACCTTAATGATCCCTACATTTGCCACCATCAGTTCCAGAGCCGTGTATGAAATCTTTCCCCTCATTCACTAGTCCCTAGAATGTCATATAGCCCACTAAATGAGAAAGGAGTGAACGAAAATGACTGAGCGCGCATTCGGACACTGATGTAAATATTGCGCGCCAGAGAGGGCAATTTCATACATTATGCGCATTCTCCTAGTTATTGTGTACATGGGTTGTGCACTTCTTATTGAAGTTGCATTTGCGAAAATGAATGACCAAGTGCACTATATAATATCCACTACAGTTTTGGACACCACTACAAATGGCTGACACCTGAAATAGTGAACTATTTAAGGAGATGGGGGCAAATTCGGACACAGCTCAGGGTTTTGTCACTAGATAAATTCATTGATCAAAAACAGTAATATTGTGAAATATTATTACAATCTATGTCTATTTTTTTTTAATATATTTTATAACGTAACTTATTCCTGTGATGGCAAAGCTGAATTTTCAGCAGCCATTATGTCAGTCTTCAGTGACACATATTTAGACATGCATACAAACACACTGCTAAGGCTTGATCTTTCACTATATTCAACATAAGGTCTTTTCCACACTGCAGTTTATTCTGCCCGAGGACCGCTTGTCTAGACAGGAAAAGCTGTCTGACTGACATGTAAAGTGACCAACCACAGTCCGTCTTATTTTCACATGCTATTTAAGGCGAGAAATAGTCTATACTACATATTAGACCGGCACAAACAAAGACAACACCAAAAAATAGCTGAAAATGTGCATACTTTGTAATTTTGCCTGTTCTAAGTGCACGTCGTATCAACCTAGTGCCTTGTAAACACAACTTTGTTTCCAGGCGGTCTGATAAAAACCCCTGTGTTCTTACTCCCAGAAGTTGTGTAAAGTCAGCCTTCACATCAAAGCTTAGCAGACAAATACTTTCCAGCAACATGCGTGAGACGGTCAGCAACAGACTGTGTACCATCTGAGGCTGAGACTACTTTAAAGGTGACCCTCAGTTCTTACAAAGTGTCTTAGGCTGCCAATCGACTCAAGTGACTAGCATATGTAAACTATTAAAAAAATTGAGTACAGAAACTTGGTCACTAGGAATGAAACAAACAGCTATTTATATACTCATAATGCTGTGATTGCCTAAATTACTTGTAAACTTTGTTTTGTCACAAACTGCCTTTTAACTGAGCTAATCAGATTAGCCACTAATGTAAACGATTAACCACTACTGCTTTGATGGGGGACAAGATGTGTGTGTGTGTTTGTGTATAAAAATCAAGTGGGTTTATAATGTAGGAGTGACTAAAGTAGTGTGTAATTCTGTGGGTGCAAACACAGTATATGTGGTTGCTAATAAGTTTGTCAAATTACACATCTCGGTGCGTCAGTAGCTGTTTTCTTTCTCCTATTTCTGTGATCTCCGACAGTGGTTTCTACCCTCCTCTAATGATGTGCAGACATGTTTGTGTACCATGACCACCTCTGACTCATATCTAAAACCCCTTACGCCTTCAGTGCCTTTGAGCTGCCGCCCCATAAACGGCCACAATCACACCCTGTTTTAGCCCATGGACCTACTCCCTTGGGGCCTGACCACAGTGACATCACTGTGGTGACAATCAGCAGCATCTATATATTTGTGTCTGGGTCTGTTAGAGAGAGAAAGACAGTGAAAAGCACTGATGCATAGGAGATTCCAGATTTGAGGTGTGTGATTGTATCCCTATGTGTGGGCAATTGGATGTAAGTACCCAGGCTTTGAACTAATTGTTGCTGTCTGAAATGCTTGAACTGCAGCCAATTAGACAATAAAGAGCAAAGCTGCTCCATTTTCAAAAAGTCCTTGAATTGGCATTGTCTACTGACTTTCACAAGCCTCTCTTCTCTCTCTGTCTGAAGCAATATGACAGTAAATTGTGCTCCACTTAGAGCAGCCTTAGAGAAAATGAAGAGATTTTCTCTCTGTTCCTCAACCAAGCCTCCTAATTACATATGTTTAGACATTAAAAAAGTTCTGCAAACAAATATGCGTGCTTGTGAGTGTAAAATGTAGCTGTGTTTGCTAAAGAGACAGTCATTTTCTGCTATTTTGGTGTTTTTTGTGATGCCAGCTGTGTGTTACAGGTAGAAAGATGTCATTATTTTCTAAGCATTATCCTGATAGGAGATTTTTGGATGTATAGGAGGGGCTAGTTTAGGAAAAGAAAAAAAAATCTGTGATCATCTAATTTTCCTATTTAAAGTCGCAATGAAATGGAAGTTGAGGAAGTTTTCTCCTTATTGTGTGTATATATCCGAGTGAAACGGCTTCTCGAACAAGAAAAAATGTTGATTTTGTCCATTAAGAATTGATTTGATCATTGTGTAACTTGCTACTGCTGTGGTGTCATGTGAGTGACAGGTGCACATAATATTTAACTTTGTCTTTTAACTCACAGCAAATCCTGAAGCACTCACGGGAAAACGCCACGAAGGTGATCTTCCTTATCACTGACGGTTATTCAAACGGCGGAGACCCGCGGCCGGTGGCGGCAGCGCTGAGGGAGAGAGGCGTGGAGATTTTCACCCTGGGCATCTGGCAGGGAAACATCCGCGAGCTGCATGACATGGCCTCGCACCCCAAAGATCAGCACTGCTACTTAGTGCACAACTTCGCTGAATTTGAAGCGCTGGCTCGACGCGCCCTTCATGAAGGTGAGAATTCAGAATACGCGCTGAAAATGTTAACATATGGTCATCGTTAACCTTGGGTAAACTATTTGTAGGTTATCTTGTTTCACGATTCACACTTTTCACACTTCCTTCTTGGTTCATAATTAAACTATCCTTCTAAGTAATCGTTCAACATAGATTTCCCATCTCTTAAAACTACATTCCGTGGCACAGAAAAAATGCTGCAAGTGGAGTGATACAAACGGTTGGCTGGAAAGACAGCTAATCAGATTCAAGAACCAGAACGAACTGTTGTATACAGGCCAATAATAGAGTGGTGCAGGTATGACGTCACTTTGTAGGCCAACCGGCAGTTAGCATCGCACTGGTTCCCTCCAGAAAAACCCAATAGGATTTTCCCATAGGCTTTTGGATTATCGCAAAAACAAGCTCTTTGATCAACAAAAGTTATGATACTTACACGTTTTGTCCATAAAGATAATTTGAAGCCTAAATACAGTCGCCAGAAGTAAAAAGCTAATGCTAGGCTATAAACGGACTACACCATGGTCCGGCGATTTCAGCATCACCATTACTAAGCTTCCGACAACTCTTTCAGTTTTTATCTCAAAACATTTTCCTCAGAACGTTTGAGTTAGAATATTTTATAAGCGCACAATTATGAGCATAATGAGGCTGTAAAAGCGGCCTGATCTTACATTTTCAGGGTGATGACAATCTCCTTGACAGCCTCTGTAGTCCCATTTAGCCACTTGTTAGCAACCGCAAGACACATAACAGCTTCAAAAAAATCACGAGTGGGGTAATATGGATGTATTTTATTTTGTAGAATAAAACATCTTGAGCTTGTGTTCACCACAGACCTTATTTCAACTATTTAACCAAAACCCCATTCAAAAAACCCATTGACTTTGGGACAAAGGAACCGGAAGTGCTAAAATGCTAACTCGCTTCCGCGTTTTGGCCTACAAAGTGATGTCATACCTGCACCACTCTATATTGATTGGTCAACTACAGCACGTGACCAGCACGCGAAGCAATAACTGTTTGTCAATCTGTGAAAAGTCGGCTTTTGAAGTATTCAGAAACTTACAGAAAAAAATAAAATAAGTAAAAACACAGTCATCACTCCAGGTAACACGTTTGCTGTCGCTGTTCAACGTTTTACCTCAGGTATTTAAACTAAACCAAGCGTCAAGGTTTCTGCGACTGTAAACAAGAGGCATTTTATTTTATTAATGGTTTTCTGTTGTTACATAACTCATGGTAACATTTTAGCACCGCTGGGTTTCATACTATATTACTTTGGCACAACTATCAAAAGTGGAGCTAAAACACCTGCCAAAATTAAAAATGTAAACCATAAAGCAGGGCTTTAACCAACGGGTAAGCGTGCAAAGGTACCCTATAATGGTATCTTATATAAAATCTTTATATAAATCTAATCTTAAATAATATTTACCATGGTAACCGAACCATAGTTTTCACTACATACTATAATTATCATGACAAATTAATATGGCATTCAAAACTTTATTTGGATGTCAGTGTGACTAATACCAATCTGTTTTACCGTTGTAGTAATAATTATTTTAGTAGCAGTGATATTTAAACAGAAACTATGGTTACCATGGTGAATGTTTGTAAAGTCAAGGCCAATCCATTTCGTTTTTCCTGAGCCTGACAAATATGAGCCCTTGTTAATCCCAGTGTAAAAGAAAATTGTTACGAAAATAATTCAGTGTTATTATTTTCTTTTGGCTGTCTGGCTATAGCAGATTCTTCTTATCATAGAGCTCTGAGCTCAGTCAGCCACATGAACTCAAAAGACCCCTTTCTTCACAATGATATCACCCACCTACGCTGAACCCAGAGAGATATAAAACAAAGAACCCCTCTGGATCGTAACAGATCACTCGTTAGCTTTGGGCAAGGGCAGGACTAAAGCTGTGGCATCGTTTGTTCTCACCTCCCGTTGAGATATCATGTCTGTCGTATCCTTTGTCCAAGATTGTGCAGACTCCTCCAGCTGCATAGCCTGTCTGTGTATGCCAACATCTGGAGCAGTGCATTTGTTTGTATTTAGGGAGACAAAATGCTCCTGCCAAAGTGAAGGTTTTTATAGTTAGTAATGCAGAAGACGCCAATATTGAAACACATGCTCACTTTTCCAGAGCAGCTTGGACTTCAGTTAGACTGGTAGGATTGGATGAATTGTGAGCCCAAAATGATTTTTTTAAGCTAATAAATTATTATTTTTTTTAAATTGCATCAGAGAACAGTGCAAAGTCTGATATTCAATGCCATTTTCTCTTCTAGATCTACCAACTGGAAGTTATATTCAGGAAGAACCGGCCCAGTGTTCATCATTGTGTGAAGAGGAAAAGAACTGTTGTGACATAATGGCCAGCTGTAAATGCGGTACACACACAGGACAGTACGACTGTGTGTGTGAGAGGGGATACTACGGAAAAGGACTTCAACATGAGTGCACAGGTAAGGTTTGTGACTCGTGAGTGTGACCTGTATGCAAAGTTTGGGTTTTTCCTTTCAGTTTAAAAGCTTTGAAGAAATGGATTGAGTTCCTAGAGACAAGTCCATTTTATTACTCAATAAATTTGCTTGGGGATGTATAAGGCTGAAATGTGAATTGAATGCCAATTCCTCTCCTGAAATGAAGTACAAGAAACACTTCCACCAAATATCCATAGTGACAGAGAAAACAGCATACAAATAGATGGGACAATGAAGCGTGATGCCAAAGTGGTGCTTTAGCTCCCATTTTGCTTTCATAACAAAACCATAAACATGATTTAAAACATTCACAATCATCTCTTTGTGTACTGCAGTATACCACATAATATGCTATGTCAACACTTTTTTGCAGTTTACCTAACATTCATCTTAATCTGGCAACCCTACTTTTTGCCCACCTCATAAAACTGCTTGAAGAGAAAGCAATGCTTCATTTAAATTAAGATCTATTTTTGTTTACGTTCATGAAGTGCGGTCCTATTAAAGCTATCTTTCATGCTGTGGTAAAAACGAGCTCATATTGAGACCATTCTAAAATAATCAAACTGACTAATTAAACTGAGGAATGAGGTGACAGGGAAGTGTTAGATGTACAAACACAGGGTGAACTGCAGATTTTATGTGATGGAGGCCTAACCTTTCAACAGATGTTTTTATTGCTCACTTGCTTTCCCACTTTGTAGCTTTGTAGCGGTATTTCTTTCTCTATCTCAGCAGAGACACTCAATCCCCATGAGATGTCATGTGTAAATGCCTTGAAGTCTATTATAATAAATTAAAAGTTTTTATATTAAACAGACATAACTCAGGAAATGAATCTGGTCTTTTGAGAAATAGTTTTGGAATAGTGAGAACTGTTGCTCACAAATGTCTTTGACTAAAAGTGTTCTTACTGTAATTGATTAGATTTTTCAAAGCTATTATAGCTTAATCAACCCATCTCACCACAAACTAGTTTTACAATGCTGTAAATAATAATAACAATAAAAAAAAGATTGTCTGCCTGACTGTAAGGAATAATTCTACCAACTCTTTAATCTGCGTTTTAAGCTGTTTTGGGGAATTGGGGCCGGATTCATGAAACATTCTTAAGTATAAAATTCTGCTTAACTGCTATTTTCTTATTATTTTCTTACATAAGAAAAAAACTTAAGAATAATTTGTATTTCTAAAAATTCTTAACAAATGTTCTCATTTTTTTTTCTTTTATCTTTTTTCTGAATTCAACTTCTTGAAAAGGATCTCCTTAAAGGAACACTCCACTTTTTTTGAAAATAGGCTCATTTTCCAACTTCCCTAGAGTTAAACAGTTGAGTTTTACCGTTTTCGAATCCATTCAGCCGATCTCCGGATATGGCTAGGGACTATACTCTCATACCTGCTTAACAATCAAGGAACTTTGCTGCTGTACCATGGGTGCAGCAGGCACAATGATATTACGCAGCACCTGAAAATTGTCCCCAGCACGCTCCCTGTGCAAGCAGGTTGTCACGTTGGTTATGTTGACAGAAGTTAGCCTATTTCCAGGCGCTGCGTAATATCATTGCGTCTGCTGCACCCATGATACGGCAGCAAAGTTCCTTGATTATTACGCCGGAATGAGAGTATAGTTCCTAGCCATATAGGTCTAGAAATTCGCAACTTTTCATTTTCCGTCAAAAGTCTTTGGTCGTTTTTGAGCGAGATGTAAATGGTCTAATCAGATTCAATGATCTATGCTAAACTAAGCTAAAGTTCTACCGCCAGACCCTCGAAAACGGTAAAACTCAACTGTTTAACTCTAGGGGAGTTGGAAAATGAGCCTATTTTCAAAAAAAGTGGAGTGTTTCTTTAAGTCACAATTTGAAGAAAAGTTTTTGTTTTTCATGAAACTTTGTGACTTCCTACTTTTTTCCATAGATTAAGGAGTGGAAATGGCTAATAAGTCAAGTGCTCCTCTGCTGCCAACTACTGGTTATAGTAGTAATTTCATGTCTTTTTAAAATAAAAGTGCTTGTTTGCCACAAAGTGGCCTACCTTTAAACTTTTAGTTTTACAAATCATCACATTAAAAATAACATTAAAATTTGATCATATTTAGAGCTTTTAAGTGCTGGAAAAAGTGTGAAACAATTGAAAGCCCTTGAAAAGTGCTTGAATTTCACTCTCAAAAGGTTGTACGAAGCCTGAGATGAATAATGTAAAAAAGAACACTATTTCTTCCACAATACCATGGGGAGTTACTACATTAAATCCATGGTGAATGTTTATGATTTGTGGACTGAAACCCCTGAATGTTTCTCCTGGTTTCCACATCAGCGCTGTTTGATCTGATATCTGTGGTATATAACAGAGAGTTCTGCACCGAATGCTTCCACTAGATCTCGCAGTAGCGATGTTATTAATTCTGTGGTGAATACAAACGCTTTCTCACTGGATCTCCCAGCGCTGTGTAGGAATGGTGTCATGTGATCGAGATCGGCCAGTGTATGAGCTCGCGCTATTATTGTTCCGAGCAGATAAACGGACGCGCAGCGCAGCTCAAACAAGTAGCGCGGTTCCGTTCCACTTTCGTTTTGTTTGCCATATGTTTCTCATATGTAACAGAAATGGCAGCTCTTATCATTTGGTCACCAGTGCGACCTTAGTTTGCCGCGTTGGATGACGAGTCGACGGCGCGCGCACCAGTTTGCCGTCAACTATGCAAATGAGAAAATAATGCGTAACTGCTGCACGCTACGTTTCCAAATGCACGCTAAACTGCACATGTGAACTGAGACGCAGAGCTGATCAAGTGCTGATTGCGTGATTGAAGCGCGCACTTCTCTTTACTCAGCGCAAACAGACAGTCTTTTGTGATTTTAATAAGGACACAAAGCCTTATCGAGCTTTCGAATTTAGTTTGTTTGACAGCAATGGCGCAAAACACGTCATTAAATACCTTTTATGTTATTATGAGAAGTTTAAATATATTTTCGGGCCGCCACAGTCTAGTAAATGAATGGGAAGCACTGAAATCTATTTGTGGCTGTCAATGTTGATATTGTGGCAGGGCGCCACAAATAAATCACTGTATGGGAAACACTGAATTGATTTTAGAATCATTCTTACGAACTTCTTGGAATTTATCTTAATGCATTTCTTAACTTCTTCAACATTTTCGTGAAAGGTCTCTGGTAAGTGAGATACGATGAGTACCTACTGACAAAGCGCAGTGATTCAATGACTTTACCAATTGGCTCTTTTATTTAGAAGGCGGGACATATTCCGCCATGCGCGTTGCACTTTCTCCAAATTCATAGTAATATGAGATATAGGTGGCAAGATACACAATAGCCATAATTGACAGGTCAGTGTCAGACTTTGTCTGTTCTCTGTTGTCTATTTTATTGTGCTTCTCCTTTGTTCTATTTATTTTGGATGTGATAACAATGGTCATAAACTCAATTGTGAATTGCAATCTCATGTTGTCAGGGCAATAGCATTTCTCACAATTAACTTCTGTCTGGATGTTAATTAGCAGCAGAATGCTTTAATTAATGACTGAATACAAACTAATAGCAGGCCAGAAGGGGTTGGCTCTCTCTGTGGAAGCCACCGGAAAAACAAAATGATGGCCAAGGTTTTTTATGTCTGATCTGGGTGCTGTTTTAATAATGAATGCAATATATAATTCCATAAAATGCAAAAGGACAAAAAGCTTACCCTGGTAAGGTCATGTTTTTGAGTCCCAGATATTAGCAGTATTTTTCCAGACGTGTTGTTTTGCTTCTGTGCAGAGAAAATGTATTGCCTGGATCAAATTTGTTCCCACAGGTCAAGTTTTTAATCTTTAATTGATCTGTAGGGATTTTAAAAAGAAAGATGCTCTGAGTATAATTAGAATTTACTGGAAAGCCTGCATTGTCTTGATGTCAAAACAGTGCTTAATAACAAGACTAAAGGTCATTATCTGAACTGACCTAAAACAGGATGAACGGATACAGAGAAATGATGAACGACACCATTTGTGAAGATGTGTGTTGGGTTTTGTTTGACTCTAGCATTCCAGTGGTGCTATAATGACCTGACATTTTATCCAGTGTCACATTATGGGTTAACCTAGCCAGTGTAATACATCACCAGATACCATAATGCATCTCAGCTGGTGTGTGACAAGGACCGGTTGTCAGATGTCAAAGGTCAAGGCTAGTTGAAGAAGAGGCACTGTTTTATTTCCTTAAATCAGGGCTCGTAAATATTTACCTTCAGCAGAACGCCCCAGATTCCACATGCAAGCCCCTAGACAAACATAAATCTATCCAAGGAAAAAAAACTTCCAGAAAAGAGGAAAGTAGAAGGAATCTGGGAAATGTTGGCTAGGTACTGTGTAAGGAAATGTTGCAATCGTGTTTTTGTGTTTGACCTCCTCCTGCTCCCTCTGTCTATTTCCCCCTCCTCTTCCATGCAGCCCTGTGACCAATAACACCCCCATGTGGTCTCTAGAGTCAATAAAAATGCACTCTCGCTAGATTTAGATTCTGTAAAGCAGAATGTTGTTTTGTCTATTCATATGTATGCATATAATTGTGCATGCTTTTGTGCACATGTGATAGCTACAGTCTTGCTCGCAATAACATGCATTTGGTTTTAAATCAAGAGATGCGTCAGTAGTTATGATATATTAGATGGGAAGATTGGAGGGCTCAGTGAGAGTGAAGACATTCATCAGACAAGGGGACAGGCAGACTTCCAATAAACAACTCTACAGTCTAATACCTCTCCAAGTCTGAAATCGAATAGGCTATGTCTCCAACTCTTGATTCTAGTATTTTCCAAGCACAAATTACGATCTTTCCAGTTCAACAGTCTTACACCTCTCCAGCTGTAGACATCTCCGTATTTAGTCAAGGGCTGTACATGGGCGTAGGTTGCAGGGGGGCCAGGGTGGATACTATATATTTTTACAAATAAATGATATTTTCAACTCGAAAGTAATTATGCATATAATGTAGATATTTTAATAATTTTTGAATTATAATAAATCCAGTCAATCTTACTAACGTCATTTGTGTAAATTTACACTTCAAGGTCTAATGCAGAAATCCAATATTGTGACACATTTGATTTTGTCCCATCTGTTTTCATTTATTTAGACATAGCCTACTGTGTTTACACTATACCCTTCACCAGACCATTGCTGTCTGAATTGACGTATAGCCATGCTTTCAGTGGACTGTGCAAGTAAATGGATTCACTATGCATAGGCATTATTCAACTGAGTAGCACAGTTTCATCCCTTCTTTGTAAATGTTGTGGCCACTGAGCTAGTCTGCATTGTGTACTGATACTGTTTGCCCCTTCTTTTTTTCCTTCTTCATTTATTCTTCCACCTCCTTCTTTCCTCTTTATTCATATCTCTGATCTCATCCATACCACACACCACAGACAAGGTAAACATCCCATCTCACAAATCCAAGGTGAAGGGATCAGTGCTCTCCTGGGCCTCATAGTTTTCTTATTCCTCATTTTTCATGCCTCATCACTCTCTCACTATCCAAACCTCCATGCCACATGGCCATGTCTCTCCTTTTGTTTTGTATCCTGTCCTCTCACCCCTCTGTCCATTTGTTATCATTTTTTCCTTCTTCCTTTCACAATAAAACTCCCTGTGCTGGTTTCCTACCTGCCTCGATATCATAGAGCCAGCAATGAAGTCAGAAGGGATGCCGTAATGCATGTTTGGCTTCAGGGACCTTTTATTTCTGCTGCAGTGCAGAGCCAACCTGGGCTTCAGCAAACAATCTGGAAAAAGATTTTAGTGTGGTTTTATCATTCCAAGTACTCTGTGTTCTATGAAGTGTGAAACTAATGAACTGGGGTCTTAAACCCCAACCACTTTTCTGCTCTTGAGTCAGTGTTTGTTTCTCAGGTTTATAGAGTATGTTATATTAGTTATACTTGTCAGCCCTTTTCCTTTCTTTCATAGTTTGATTTTGCCTAACTGTTTTGTATGAAGTCACCCTGCTTAAATCATAGCTGGACTGGACTGAAATGTTTCATCAGCGTAGTTGAAAGTGCAATGGGTGATCTAGGAAATGCTAACTTTAGCCTGCTAGCATTGAAAGCATACGTTTCCACCCTCCCTGCAAATCGCTGTCCAAAGCCACACCTCCTCCAAAACACATGAACGCGCACAGACCAGAAGCGAGACGACCAGAGACGTTATTGGATTACATCATGTGTCATTCACCGGTGAGAAAACTTTACAGTACAGTGAGTACAACAATAACGAACTTAAACAACTGTTTGCCTGCCATTCTCGCTCGCTCTGCACAGCATACGTGAACGCGCTGATGACGTATGATGTCTGCGTGAACAGGCTGCGCAGTGGTATGCAAACACACGTGTTGACTGATAGGGAACACATGCTATCATTTCATTCGGACCAAATGCAATGATTAAACGAACATTTTATGGTCCTACACCTTCCACAGACGATATATATTTATAAAAATACATTTAGATCGCTTAATACCAATATCAGGATATGAGGAGACTTTTAACCAGCATAACAAAAAAAATTCTGTAGAGAATCACCTATTTCACCTTTGAGTAAAAAAAGAGCCTGATCTAGGCCACTGATCTTGTGCTAGACTTGGACTGTTGAGATCATGGCATCATCTGGTTATCTGATGTATATTGGCAAATGCAAACTGCAACTAGTTTTTTACATTTTCTGAAGAAAATGTGATTACGCTTGCCATGTAAAACTCACTGCCATGATGCTATGGTGTTATGGGTGGCTTAAGTGTTCGGTAGGTCAAAAGAGCCAAGCCACGTCATTCATATTCAGATCAAATATGGCTTGTGTCCATTCCTCCTTGTGGGGGGTTTACCCATTTTGTCATTAAACAAAACTCAGAACCCATAGCACAGTCGGTTTGGGACAAGTTATGTGTTAAGTTTAATACTTGGGGTTAGAGGTTTGCTCAAATCAAATCTTAGTACTAAATGAGAAATAATGATGCTAGCTTTACACTTACATTAACACAAACCATTGACAAGTCTTACTAGTGTGCTTGTCATTCATACAATGTTATCATTTGGTATATTGACAAATTATATTTCAGTATTTTCTGGGATTTTGTCAAAAACGATAATTAGATGTTATTTTGCTGAGTGTGTTTTTGTGCTGGTACCTTGACTGGTTTAGGCCTGTTGTGGACAGCTGACTCTCAAAGCTTTTTATATTCTTCATATTATGTGCAGTGGGTAGTTCACCGCAGTGACAGAAATTAACTTTAAGGGGTGATATTTGCCACTTTGACTTGATTTCCTGGGGCATTTTTACTTTATAAGGACATTTTTTTCCTAACATTATTAGATGTAGAATAATACAACACTATAGGCTGTTACAAATCAAATGAAATCAGTATCAACATTTTAGTTGGCAAAATAGAGCAAAAACAGACAATATTGGCAATATAGTGTCTTAAAACAACAATTACGATATCATCTTAGACGATACATATATGACGATACACCCCTATGTTATCAGCCTGAAATACAACTGTGTTCATAAAAATTATGCTGCGATTCTTTCCAACGATTCTGGATCGATGCTGAGAATTTTCGATTCTGATCTTAGTTTTTAACAGCAGATGCACAATGGCGCTGCGTGTGCTTTAGAAACACCTGTATTCTGCTTGCTTCCAATTCCTCACACACACACACCACTTGAACCTTCCATAAAAGAATCTTTCATAAAGTTCGGAAAGGTTGAAGCGAATTACAAGGACATTCTCGGGCTTCATTGCACAGGATATGCGCTGTAAGAAACATACGCTTTGCTTGGTGTTATGCTTGCAGTGTGTGGTCTCGCCCACCTGTATTTTCCTTACAAATGCTCTACGAAGGCATCATTTATGTCATGTGGAATGCAGTGGCCTTATTTAAAAATATGAAACTCACTGACAGAAGGGTGCTTTCAATATTTAAATGCTCACATCGCTTTGTGAAGAGCACATGCGGCTGTGTACGACTCCGTGTAAGTGGTTAAATACTTGTATCTCAAAACCCGTTTATGACGCAAAATTAATGTAAACACAGTCAGTTATGTCTTAAGGGATTAAACAGGACAAACCACATCTTATATTTCAAAAGAGATCTGTGCATTAGTGTCAATGCAGCATATTAGATTTCCCGCTGTCTATGATGTCATCAGTAATAAACAACAGTAAAGATGAGAAAGAGAAAAATTACTCACAGCTCTTGAATGGAAAACATCCAGATACTCTTAAACACTGAAAGCACTCTTTGTTTATTGCTTGTAATATGTTTATTTGTTCCTCTTTATTATTTACAAACCTGATTCCAAAAAGTTGGGATACTGTACAAATTGTGAATAAAAAAGGAATGCAATAATTTACAAATCTCATAAACTTATATTTTATTCACAATAGAATATAGATAACATATCAAATGTTGAAAGTGAGACATTTTGAAATGTCATGCCAAATATTGGCTCATTTTGGATTTCATGAGAGCTACACATTCCAAAAAAGTTGGGACAGGTAGCAATAAGAGGCCGGAAAAGTTAAATGTACATATAAGGAACAGCTGGAGAACCAATTTGCAACTTATTAGGTCAATTGGCAACATGATTGGGTATAAAAAGAGCCTCTCAGAGTGGCAGTGTCTCTCAGAAGTCAAGATGGGCAGAGGATCACCAATTCCCCCAATGCTGCGGCGAAAAAAAGTGGAGCAATATCAGAAAGGAGTTTCTCAGAGAAAAATTGCAAAGAGTTTGAAGTTATCATCATCTATAGTGCATAATATCATCCAAAGATTCAGAGAATCTGGAACAATCTCTGTGCGTAAGGGTCAAGGCCGGAAAACCATACTGGATGCCCGTGATCTTCGGGCCCTTAGACGGCACTGCATCACATACAGGAATGCTACTGTAATGGAAATCACAACATGGGCTCAGGAATACTTCCAGAAAACATTGTCGGTGAACACAATCCACCGTGCCATTCGCCGTTGCCGGCTAAAACTCTATAGGTCAAAAAAGAAGCCATATCTAAACATGCTCCAGAAGCCCAGGTGTTTTCTCTGGACCAAGGCTCATTTAAAATGGACTGTGGCAAAGTGGGAAACTGTTCTGTGGTCAGACGGATCAAAATTTGAAGTTCTTTTTGGAAAACTGGGACGCCATGTCATCCGGACTAAAGAGGACAAGGACAACCCAAGTTGTCATCAGCGCTCAGTTCAGAAGCCTGCATCTCTGATGGTATGGGGTTGCATGAGTGCGTGTGGCATGGGCAGCTTACACACCTGGAAAGGCACCATCAATGCTGAAAGGTATATCCAAGTTCTAGAACAACATATGCTCCCATCCAGACGTCGTCTCTTTCAGGGAAGACCTTGCATTTTCCAACATGACAATGCCAGACCACATACTGCATCAATTACAACATCATGGCTGCGTAGAAGGATGCGGGTACTGAAATGGCCAGCCTGCAGTCCAGATCTTTCACCCATAGAAAACATTTGGCGCATCATAAAGAGGAAGATGCGACAAAGAAGACCTAAGACAGTTGAGCAACTAGAAGCCTGTATTAGACAAGAATGGGACAACATTCCTATTCCTAAACTTGAGCAACTTGTCTCCTCAGTCCCCAGACGTTTGCAGACTGTTATAAAAAGAAGAGGGGATGCAACACAGTGGTAAACATGGCCTTGTCCCAACTTTTTTGAGATGTGTTGATGCCATGAAACTTAATCAACTTATTTTCCCCTTAAAATGATACATTTTCTCAGTTTAAACATTTGATATGTCATCTATGTTGTATTCTGAATAAAATATTGAAATTTGAAACTTCCACATCATTGCATTCTGTTTTTATTCACAGTTTGTACAGTGTCCCAACTTTTTTGGAATCGGGTTTGTACTACTTGCATTGAATTTTTGAAGCTATATTAGTTTAGATATTTAAAATTCTTAATATACAAATTAGTTTTTTTTTTTTTAATTTGTAATATTTTTAAAAAGTGCTTATAATTATATATGTAATTAAATTTAAAAAAAAAGATTAAGATTTTCAAATCGGTAAACTAATTATTTAATAAGAAAAAAAAAAGTAGATTAAGAATCGTTTTGGAATTGGATTGTGACTCCCAGAATCGGATCGTGAAGTGCCTAAAGATTCCCACCCCTAGGCTTTACATTACTGTTAGATATAAGCATATCTTTGAATGCTTTACAAAAATGCACAATTACAAAAAATGCATGATTAGTCTTCTAATGTACTCCTGAAAAAAATAATTTGAACCCAGATAAAGGTAGATGGTTGCGCAACTCCTGGTGTGCTCTGCTCCAGGGTGTCTTGGCCAAAAAGAGCAGATGCCTCTGGAGTCAATTGGGTTCACCTCAGTTTTTTAAACTAGATTAGATTAAAGTGAAGATTTTAGTTTGTTCCAGAAAGACAGGCATGTGAAGGTTTCTAAATGAGGTCTCTTGGTTATTGAGACATTGTGTTGTTATGCTGACCTCACGTCCATTTTTCATTTTTAGTGGCAATGAGTAATGGTTCGATATTTGAAGTGACTGCCGGTCTGAGGTCAGTGGCTCCTATCTGGAGCAGCTTAATGCCTCAGTGACAAATTAAGAATTCCTCAGCCTGCCACTGTGTGGTAAACTGTGTTGATTAATACCTAAAAAGGAGGCAAGTTTATAGGTTGTAGACACTGTGATCTTGTAAAGTAACTTTAACTTTGGGTCATAAATAGACACTTGTGCATACGAGAGGCATGTGCATGACCATAAATTTGCTTGTTAGGAGCTGTGTGTGTGTGTGTGTTGACTGTAAACTGGCTGCAATTAGGGCCAACAGCAGGTGGGGGTAACAAATGGGATCTTGTGAAAAGAGTCAGTAGCTGAACCTAACGAACCTTGCAAGTGTTATACCCCCATCTTTCTATTTTTCTTCCTTTACTTCTTATTTCCCCTTTACCCTTGCCAATTACAGAGTAGCTCACTTTGTCAGTGTATCCAGTTATAAAAACAGATTTACAGTATGACCAAACAGCTCTATTTAATTCTGCTCTGATTCCATTCTTGAGAATGACCTGCGAGTGTCACACTGGACCAGGATGCTGTAATGGTTATTTTACCCTCTATTTCGCCTTCACTGCCATTAAAAATCCCATTGGAAATGTTTTATGATACCTGCTCTGGCTTTAAAGGCTTACTATGAAAGTACAACCTCTCTTTATGTCCTATTTATTTCTTTATTTTTCTGTCAGCTTCACCTCACCCAATGTCATGTCATTATTTTCTGCCTCTCTTCATAGGAGTGGCCTTTTAATTTATCAATTGTGCCTTCTAGGTATGTGAGTGTGTGTGTGTGTGTAAGGAAAAAAGAGAGTACAAAAGATATGAGTAGTGAGTGTGGGTGTTGCATCCTTTCCTTTCCCTCTTCATCTCTATCCATCAAAGCATGTGCTTTAAGGAGGCTTCTCTCTCAAGACCATGCTATAACTCACTGCAGATAGGGGTCTTTGCTACTGAACCTCATACCCTTTGCCACAGGTTGACCTACACCAGAGGGAAGTTTTTCAGGAAGAAGTTTACCGAAATGGGTAAATGATGACAGACGTTTCATTTTTGGGTGAACTAATTCATTAAAAGTTGACAAGAGAGACAACAGATTACATTAACACATAAAGATGACTCCTTTCCAGAATCCAGATCTGAGCAGAGATGGAAACAGGAAGTCTTTTGTCACAATGACACAAAGCATTTGAGGTTGACCTCATGTTCAAACCCCAAACAAAGGGGAAAGGATGAGATCCATATAAACATGCAGAGTGACATTTTTGTGGCTGAAAACAGGAGAATGTGGTGACCCAATGGTAGCATGAATGGTGATGTCATTTAGAACAGTTACTTGCAGTAGTTTTATATAAGGTGCATCTGTTGCATCCTGTGGTTTGCAGATGTGGATTATTGTTTATTACCAGTCTTACGTCATACACACACTCAATCAGGTAAAAACAGGTCATTGTTTCCAATATTTTTCAAAGCAGCCTCTGAACAGTGTAAGCAGTTTTATATTCTATATTTTTTTTACATCTGCATTTTCTAACATGTAGTCCTGCTTTTAGAATACAGTGAATTTATATTTTAGTATCTTTTACAAGAAGCCCAACATCCCTTACGAAAAAGAAAATTTTTATTAAGTATACTTAAGTAATGTTCAAGTATATTTTAAGTGTACTTTATGTAGTAAATATACTAATATTAATGTACTAGTAGTATACTTGTAAATGTACCATTTCAGTACTGCTTGGGACTAAATTGGCCCACTTTTAGTATATAAAAGTATATGTTTAAGTGTATAAGTGTAACAGTAGTAAACTTTAAGTGCACAACTACGTTTCTCATTTGTACTGAATCTGTACTACAAGTGAACTTATAAGTATACTAGTAGTTTACTATTTTAATACTTGTAGCACATTTTTAGTTTATGAAAGCACACTTTGAAGTCTCAGTAAACTACTAGTTTAGTAGTTTTACACTGCAAGTGTACTTTTAAGTTTTCTTTAAGTTAACAAAACATACTTACAGTTTACTATTTATATATTATTTTTGCACTGTATGTATACTACTATGTTCCTATTTAGGTTTTTTTTATATACTTGAAATATACATTGAACTGTACTTTAACTGTAAATCAAATCAAATCAAATCACCTTTATTTATATAGCGCTTTTTACAATGCCAATTGTTTCAAAGCAGCTTCACAGTGTTAACAGGAAAATAATGCAACAGAATTTGATTCGGCTGTACAGCCGCTCTGGTGAAAACGGTGATGTCATCCAGCTCATTTCAATTATCATATAGTGTCAATGTGGGCAGATCAGTAATATAGTTGAAATTTAAGTGTCCCCAACTGAGCAAGCCAAAAGCCAAAGGCGACGGTGGCAAGGAACCAAAACTCCTTCAGGGCCAGAATAGAGAAAAAAACCTTGGGAGAAACCAGGCTCAGTCGGGGGGCCAGTTCTCCTCTGGCCGACGAACAAATAGTGTATGATTATGATTCTGGCAACATTACAGGTCAGAAGTCATATTAGATCAATAGATATTCGTAGGATTATTCGAAAGATTGGAGTCATTTACAGGGGGGAGTTTAATTGACACGGTCTCTACAGACACTTCAGGGATGCGTTCGTCATGTCCAGGCTAAGGTCCACCATCTGGTCCTTTATTCCATTGTCTACATAGATATGAAAATCACCAACAATTAGGACTTTATCTGCAGCCAGTACTAACTCTGATAGAAAATCAGCAAATTCTCTGGTAAAGTCTGTATGGTGCCCTGGTGGCCTGTATACAGTAGCCAGCACAAATGTCAAACGGGATTTATCAATTTCACTACATAACGTTACATAAAGCACCAAAACTTCAAAGGAATTATATTTGAAACTAGACTTCTGAGTAATACCGAAGATATTATTATAAATTACAGCAACACCTCCCCCTTTACCTTTCAGACGCGGCTCGTGTTTATAACAATAATCTTGGGGGGTGGACTCATTTAAAGTAATGTAATCGTCAGGTTTTAGCCAGGTTTCTGTCAAACACAGCACATCTAGGTTATGATCTGTAATCATATCATTAACAATAAGCGAATAAGGGATCGAATATTCAGCAGCCCGAGCTTTATCATTTGATCATCTGTATTATATCTGTTGTTTATTTGTTGGACATCAATTAAATTTTTACCGTTGAATGGTTTTGATGGTTTTTTGTATTTACTAATTCGTGGAACAGACACAGTCTCTATGTGATAATATCTAGGTGAAAGAGTCTCTATGTGCTGGGATTTATCTGACTTCTGTGACGTGAGACAGCTAGCAGGCGGTCGGGTAAGCCAGTCCGTCTGCTTCCTGACCTGGGCCCCAGTTAGTCAAGGTTTAGCTCTAAGACTATGTGCCAAATTACTAGAGAGAAGTGCGGCACCATCCCAGGAAGGATGGATGCCATCTTTTTTCAACAGGTCAGGTCTGCCCCAAAAGCTTTTCCAGTTGTCTATGAACCCTATGTTATTTTGCGGACACCACTTAGACTGTACCTCTTTCCATTTTAAAAACATTTTATTGTAGCTTCATGTATCCTTTTTATCAACACTTGAATGTGGGTAAGTTTCACTACAAAAAAAAAAAAAAAAAAAAAAAAAAAAATCAACATTTTAAACAAAAGCTGAGAAAATCACATTTTTATACGTACAGATGGGATTCAGAATGATGATCAAAACACAGATGGCGTAGATCAAGTCAATCAACACCCCCAAAGTTTCATAGTCATTTCCTCTTCTTGGGGTCGACATTTCATTCGGCAGTTTTGGTCAATCTTTTATCGCTTGTTTCTGCTTCTTCTTCACCTGTGTTTTGATCTGGAGATTCTGTAGCTACTCTTTCTGAAGATTTATAATAGCGCCCCCTACTGTATAACAGTGAAAACACGGATAGCCGGAAAATTCAGTCAGTGGCGGGGAAAGAGTCAAGTAGATTTGAAGTAAATTCCTATGTATACTACCAGTGGACTAGCCTACACAAAAATTCAGATAATCAGAATTATAAACATCATCAAAAACAAATCAATATTTTTAAACAATGTAAGTTTTATAAGACAAAAGTATTGTATAGGCTACTCAATCAAAATAGTAAACACAACTACAAGCCAAGTATACTTAAAATACTTAATTATTCTTTTAAGTATCTCGATCAAAAGATTGAGTACAAGTATAGTCCAAAATATACTTCAGTAAGTCAAGTATACTTAAGTGCAATTTTAAGTATATTTCTGTGAAGTACATAAAAAGTAGACTGAAAGTATACTTTCTTATTTTTAGTTTAAAAGAAGTATACTAATAGCACACTTGGATAAACTTCTTTTATGTAAGGAATAGCGTGATGAAGTTGTTTATTCTCTGTGCCACTAAGAGCAGACAGGATTGAAATTGTTCAAAATAATTCTAGATGGGCCTGCAATGTGGTTGAACTCTAAAATTAGCCTGTGTCCACATTTTCTTTGATTCCCAAACATCTTTGTCCATGTTTTGGACATGCAGATTCATGACAAATGTCAGTCATATGAGCTAGATCCATTTGGCTGTAGTTTTATTGTGCAAAATGCTATGGTTTATGCTACATAAAGCATTGCCATTTTAAGAATTACATGTTGTATTAGTTGGGCTTGACTTTTACAACTTCACCAGAAACTCAAAATAAATCAACCTTCCATGGCCACTCAACAGTCTGACATGCTAAAGACATGCTAGCACTGTAAACCTCCTCCTTCCCCTTCCTAGTTCACTGTCTCTTCTTACTCACATCCTTTCTTTGGACTGTAAATTCTTGTCCATCTGCTGAATTGAAGTCTTCTTTCTCTCTTCTTTCATTGTGGGGGGGATGAAATTGTGAAGTTCTCATTTTAAAATCTGTAAAAACGAATTAAAAAAATAATATCTAAAACTTCTAGGTCGGCAACATGTTTCTACCGCATCAATATCAAAGACTAGCTTATCCTGTCATAACCTGATATACAACATAGCTACACATTCACCATTAAACGCATGCTAATTGTAATGAATTGCTGACTGAAGAGGCTGAGAGAGAATCCACTTGCACGCATGCTTTTAATTACAAGACTCCACATGAAAATACAAGAACATCTGACCCAAAACACAAATACGATCCACCACAGAGAACAGCATAAACAAATACATCCAACGACTAACACAACTTGATTAAAAAACCAAGACCTTAAATACACAGAACAATGAGTAGATAATTAACTGCAGGTGTGTTCAATGATGGTAACTATAACAACTAATATGACAACGTGGAGAGACAGAAACCAAACAAGAAGAGAACTTGGAAACAATGAAAACAGAGAAGGCACTTCAACATAAAAGTCCATACAAAACAAAAGACACACAACTGGGATCGTGACATAACCCCCCCTCAAAGGGGTGGCCAGTTCCAGACGCTCCTAAAAAGTCCAGGAGGGAGGTGGAGCGGAGGCGGACCCGGGGGCAGGATGGAGGGCCAGGCCCATGGAGCGGAAGAGGGCCTGGAGACTGAGGCAGAACAGGAAACCAGGGAGACGTAGGCAGTTCAGGGGACCATGGTGGCGCAGGCAGCTCAGGGGACCACGGAGGCGCAGGAAGCTCAGGGGACCACGGAGGTGGAGTCCTCTCTGGACTCGGGACGGAAGGAGATGGAGTCCTCTCTGGACTCGGGACGGAAGGAGATGGAGCCCTCTCTGGACTCGGAAAGGAAGGAGACGGAGCCCTCTTTGGACTCTGGTCACGGGCTGGAGCCATCTCTGGGAGTACAGAAGATACGGGAACAACTTCCTCCTCCACGACACCCACAGTAAATGCGGAGCCACTAAGTTGCAAAGCAAAGTCAATATAATGTTCTAAAGTCCAATGAGCCTCATGCAAGGGCATGAGCGAACTGAGCGGCTCAGATAATCCCCCTCGAAAAAATATCATGAGGCATACCGTGTCCATTGAAGTTAGGTGTGCCAGTTCAATAAACTCCATGGTGTAATCCTCTAACGTCCGTTTCCCCTGACGGAGGCGCATGATCGGTGCGGCTGGATTCATAGTTTAGTTAGTCGTTCTGTATTTGTTTATGCTGTTCTCCGTGGTGGATCGTATTTGTGTTCTGGGTCAGATGTTCTTGTATTTTCATGTGGAGTCTTGTAATTAAAAGTGTGCATGCAAGTGGATTCTCTCTCAGCCTCTTCAGTCAGCAATTCATTACACTAATGTTAGCTGTTGACTTTGGAATATTTTAAAAAGAACTTTTCGTGGCCATTAGAGAATATTACATTTATACATATAATTTACATGATCCAAAGTGACTTACAAAAGAGAACCACACAAGCAATTTGTCACAGAGCCAACAATATTCAATGCTAGGTTTATTAGAAAGCTGGATTAGAAAACAAGAGCAAAGGTGAAATGCAAAATTTTAATTTTTTGTGTATGTGTGTGCCAAGTGCCATTGTTTATGGTTGTAGTGATTAAGTGTCTTTGAGGTAATTGCATGTGCTTTAAACACTGCAGCTGTGCTAACGGTTCAGACAGTAGCTTAAACTTTTATGAAAAGAGTTGCTTTTACTATATAAGATACTTTAACCAGAACCTTTCCAAAAAAGGTGGTTTTCAGTTTGGTTTGATTGGTGTAATTTAACAGACAATGTTGGGGGGGCGATATTCCGGTAGACACGATTAACTGGTAGAAATTTGTCAACCGGTAGAGATTTTGGACTATCGTATCTATCGCGGTTACACTCATGTGACGTTGCTGTGCTGCACGGTCACGTAAGCTTATCGTTTGCATGCGTTTTTATGCATTAGGGTTTAAAAACAGGTGATTTTAAAAGCGTTGAAGTGCAATTAGCAGCGAAAGACAACTCATTTCAGTATATGCGCATGCTCTCTGAGTGACTGTCAGAGAGACGCGCGACATGAAGCCGCTGCTCATAAAGCGCGCAAGAACTGAACTGAGTGCTTTTTGCCAAGTAATTGGGCTTGAACAGTTAAATACACATACCTAAGTAAACTGTCATTTGTCTTAAGTGAATGTTAACAGTTGAGAGAAAAAAAATACGCGAGTATATTGGATCTGTGCAGTCAGTCTTAAAGTGGCAGCATCCAAATTTACCTGCTGTTAAAAAGAGAAAATCTCTCACTGCTCTTGACTGAATCACTTTTGTAATTTTAATAAGAATAAATGTATTTTTAATGTACACAGTAAAGATTATGCATTTGTTTTTTTTATACATTTGATTACTTTATACATTTTATGTAGTGTTTCTTATTTCTAGTGCTTGAAGTTTTTCAGGTAGGTCTATTTCATTTGTGTCTTTGTTCTATTGTGGTTTGTTTTCTTAGCTCTTTCTTTATCACAGTTTACTTGTCTTCAGTAAGTTTGAGAGTTTTTTAGGCTAGTCTGCCAGTCTGCATAGAGGGCGCGACCTCAGACCCCCCTGATGATTTAGATATGAAACTACCGACATACTGTCCGTTTGTATCAGGACATGGTGGAGGTCCGGGAAACCTCCCTGTATCAGGACATGGTGGAGGTCCGGGAAAAAGCTCCTCAGAACTTTGTAGACCGCCAGCATTTCCAGGCAATTTATGTGCCAGGAAGAATGCCGGGCCTCCCACAGACCTCTCACAAATCGGCCTTCCATGACCGCGCCCCAACCAGTGAGGGAGGCGTCTGTTGAAACGGTCTTCCGGCAAAATGACGCTCCCAGCACTGGCCCCTGGGACAGAAACCAAGGTTTTCTCCATATGACGAGGGAACGAAGGCATCTGCGCATTACCCTGATCATACGGAACGGATTTCCCCTCAAGGAAAACCCCTTGGTTTTCAGCCACCACTGTAGGGGTCTCATGTGTAGCAGGCCAAAAGGTATTACGTTGGACGCTGCTGCCATGAGCCCCAGCAGTCTCTGAAACTGCTTCACAGTGAGGCTGCGGCCTAGCTTCATTTTGGAGACCATCGCCCGTATAGACTCGATACGTGCAGGAGACAGTTGTGCCCGCATCGTGGTCGAATCCCATATGACTCCCAGGAACATGGTTCTCTGAGAAGGCGTCAACACGCTCTTCTTCATGTTGAGTCTCAACCCCAAGCACTGAATATGGCCATGGACGACATCTCGATGCCGAACTGCCATGTCTCGCGACTGGGCCGATATGAGCCAGTCGTCGATGTAGTTCAGTACACGGATGCCCTGGAGTCTCAGTGGAGCCAGCGCTGCATTCATGCACTTGGTGAACGTGCGAGGGGAAAGAGCCATGCCGAACTGAAGAACCCAATATTGGTACGCTTCGCCCCCGAAAACGAACCTCAGGAACTTCCTGTGACACGGAAGGATGGATACGTGGAAGTATGCGTCCTTTAGATCTATCGTGACGAACCAGTCCTCGAACTGGATCTGACTCACGATGGTTGGAAATGTGAGCATCTTGAATCTAAATCTCCTCAGAGAACGATTCAAGTTCCTCAGATCTAAAATTGGACGCAACCCCCCCATCCTTCTTGGGAACTATGAAGTACTGGCTGTAGAACCCGGACTCCCTGTCTGGCGGAGGAACACGTTCTATGGCCTCCTTTACCAACAGGGAGTGAACTTCCTGTTCCATAACCCGAACCTGCTCTGGGACCACCCCGTTGAACTTCGGGGGAGGGTAACCGAATTGCAGTCTGTATCCCTTCTCTACAGTACGCAGCACCCATGCAGATATATTCGGAAGGCATGACCATGCGCCGAGATAATCTGCTAAGGGAACCAGCCTCTTGAGGCTGGCCTCGGGTGTCAACCGAGCCTCGTTCCCGACCCCCTGAAGCGGCTGACCGGCAGGGAGCAGTCGAGGACGATTTTCGGTGTGCGGACACGTTCGCTGCCCAGCCGCAGGTCTTTCTTGAGGCGATTGGAGCAGCATGCGTTCGCGGGAAATCGATGTGGCCCGAAGCGTACTGGACGGCGGGAGCACAGCATCGATTTCCCAAGAGCTCCGCGGAGGAGGCGACCTCAATCGCTCCTCCCCGGGGGGGGGAGAGCTCTCAGAGGTCCAGCCAGAGCTAGGACCTCTTGCCAGAAGCCTTCCTCGCCTGAAGAACGGTCCTCAGATCGACCTTCGGCTCAGCTGGCTTCTGGCGAGAGCACCGCCTCTTTTGCCAGGCTCCCTGAGGAGGGGCTCGAGAAGTGACACTCTCTTTCTGCACCTGCCGGTGCGAGGAGCTGGGAAACTCTATGGGAGTTTCTGCTATTTCACTTGTAGCTGCGTATGTAAACGTAACACAATCGTGAGTCATTTCTCCTTCATCCTCTAACACAACTTTAGTCATTGCAGACATCATACATGAGGATGGGTTTGTGACTGGCGCACGCTGTAAAACAATGTTCGGGGCAGTGAGGGTTGTTAACTAATTTCCCCAACGAAAGGTGACAGAAGTGACTTTTGCTTGATTCATTAGTGCGGACACTGCACTGCTCTAAGACAAGGGCCCATCCCTTGAGCGACTATGTCAAGTTTACCAGAATAGTAATGAATTGGGCGTAAACTGCCCCCATGATCTTGCATTAGACATGCAGTCATGAAGCCTAAGTGTTCATGGACATAAAGCACAAAGGGCCTATCAGATTGTGCAATTCCTAATGCTGCTGCTTGACATAGTGCTCTCTTCAAATCATTGAAAGCTTTGAGCCGAATTTCTTCCATACAAACAGTATCAGAATCTTTAACTTGGCCTTTCAACAAGTCATAGAGAGGCTGAGCAATCGAGGCATATTCTTCAATCCAAGGTCTACAGTAACCTGCTGTTCCTAAAAATGATCGAAGTGTTTTAATTTTATTAGGTGGAGATATAGCTTTGACAGAAGCGGCTCGATCCTGTGTAATAGATCTATTTCCTGCACCAATTGTTTGACCCAGAAATGTGACTTGGTTTTTAGCAATTTGAGCTTTGTGAAAGCTGCATTTGTGTCCTCTTTTCTGCAAATAGTCCAACAATGCTTCCAGTTAAGTTTGATGTACCTCGTGATCCGCAGAGGCGATCAAAATATCATCGACATATTGAATCATAGTGGACTGTTTGACTGGACATTCTGGGTCACACAAATCTCGTCTGACAGCCTGATGGTATATGGTTGGGGAATTCTGAAATCCCTGTGGCAACCGTGTCCACTGATACTGCTCATAGTCAACTGTGAAAGCTAACCATGTCTGGCTGTCAGAGTGCAAGGGTACAGAAAAGAATCCATTAGACATATCGATTACTGAAAAACCTTACAATCTAATGGTAAGCCATTACAAATTGTAGATGGATCTGCTACTAGGGGGGTGATTTTATCAATATGTTTATTGGCTAGAGTAGTCTATGGTGAGTCTCCATGTCCCATTGGATTTCTTGATGGGATATATGGGTGAGTTACAGGGACTGTTGGTTTTAACTAGCACTCCTTGCTTCAGCAATTTTTCTACAATAGGTTTGATTCCCTGTATAGCTTCCTTATTGATCGGATATTGTTTGGTTACAGGAGGTGGAGTTCCTGTTAATTTGACTGGTTCTACGCCTGTCAAAAACCCACAATCATCTTTGTCTTTAGCCCAAATTGGATGATTCTGTAAGAAAGCATACTCAGGAGTAGTTGCATTATTGGTAGAAACTTGTGCTGAGGAAATTTTTATGCTAGCAGATTCTGAGGACATGTCTAAAGTTAGATGTACTTGTCTGAGTGGATCCATGCCTAGGATTGCACCTGTTTTTAATGGAGCATATAGCAATTTTGTAGTCAGAGTCTTCAGGCCTAACTGTATCTCTATGAATGGGGTTTCATACAAAACAGAATCTTCACCTATTACACCAGTTAAACAAAGTTTAGTTTTCTTTTACGGAATGTTTAAACCTTCAGCCAATTTTGTAGGAATTACTGTAATTTCTGCACCTGTATCACCTGTATTTTTCACAGTAGTTGCATTTGCCTTCTCTCTTAGGCCATCTGTTGTCTTGATTCCTTGTGCTAATCGTAGCTGCTGCTACTCTCACTTTTGCCTTAACATCAGCATCTCTTTCCCATGTAGCTAACCTTTCTAGGTTACTTCTGAGGGTTTTGTTAGACCAAGTTAGATCTAGGAATGGCAATGCTTGTCTGTACTCAGGTCCCTTGTCATCTAGCACACATTCAGAATCATCAACTATTCCACTGTAAGTTACAGCTGATTGACAAAACCTTTCAGTGTATTCACTCACAGATTCTTTTTTCCTTTGCACACAGTTAGTGATTCTGGACCAGTCTATTTTGGGTCCCATGATATTCTTTAGAATTTTCAAAACACCTTCTCTCATATCGCCTTTACTGACATGTTGTAGTTCAGAAGTAACAGCAAACTCAAGCAGACTCAAAACTGTTGAATTCAGATTCAGTTAGAATTTGTGACATCAGCTGTGTGACTTCTGTTAACGACTTGTCGTAGAGACGCATTTTGCTTATCAATGCCCTTCTAAATTCAGAAAAATTTGTGCGTGTTGAGGGTAAGCTCTGGGATAATCTTTCTATATCTCTAGGTCCTAGTGCTTTGGCAACAGTTTGTACTTGAACAACAGAAGAGTTAGGAGGAACACTTTCAGTTCCCTCAATTCCCTGAGATCTTCTCCTAGCGCCACATACCTTCACTGAATCTACAGGCACATCAGTTACTGATTGGATAGCTACATCTGTTTCAAAGAAAGCTTGTAAGTCAGGATAAGTGTTATCAGGCTGACTAACTTCATTCACATCAGTTTTCTCTGCAGCTTTGTTGCGGTTCAATTTCTTAGTCAAAGATGATATTCTAGCACAGAGCTCTTTGTTCTGTTTCTCTAGCTCTGAGATACACTGAGACTGTTGTCTAGCTAGCGCTAAACCAAATAGCAGATAATGCCTTTCACATTGTTCTTGCGAATACATGCTCCTAATAGCCTTTCACATTAATCTACTGACCAAGTCTTGTCTGGATGGATCTCGTATTTCTGAGTTAGTTCTTGTCTAACTTTCTCTGTGACTATTAGATTAATTTGCATTCCTAACTGTGATTTGAATTCACTATCTGACCACAAAGGAGTTGCAAGACCACCTTTTTCAGTTGTGGGATCAGTCTGACATTCTTTCTTAACATTTTTGTGAGTTTCTTTACCACACAATAAAAACACTAAAACTCTCTGGTCATCAGAGGGTATACTTGTTAACACAGATCAACTACTGTTAACCTTCCTTGGCAAAACAGAGGACAACACGAATATTAGCACGTAATGCTAATCTTCCCTGCTGAAAACAGAGGCTGAACAACTATTAGCTTGTGATGCTAATCTTCCCTGCCTGAAACAGAGGCAAAACAATTCTTCCCTGCCAAAAAAAACAGAGGCTAAACAACTATTAGCTCGTGATGCTAATCTTCCCTGCTGAAAACAGAGGATAAACTTCATCTCTAAAACAAATTTTTTTTAGAGGATAACTTAGTTAACCAAACCCTACAGCTGTCTGTTAACTCTTCTCTGACGGCGCAGAGGAAAACAAATTTGTACTGGTCTTTAAGGTTCTTTTGGATAGAGTGACACTCACCAACCCTTGGCTGTACAAAAAAAATTCAGTCTGGAACGAAGTTAGATCTTTGTTGAGCTGGATTCAGTATGGATTCAGTTCAGTTCAGGATTCAGGTGAGGATCTCTCCGGGTCACGGCACCAAAACTGTTGGAAACTTTTTCCTCGTCGAAGCAGAGACCAGGAGACGTTGGGATATCTTTCAAGCAGACGTTACTCTTTATTGAGAACACGTGCTGTTTGGTCGCTGTAGTCATCAAGTCTGATTCAAATAGTATACACACTGTAATTTATTTACATTTTACAGGGGGAGGAATACACAGCAAATGAGGCGGAGACAGTATAAACAATGCAATGAAATGTTGTGTCCAGGTAAAGGGACACGCCCCAGACATTAGAGTGTCACCAGTTCTAATCCAATCAGCATAACAGTGTCATTCAAATGCATAGATGCTAACCCAATCACTCTGACAGTATTTCCCATACATTCACATTATCATAGAGACAAAAGCACAACTGTGCCCTGAGCTTGTCATAACAAATGGTCAGGAAGTGCATAAAGACAAAAGACTAATGTCTCAAACACCTGGGCTGATTAACTTGATCTTCATAGAATTTCGTCAATCTTTACCTCAAAATGTAAAACACAATGTACATAATGTTTTAAACAGATTCTTAAATTTGTAATCCCACAGTCTGAACTTTCAGACGAAGACTGAGAAGGTGCCTTGGCAGTCTCGAGTCTCGCTGACACGTCCATCTGCGAGCCCCATGGTCTGAGCACGGGACCCGAACCACGGGGCTCGCGAGGCTGGCCAGCCTCATCAAACACGGCCAGCCGCGAGCGCAGCACTCTGAGCGGCAGTTTATCGCACTCGCTGCAGCCCGAGCGTGCTGCACGCCCAAACTCTGCACGCACAATTGATGTGTATCTGAGCCCGTAATAAAACATGGGCACGGGTGTACACATCTCTTGTGCTGCTCACTCGCCATGATATATATATATATATATGCTTTTTTGTGGACAAACAACACCAAATAAGACACACAATACACAGAGCACTTTGCTGAAGACCTAAAAGCTGTGTGTACTATGTGCCGTCACATACTACGTCATGAAGCAACACCAATCAGGATTGGAATTTGATTTCATTCATGCTTCAGACGCGCTACGCTAAAGAAGCGTCCCCAAAGTGTAGTTAGACGCAGTACGAGTTCCCTCAAAAGGGAACAGATATGTTCCTAATTCTGATTATCTGAATTTTTATGTAGGCTAGTCCACTGGTAGTGTACATGGGAATTTACTTCAAATCAACTTCACTCTTTCCCCGCCACTGACTATTTTTTAGGGGCGCTATTACGCTTCTTTTAGTACAGAATCTCCGGATCAAAACACAGGTGAAGAAGAAGCAGAAACAAGTGATAGAAGATTGCTAACGCAAATGTAAAATAACGCGATCATAAAAAATGAAACAGCATATAAGTTCAAAACTACCTAATGTTACTGAATGAAATGTTGAACCCATGAAGAGGAAACGACTGACAAGCTTTGGAGGTGTTGATGAACTCGATTTACTCCATCTGTGTTTTGATCATCGTTCTGAACCTGATCCGGATGAAGTCTTTGACTAAAATGCAGTTTTGTTTAAAATGTTGCTTTCTTTTAATGAAACTTGCACATTCAAGCGTTCATAAAAAGGATGCATGAAGCTACAATAAAATGTTTTTTAAAATGGAAAGAGTTAAAGGTATTTCAAGTATAAAAAATTAATACCTAAATAGGAACATAGTAGTATACTTAAAGTGCAAAAAATAATATATACATTGTAAACTATAAGTATGATGTTATGTTCACTTAAGTATACTTAAAGTATACTTGCAGTATAAAACTACTAAACTAGTAGTTTACTGAGAGTGTATTTCAAAGTGTACTATCATACAAAAATTTACTACAAGTATTAAAATAGTAAACTACTAGTATACTAATAAGTTCACTTGTAGTACAGATGCAGTACAATGAGAAACGTAGTTGTGTACTTAAAGTTTACTACTGTTACACTTATAGTACACTTAAATGTATACTTTTATATACTAAAAGTGGGCCAATTTAGTCCCAAGCAGTATTGAAATTTAACACTTACAAGTATACTACTAGTACATTGATATTAGTATACTTACTAAATAGCGTATACTTAAAAATATACGTGAACATTACTTAAGTATACTTAATAAAATGAACTTGAAGTATACTTCTTTTTCGTAATGGAATGTATAAATACTTTAGTCACTTTAGTATATTTAATTTGACAAAATACAGCATATGTTAGCTAGCTATTTGTAACATAAGCATAACGTCTATGAACACTTTCATTTAAACCAGGTCAGTGTAAAATGTCTGGAAGAATGTATTCGCAAGCAATTCGACTTTCCAGTGAAGATGTTTCACCACCCATCTCAATGACTTCATCAGCTGTTGGATTCTGGGGAATTCCAGCCATCAGACAGCTCTTAAAAGCAATTTGGATGAGCGACAAAATGTCTTCAATAGACACATTAAAACATCAGGGCTTGTGTGTAAAGGTGGTGAAATTTAATAAGTTGCTTAACATTTCCCAGCACTTTTTTGAGAAAGGAAACCAATCTTTCCAGCTTTCTGATTTCTCCCTCTATCTAACTTATTCCATCCATCCGTCTGTATGTCTGTTTCTCTCACTTGAGCACAGATGCACATTTTTTTCATTGGTTTTGGTTGTATTCCTGTCTTACATTCTTTTTCGCCATCTGTCTGTTTACTTCTCTCTTCCTGTCTCAGTTTCACTGTCAATCTCTCTTTGTTTATTTCTGTTCTTCTTACATAAATTCCACCATCTGCTTGTCTGTTTGTTTCTTTGTGTTTGCTAGCTTTTCTTTCTCTCTGCCTTTTTGCCCTGTGCCCAACTGCCTGTCTTTTGGGCCCAGTGTTTCAGAGCGGATGGCCACCCATCAGCACCAGTTTATAGAACCTGTCTTCCCCAATCAAAACTCAGAATAGCACAGTATTGCAACTGTTTCAAAAGCAGCTGGGTGTTATTTGCATGAAAAATGACCAAAATGAAATATTAGAAATGATTCCAAGGATACTGGGAGGAAACCTTATTTACAGTACTCTTGCATATTACATGTTATGTAACCAGTGAAACAAAACGGTGGTTGTCTGACTAGCCACTTGAGCTATCAGCTCAGTGATGGATGGGAGTCCGTTACTAATATCAACAACACCTGCAAAGGGAAATTTGTTACGTTAGATGTGGGTTTTGTTGTTTAATTGGCCAGATAGTCTGTCAAGATGACTTCTGACAGTAGGTACCATTGAAAGAAGGAAGGAGAGATGGACTGAGAGAGGAGAAATAATGTAAATGATGGAAGAATTGACCCATTACCTTAATTTAATCTCAAACTGGGGACCAAAGAAAGTAGTTTTTCTCAACTTTGACTAAGTTGAGATGTCTGGCTGACTGTACAGAGTAGCTATAAAGAGTGTCTGGGTTGTTCCTCCCTCCACAAGTTAAATGTCTTTGATATTTTACATGTGCTTATGTGGGGAGATTTTTAGGTATTTCAGCCAAAATTGTTCTAGTGAAAAACACATCAGTTACTTTTCTAAATAGTCTGAGAAATACTCTTGGAATTTAATGAATCCTGTCTTAACCTCCAAAACATACTGTATGTGTCATTTAAGAAATGGAAAGTTAGTGCTGGGGAGTCTTCCATTTCAGTAACATGCTATCTGACACAACATCTTATCACAAGGGTTTGTCGCTAGTGTTTGACGAATCCATTGGGCTGATTTAATTTGCTTGTGGCATGTATACCAAAAAGGTCTATATAATGTGGCATAAATGAATTCCCAGAGAAATCACAGTTTATTGCATCATTAAACATTTCAGACACTTTAAGTTACATTTTTAACATTGTCTTTTTGTAATAAAATTGCTGTGTGAAATCTGCATTGTGATGAAATAAAGTCATTTAAAGTATTAAAGTAACGGAAGTAGCGTAAGATCAGGGACTTGGTTCTATCCATTGGTTATTGATTTGTATGGAGGCAGATCTGAAGGCAAGCTTGATTTGCGAAAACCTTTTGGTTAAACATTACGAGGTCAAAAAAATTAAAGATGAATAAATTGTTCACAATAAGATCAATAACATGCATGTAGAAAATGTGAATTTAGAAAGATGAATTCCCATTTTAAGGGATAGTTCACCCAAAAATTAATATTCTGTCATTAATTACGCACCCTCATGTCATTCCAAACCCGTAAGACCTTTGTTCATCTTCATCATCATCATCATCATCATAAATGAAGATCTTTTTTTTAATAAATCTGAGAGCTTTCTGTCCCTCCATTGACAGCTATGCAACTATTGACGCTTTAAAAATGTCATAAAGAGATCGTAAAACTAATCCATATGAATTGAGCTGTTTAGTCCAAATTTTCTGAAGAGACTTTATATCGCTTTTTTATAATGAACAGATTTCATTTAGGCTTCACATTTAAACATTGATCACCAAACATAAACAGAAGCTCGAACCTGCTTGGCGCACGAGAACAAACCTCATTGGTTCCCTTTCAGTCAGTACACTACGAGTTACGTCAGTTACTGACGAAATGGGGGTTTCGCTTAGAAGCCAATCGCCTTTGAGCTCTACAAAACGAGCCAATGGCATGAAGATGCCATGGGTCTGCGGAATTTGCATAACGCAACCCCGCCCCACCGCGTGGGTATAAAGGGCGTTGCGTGGCAATCTCGCATTATGCTTCTGCTTCAGAGCCGAGTGTTACTGCCTGAGCGTTTTTCTCTTCAAGACGAGTCTCTCCAGAGTGTTGGTGTCACGGCGCGTTCTAGCGAGTTCCGCATTCCTGTCTGATCTGTGCAGTGATCTAGCACAGCGTGTGTGTTCTCCCTAGGCGCTTCGGCATTCTGCAGAGCAAAGACTCCTCTCTAAAAGAGCTGCACGTGGCACGTCTTTTTCAAGATGTCTCGCCCGTGCTCCGTTTCTGGGTGCGGTCGGCTGGTTCCTCCGCTTGACGGGCATGATCGCTGTTTGGCGTGCTTGGGCCTCGTGCACGCAGAGCGCGCGTTCATGGATGAGTCATGTTCCCACTGCGGGAACATGGCCATCGCAGTGTTGCGGTCAAGACTCCATGATCTCCGTGCTGGAGGGAGAGTCCCCTCTACCACACCCCAATCTATTCCCTCCACGAGTGGGAATACTTTGGCTGGTGGTCAGGGTGACTTGAGGGTGACAGTGTGGGCCAACCCGACGAATCCTCCTCGGGCCACACCCCCTTCTAGCACACTGCAACCTGTGTTGTTGCCAGATGAGGGCGCAGGTGTTTCCCGTCCTGGGCCCTGCGTTTCATTTGGCGCACCGGCGGAGGATACTATGTCGATCGCCGCATCACAAGGTGGGCTGGATTCCTCCGGAGATGACGATTCGGCTGTGTTGCCTCCTTCGGGAGTTCCAGCATTGCCCGAGTCTGATCCAGAGCTCACAGCCATGCTTTCCTGGGCGGCCGAGGCTCTTGGGCTTGTGTGGAACCCTCCGCCATGTCCCGAGCGCTCTCGGCTAGATGATTGGTATCTGGGGGCGGCCCGTGTGTCTGTGCATGAAGAGGTGTCGAAGTTGTGGAAGTCTCCCTTGACTTTTCGCGATTGTTCGGCAGCCACTTCCGCCTTCACTGCCCTCGACGGCGGCGCGGTGAAAGGGTACACTGGGGTTCCCCCTGTTGAGCGCTCTGTTGCGATGTGTCCGCAGAGCGCTGCGACATGGCGTGGTGACCCAAAGCACCCGTCCAAGGCCTGTGGGTTTACGTCTACTTTGGTGGCGAAGACCCACAGATCTGCGGGCCAGGCCGCGTCCGCCCTGCATGCGATGGCCACCCTTCAGGTCTACCAGGCCAAGGTGCTCAGAGACATGCACGAGGGCAATGCTGACCCCGCATTAATGCAGGAGCTGCGGGCGGCCACCGACCTCGCTCTACGAGCGACGAAGGTGACCGCTCGCTCTCTCAGTCAGGTGATGTCCACTTCTGTGGTCCAGGAGCGCCACTTATGGCTCAACCTGGTTGATGTGGGAGAATCTGAGCGAACCCGTTTCCTCAATTTTCCCATTTCCCAGGATGGGCTATTCGGCGGGGCGGTCCAGGACTTCGCCCAACAGTTCTCGACCACTCAGAAACAGACTGAGGCGATCAAACATATTCTGCCCCGGCGGCCTGCTGCTGCCTCCACCGAGCCGCCGGCTCAGAGGCCTCAGTCTGCTCCCCGCCGAGGCCGCCCTCCTGCGGCCCTCGTTCCTCCCGCTCAGCCCCAGCAGCAGCCTTCACCCGGGCCGAGGCGTGGAGGACGCCGCAGGAAGGCAGCCCCGCCCGTCCCAGCCCCCCAGCCTGCTAAACGGCAGTCTAAGCGGCGGTCCTGAGACGGGCGGCTCGGAGGTGAACTCGGTTCTTTCCCAGGAGTTGGTAGCAGGGCCACTCCTTCCCCCGCTGGAGGGCCGGGGGAGAATCCTTGTAAAGAAAGAACTGACATTTTCACCTCAGAGCCTCAAGAGGGCGCGCCTGGCAGTGTGTGACGCCAAGCAGCCTCGCCACTCTCGGCCCCCTCTGTCGCCAGCCCCCTGGCAGACGAGACCCCCGTGGAACGCTGGTCCTTCCCTGGTCTCCTCTGTCAGGGCGCGGAATTCGACCCCGCCCACACCTCGGGACGCTCCGCGAAGGGTGCGGTCGAGATCGTCCCTCCAGCCGTGATGGAGTCCGACTTCTACAGCCCTTACTTCATTGTACCCAAGAAAACCGGTGGGTTACGGCCAATCCTGGACCTGCGCATCTTGAACCGAACCCTTCACAGGCTTCCATTCAGGATGTTGACAGCCAAACGCATTTTCGAATGCGTTCGTCCATTGGATTGGTTTGCAGCGATCGACCTGAAGGACGCGTACTTTCATGTCTCCGTTCTTCCTCGACACAGACCGTTTCTACGGTTTGCCTTCGAGGGGCAGGCATATCAGTACACGGTTCTCCCATTCGGGCTAGCCCTGTCCCCTCGCGTCTTTACGAAGGTCGTCGAGGCAGCCCTTGTGCCGCTCAGGCAACACGGGGTTCGCATCCTGAACTATCTCGACGACTGGCTGATTCTAGGGATCACTCTCGGGATCAGGTTTGCGAACACAGGGACCTGGTGCTTCAGCACCTCGCCCGTCTGGGCCTTCGGGTCAACTGGGAAAAGAGCAAACTCTCCCCAGTGCAGAGGATCTCTTTTCTCGGTATGGAAATCGACTCGGTCGCCATGTACGCGCAGCTTACGAGCGAGCGCGCGCAGTCACTGCTGACTTGTCTTCGCCAGTTCGAGGGCAAGAGTGCGGTACCACTGAAATATTTTCAGAGGCTCCTGGGGCATATGGCATCCGCAGCCGCGGTAACGCCGCTCGGTTTGCTTCATATGAGACCGCTTCAGCACTGGCTTCGCGATCGAGTCCCGAGATGGGCATGGCAACACGGCACGCTCCGGGTCCCAGTTACTCGGGCCTGCCGTCAGACCTTCACCCCGTGGGCGAACCTCAGTTTTCTACGGGCAGGTGTTCCCCTAGAACGAGTTTCCAGGCATGTTGTTGTAACAACAGATGCCTCTGCCACGGGCTGGGGCGCCATGTGCAATGGACATGCTGCCGCGGGCTCCTGGAAAGGACCCCAGCGCCTATGGCATGTCAATTGCCTCGAGTTGCTGGCCGTACGTCTTGCCCTGCACCGCTTCCGAGCCCTGCTCAAGGACAAGCATGTACTCGTCCGTTCAGACAGCACGGCGACAGCAGCGTACATCAACCGACAAGGTGGTCTACGCTCCCGCCGGATGTCGCAACTCGCCCGCCATCTCCTCCTATGGAGTCAGAAGCATCTGAGGTCGCTTCGTGCCGTTCACATCCCGGGAGAACTGAATCGTGCAGCCGACGAGCTGTCACGGTTTCAGCCGCTTCCGGGGGAATGGAGACTCCATCCCCAGACGGTTCAGCTGATTTGGGAAAAGTTTGGCGACGCACAGATAGATCTGTTTGCCTCCCACGACTCTTCCCATTGCCGCTGGTATTATTCCCTGACCGAGGGGACCCTCGGCACGGATGCACTAGTGCACAGCTAGCCGCGGGGCCCACGCAAGCATGCGTTTCCCCCAGTGAGCCTTCTCGCACAGGTTCTGTGCAAGATCAGGGAGGACAGGGAGCAGGTCCTTTTGGTCGCCCCATATTGGCCCGGCCGGACCTGGTTCTCAGAACTCGTACTTCTTGCGACAGCCCCTCCCTGGTCGATCCCTCTGAGGAAGGACCTCCTTACTCAGAGACGGGGCACCGTATGGCACCCACGTCCCGACCTTTGGAACCTACACGTGTGGGACCTGGACGGGACGCGGACGGGACCTCAGGTGGCGGCTACCATCACTTCCGCTAGAGCCTTGTCCACGAGACAGGCATATGCGTTGAAGTGGAACCTCTTCGTCACCTGGTGCTCTTCTCGCCGAGAAGACCCCACGAAATGCTTAATCGGGTCCGTGCTTTCCTTCCTCCAAGAAGGGTTGGAGCGAAGGCCGTCTCCCTCCACCCTGAAGGTCTATGTGGCCGCGATTTCGGCTCATCATGACCTGGTGGATTCAAAAACGGTAGGTCAGCACGACCTGGTCAGCAGGTTCCTTAGAGGAGCGAGGAGATTAAATCCTCCTCGTCCTCCTCAAATACCCTCTTGGGATCTTGCAGTGGTTTTATCTGCCCTGCAGAAAGCTCCCTTTGAGCCCCTGCAGTCTGTGGAGCTGAAGTTCCTTTCAATGAAAGTGGCGCTCTTGATTGCTCTGGCTTCCATCAAGAGGGTAGGGGACCTGCAGGCATTTTCGGTTGACGAAGCGTGCCTGGAATTCGGGCCGGCCAATTCTCACGTGATCCTGAGACCCCGGCCTGGATACGTGCCCAAGGTTCCCACCACTCCCTTCAGGGATTAGGTTGTGAACCTGCAAGCGCTGCCTGTGGAGGAGGCAGACCCAGCCTTGGCACTGCTCTGTCCAGTACGCGCCCTTCGCGCTTACGTAGACCGGACGCAGTGTTTCAGGACCTCAGACCAGCTCTTTGTCTGTTACGGAGGGCAGCAGAAAGGGAAGGCTCTCTCCAAGCAGAGGTTTTCTCACTGGATAGTGGACGCCATTGTCCTGGCATATCAGGTTCAGGGCATGCCATGCCCCCTTGGGGTTAGAGCACACTCCACTAGGAGTGTTGCTTCCTCTTGGGCTTTAGCACGTGGCGCCTCGCTGACAGACATTTGTAGAGCTGCAGGCTGGGCGACACCCAACACGTTCGCAAGATTTTATAATCTCCGAGTGGAGCCTGTGTCCGCTCGTGTACTCTCCTCAAGTGGCCAGTAACTGGACAGGCTCAGGTGTCTTCACTTGCTGCGCCATTCCACTCCACGGACTGGATGCGTGCGCATTTTCTCTCAGGTGAGCTTCCCAGTAAGCCCTGAGCTCCTCCAGCACTGCTGATGTCGACACCAGAGTGCATGCCCGCTTGGTCAGCCCTCGTGTTCGGCTAGGTGCCTCCGTGTGCATGGTTCTCCCGTTGGGCAACCCCCACATGTGTATTTCCACGGTAAGTCTCTCTGAGCACGTGTCTTCCCTTGGCAAGACACCTTGCCCCACCTGGGGTTGAAAAATTTTCCACCTACAGCTGGATACCCCAGAGTGCTCCATATGCAGTCCCTACGGGGGTCATATGTGTATTCTTAAGTCCTCCCTTCGGGCAGGCATTGTGTTGCATTTCTCCACGTGGGATATGCTTCCCAGTGTACCTTGGTATCAGCGTTGAGCTAGCCCCTCGTTCGTGCTAAGACTCACGGCAGGGAGCCCTAGTCAGCGCAGGACGCTGGAAGACAGCCGTCATAGCGAGATTGTATTGGGACCCCCATTTCGTCAGTAACTGACGTAACTCGTAGTGTACTGACTAAAAGGGAACGGAGACGTTACGTCCCCATGCCACTTCCGCTGTACCGCTGGAACGGCCGGACGCTCATGCCTCGGCTCTTCAGCAGGTAACATAATGCGAGATTGCCACGCAACGCCCTTTATACCCACGCAGTGGGGCGGGGTTGCGTTATGCAAATTCCGCAGACCCATGGCATCTTCATGCCATTGGCTCGTTTTGTAGAGCTCAAAGGCGATTGGCTTCTAAGCGAAACCCCCATTTCGTCAGTAACTGACGTAACGTCTCCGTTCCCTTCCTTCAGGGAACGAGGGTTACATACGTAACCGAGATGTTCTTGTGGAAGCTCAAATGTGCTTCGTAACACGAAAATGAACTTCATTGGTTCTTGCACGTCAAGCTTCCGTTACTGATATGTACCATAACTGATGTGTGCGTTGATGAATGTTTAAATCTGTTCATCATATAAAGCGATCAAGTCTCTTCAGAAAATTTTGACTAAACCGCTCCGTCCATATGGATTAGTTTTACAATCTCTTTATGAACTTTTTGAAGCATCAAAGTGTCAGTTGTGTAGACTGTCTATGGAGGGACAGAAAGCTCTCAGATTTCATCAAAAAGATCTTCATTTGTGTTCTGAAGATGAACGAAAGTCTTACAGGTTTGGAACGACATGAGGGTGAGTAATTAATGACAGAATTTTCAATATTTGGGTGAACTATCCCTTTAAGTCATTGCTATCAAGCTCACGCTTTCTTTTACCTTTTTTCTTTCACTTTTTTTCTTTCTCAGCTTGTCCATCTGGCACATATAAACCTGAATCAGTTTCTGGAGGTGTGAGTACCTGCCTGCCCTGCCCAGACCCTCATCACACATCCAGACCTGGGAGTACAGATGTGTCAGACTGTGTGTGTACAGAAGGCTACAGACCACACAACAACACATGCCAAGGTGCTGATCTATCTGCATTATTTCTATAACCATACATCTGCTTAACATTTGTTTATAGATATGTGTCTGTATGTGTGCTCTTTAAAACACAAAATTACACAACATCACAATTTAACTCTCCTACTCTCTCGTTCTCTATTCTCCCTACTGCAGTGGTGGTCTGTCCAGTTCTCTCTCCTCCAGAGAATGGCTTCTTCATCCAGAATGTGTGTAATAATCAGTTTAACGCTGCATGTGGGGTGCGCTGTCTCACAGGCTTTGACCTGCAGGGAGATGGAATCAGACTCTGCCAGCCAGATGGGACCTGGTCAGGAGTTCAGCCGACCTGCAGAGGTGGGGGGGGGCACACCTGCTGGGGCTGATTGCATGAAACCTCTTAAGTGGTTTGATTTTAAAGGTATCCCTGAGGGAAGGAATTTCTTTAAGAGCGTTGCAACAAACGTCTTAACCGTCATCCTTACCAAAGTGTTTATACTAAGCATTTCTTGTAGTTTCTGGCAAAACACGGCAACGGAGAAGAGGTTGCTATAGTTACAAAATCTCATAACTCTCAATCTCAAAACATAACGGACCATTGACTTTTAGACAAGTTAAACATTTACTAAACTATACAGCAGTACTACAATATTTAAGTTATGGGGATTATTAAAGGGGTCTGACAGATGACAAAGAGCATCCTAAAATTTGATCACATTGTTTCTAAGAGTGTACGTTACGCACAGTGGTGGCGTCTAGCTACGACACAGGAGGATGCTCAAAATCCTGCCGCGCCACTGACATAGTTTTCCATTAAATTACATTATATTTGTCCAACTTGTTGTTATTGTACTCACGCATCAACGCCACTTTGCCTGTATGGTGATTAGATGGTGATTTTGCCGTCTTGACTTAAGCACTGAAGTACAGAATGACACATCCAGTGTTCGTTGTCCTAGTTTAGCGCCTAGTCCTGTGTGCTAACTGGCTTTACAGTTCTGGAAACAAGAAATCTAAACCAAACTGGACCAAGGACAAAAATGGTATTCTTTTAGAAGACGGGGGAACACCCGACCCAGGCCTGCCACTATAATTAGTCACTCTTACATGCGAAAGACGAAAGCCTGGCATGGGATAATTAATTCAAGCGAGCAGTGGAAGTGATGAAAAATCTGAAAATTTTGTTGTTTATTAAAATTTTATTTCTAACAATACACACCGTTTTTTAACAGGCTTATTTCAATCATTAAAAATGCACGTCTTCCTCCTTCTCAGTTAACACGAAATCATCCATCGTGTTTGAGTTCAGCAGATGACTTCAGGGACCTGTTTTGGTCCCTTAAAGCTTAGGGCTAAATGGCTACTAAGGACTTTGTTGCAACGTATAACTAAGTAATTAAGGGTAAATAGTTAATGACAGCCTTGAGGTTCCTTAAGTGGACCCTTAGGTTTTTTCTTGGAACCCATGTTTCACTAAAGCCGGGTCCACACTGTACAATTTATAACAGTCCTTTACGACTGTTATCAGACTGTCACACTGTGGGATCTTAGTTGTCATTAATGTCAGACTATCAAGATATGTTAAAAATCATAATTTTACGTGATTGACACTGGCAGAATTTTTATCTGAGGTAAAATTTTATTGCAATGGTGATTAATCAGTTGACGGTGAACATGTCAAACTAACGATCAAAGACTTTATATTTTGGCCTAGGACCCGAGGAAACTTTTAGGATTCACAAAATTAGTCTCAGACAGCCAAATCACGGCCAAAATCGTACAGAATGAACCCGGCTTAAGGGTACCCTTAACCTTATAACTTTCATGCAACCAGGCCCTGGATTTTATGACATCACCAGTAAAGTGAAAATAAACAGATTTATTAATTGTTTTTCTTTTCTCTTCCTTTTCTTTCACTCATTCTTTTGTTCACTCACCCCCTAGGGGCCCCACTCTTTTGTGCTATTTTTTGCCTCTAATTCCATCTAAGCGGAAAACATATTGGTTTTATTGTCAGTTTATGTGTTACACAATTGATAGCTCAAAGGGCTTTTAGTCACCCCATATGTTTCATCACTCCCAGAAATGCTAATATACTGCAGCCCGTGAGTATGTATGCGTGTGTGCAGTGGGGCTTATAAAGCTATTTCTCTGCATGTCGGCCTGCAGAGCTCTGAGTTCATGTGTGTTTAGATAGCTGGAAAGTAAACTCGAATGCTTTGCCAACTATGTGAGTGCTTACACACTTCAACACACCAACAAATGAATACAATATGAATGTGCACCCACACACACACACACCAAATCACACACTCAGACAAATGCATGTATGCAAGTTGACATGTCAAGAGTTCCCTCTCTTGTGACCTCAGCCCTGAAATAATATTTTGGATTTTCTTTGTTTGGAAATAAATTACAGGTACTAACCACAGACTTAGCTACCAGCCACCCTCTTCTTTTTCTTTCTTTTCTTCCAGTTTTCTCTTAAAATCTCTCTTCTTCTCTAGCCTGCCCTTCTTTTCCATTTTTGTTTCTCTCTGTTCATTTTAGCTCAGTGTTGTTCCATGGAATCAATTAAAGTTTGTACAATACAGCGAAGTTTTAATAACATAGCACCAGACTTTCTGCGCGATGCTCTAACCCCTGTGTGTGGTATTTTCCCATAGTTCGCTCTTGCCCAGATCTCTCTCCTCCGCATCACGGGGTACTGAACTGCAGTGAGCGGACTGCCCCCTACAGGCTGGAGTGTTTGGTGCGCTGTGAACAGGGCTACAGGCTGCAGGGCAGAGCCATACTCACCTGCCTGGCCAACTCGCAGTGGAGTGGACCACAGCCCCAGTGTGTCGGTAAGATAGTAGATCTATGTGTGAGACTTTTACATTGCTGCAAAAAAAAAATCTACTTTAGATAAATTATGTTCTTTTGAACTTTGTATTCCTCAAAGAATCTTGGAGGAAAAGAAAGTATCACATTTTCCACAAAAATAATGAAACTGTTATAAACATTGATAGTAATAAGAAATGTTTCTTGAGCACCAAATTAGCATATCAGAATGATTTCTGAAGGATTGCGTGACACTGAAGACTGGAGGAATGACTGTTGAAAATTCAGCTTTTCCATCACAGAATAAATTACGCTTTGAAAAATATTAAAATATAAAAGTTATTTTAAACTGTTATATTTCACAGTCTTACTGTTATTACTGTTATTACAAATAAATGCAGCCTTAATGAGCATAAGAGACTTCTTACAAAAACAAAAAATTCTTTGCTGACCACAAACTTTTGAACGATAGTGTAAATATCATACATTCATACATCAAATGTAAATTTTGAAGCTGCTGTGTTTTAGAAGTTCATAAGTTCCAACAATCAGGAGTTTGTGAACTGTTGCATGTTACAAATATGTTTAACCTGTTTAAATTTTAGCATGTGTAGAAATGGTTTTGAAAACGCAATGTGATCTGCAACCATACAAGCATTAACAACAAAAAAAATGGTTGAGAGCTCGCAAAACGCTAAAATTGCACCATGTACGCCCATCTACGAATGGCATAGGCATCAATCCTACAAGAAGGCTCAAGCTTTGTTTTTATAACTAAGGGCCCTATCATACACCCAGAGCAATGCGACGCCGGACGCAGTTATCATTTTCACATCCAGCGCCACGTTGTTTAAATAGCAAATGCACATCTGTTTGTCCATGGGCGTGCTGGTCTGAAAACGAGGTGTGTTCAGGTGCATTGTTGGCGCGTTGCTATTTTGAAGCAACTAAAAACGCAGTATTTTTTATGTTATTTAAAGGGCACGTTAGTAATATGCACCTATAGGTGGGTGCACAATGCGCTTACACTCTGCTTATTACACACACAGGGACGCGCAGAATTTTTAAATATTAAAAATAAAAGGATTCCTCTCTGGAGAATCGTTCAGTCTTTCCTCTCGCAAATTCCGCCATGTAAATAGCGAATCCGCCATGGTGCAAGCGCAACTGGCTTTTAAAGGGAATGGGAGATGAGACTTTGATTGGTTTATTGCACCTTACGCCCAAAACACACCCATGGCTCATTAAGAGACTAGGTACAATCCTTTTGGACCATGTGCCTTTTCCGTCGTTTAACTAGCGAAAGTGGATTCGGACAATAGTGCACCTGTGCCATGCGCTCAGATTGCTAAAATAGGGCCCTATGTTTCTGATCTCCACAACAAAACAGTCAGTCAGTCTGTTGTAACTGAGTACATAATTTTTTGTCCCTTTTTGTGGGTGTTTCTTTGTCTCTCTCTCTCAGTGCTTTATCAGATATAAACATACACACAGCAGCTAAGCTATGGCAGCATCTTTGCTAGTTTTTACCCACAAACCTACCTCATGCTTGGTTTCCCATATAAAAGCAAATGACATTAAAGGTGCAGTGTTTAGTATTTATGAGGATCTATTGACAGAAATGCAATATAATATACATAACTATGCTTTGAGTGGAGTATAAAGACCTTACATAATGTACCGTTATGTTTTTATTACCTTGGATTGAGCCATTTCTATCTACATACACCGTGGGTCCCCTTACAGTGAAATCGCCATTTTGCACCCTCATGTTTCTACAGTAGTTCTACCTAAATAGACAAACTTCTCTACAGAGCGCTAGTCACTCTCTGCTCTCTCCGATGATGACATTTTTGTCCTGTGTTGGCCCCCGTAGCTTCGAAAGCTTCGTAGCCACTATGTGCTTCGTAAGGGAGGGGTGAGCGTTAGGTGATTGCAATTCACAACCTCACCGCTAGATGCCGCTAAAATTCACACAATGCACCTTTAAGTAAGCATGGCCAGCCAAAGTAATCTTTTATATGTTTTATCAACTTACATCTTGAGTGACTGTATGTATTTTGATCGGTCCCTCACGCTACTGACTGTCAATCAGCCTTGCTTTGCTCTTCTCGGTTTCATCAATCTTTTGTAGTTGGGTCGTTTGAACTGATACTTCAGCCTTTGGCCCATTTAAGTCGTATGACATGTTTTCATGTCTTCACTGTAATTCTTTTACTCTATTTTTCTCTGTGCTCATCAATCTCTCTTGCTTTGGCAGTACAGGGCGATCCTGATGTCAAATTGAAAATCATTTGTTTGTGCAAGTATGCGTGTGTTGAGGTTGTTTCCAAGAATGTCAAACAGTGTGGTCAACAACCGCTCTTACATTTCCCTTTCTGGAGATATTTTTGCATGCTCTCTCTCACACTCTTGCTCTCTCATTCTTTTGATTTATCTTTGTGGAAAATGTTTGTTGCTTTTGTTTTACCGTGTCCCTTTTCTTTCTCTCTTTCTAAGAGGTGCGCTGTCCTCCGATTGTTACCTTGAAGCATATTCGTCTGTCGCCCCCTACTTGTGGGGAGAATGAGGTCAGGACTGGAACATCGTGTCAGTTAACCTGTCCCCGTAGTTATCGTCTTCTTGGTGACTCTGAAGTCAAATGTCTGCCTTCTGGAAAATGGAGTGACAATCTACATAAAGCAACCTGTACAGGTGATTTGTTTTCTGTTCGTGTTTATAAGGACGTGCAAGGATATGTATTGCATGACCCTGTGCATATACATGTATACATGTCTGAAACATCCCTCTTTGATCCTGACTTAGTGCTGTAATATGATGTTTTGCAATGGGACAGATGTGCTGCCAGTAAAACAGGTCCGGTAAATTTGTTGCTGCTAAACCTTTAAGATGATGAAGAACAGAATAAGTGGACGATCATCAAACAAAGGATGTGTGTAAAACTAAAGGATTCCAAGATCATAAAACTCAAAAACTGCCCCTCCAAGCTGGAACTGAACAAAGCATTAATTCGTTTTGGCTTTCACCCCTAAACCTCTATGATTTATTGATAAGAGGAGAGATTGTGTTTGTGTATTTTTGTGAGCTTGTGGCTCATCAGTGTCTATAGAGATTAGGGCAGTGAGGGAAAAGACAGAGTGTTTGCATCTGATCCAGGTTCTTACTAAGGCTGACAAAAGATGAAGTATTTGTTTAGTTTGGAGGGACAGCAGAGGCTGTGTGATTAATAAGCTCTACTCCAATCTGGATGTGATAATAATTGACAGTGCAGTCAACAGCTCTCAACAGAGCAACACCAACAACTGCTCTGTGCTCACAGACTCAACATGAATCTGAAATTGTGACAGAACTTTCATTTTTGTTCTTTTTTGGCCCAGTTACAATGAAGTATTTGTTTGGCTTGGAGTGACAAAACACAGTCAATGTAATTAGTAAGTTCTACTCTGAGCTGCATGTGATAATGATACACTTCTATATATACGTCATATCACTTCACCACCAACAGCTTCTCAACATGAATCTAGAGTCACGTGATCATCAAATAGTTCAGTAGATCAGTAGATCAATAGATAGTTCACCCCAAAATGATAATTCTGTCATCATTTACTCACCCTCATGTTCCAAACCTGAATGACTTTATCCCTTCCGAGGAACACAAATAGTAATGTTTAGCAGAATGTTCACGCTGCTCTTTTCCATATGCTGCAAAAAAACAATCAGCATTTTTGTCCTTTTTTCCCTAAGTAAAAATATCTAAACACACCTAAAGATCTTTCATTTTACCTAAATGTTTACCTAAATTACCATTTTACTGGTAAGATGGACTTTTAATATAACTTGGCTGTCTATGCAATAGGAAAACATTTTTTAAACCAGTGCTGCATGACTAGAGAAAAAGGACACCACCCTTCTGTCGATCCGACTGTCTCTGGCCGGGAAAACAAAAATGCGAGAGTTCGATCAGTGGCCAGTTGCATAAACTGCTTAGATTAGTCTTAAAAGTTAGTCATCTAAATTTTTCTTCAAGACTGGTCCTAACTTTTTAAAGTCTGTTACATAAAAAGGTAGATCAGTCTAATTTGAAATGGACAAGTACAACTCGGGCCCCTTCGTTAACTGCTAGTTAGTCAAACTTCTTAAGACACAGTCTTAACATAGTGGCCAACTGGCCCCTGTAGTTTTAAGAAAAGCCCTGGAGCTGCCAAAAGTCTGCTGGATGATGCAAAGTAACATGGTTTGTGTTATCCAACAGACTTTGGCTGACAAATAAACAAGGATATCTAGGTGCAGGTAACACGAAGAAAGAGTACACATTGTTCATTTAAATATATTACTGACATTGTATCTACAAAGCTTGGTTGAAACAAGGTTGAAACAAACTCAGCAAACTTATCCTTTAAGAAGCAAAATTGTTTAAATGGATAGTTCACTTAAAAATGAAAACTGTTATTATTTATTCATCCACTTCCAAACCTGTATGACTGACTTTCTTCTGCTGAACACAAAACAAGATATTTAGACAAATGCTGGTAACCATTGTATGGACAAACAAACAGAGGCATTTCTCAAAATATCTTCTTTTATGTTCCACAAAAGAAAATAAGTCACACAGGTTTGGAACAACGTGAGGGTGAGTAAATGACAACAGAATTTTTGAGTGAACTATCCCTTTAAGAAATGTAGATTTCTTTAAAACGATAAAGAAAACATTTTGTATTTCAATAACTTATTTCAATAAATAATTTTTTTGCAGTGTACAATAAGAACATACAGTAATCGGGGGCTGTCAAGCTCCAAAAGGCATAAAATCCTTTTACATTACAGATGTTTTACATAGAGCATAGGATTAAATATGAGATGGCTGGAGGTAATGAGTGACATCATTGTCATGTTTACATCAGTAATTGAATCAGTAATTGATAATGGGGTTGACGTTATGGAGACTTTTGAGCCCTGAACTGATTTTCGCCTCTTTTGTAGATATAGAGCCTCCATGGATTCAGTGCCCTGGTGATGTCATCACAGAGACAGATGAACATCAGAGGTCAGCTAACATCAGTTTGAGCGCACCCATGCTGAGAGACAATTCTGGAGATGAGGTGAGTTTTGCATCAGCTTTTTTCCCCCTTATTTCATTCTTTCAAATTAAAAACACAAGTTTGTGCATGTCGTTTTAAAATGAGGTCTTGCCTTACTTTCTCAGGTTGTGGTGCAGGTGACCCCCGTTCTAAACCCCATGCAGCCTTTCCCTATAGGAACTGAGTTCATAACATACACAGCAACCGACCGCACAGGAAACAAGGCCAACTGCTCTTTCACTGTTACTGTAGTTGGTGAGGTTGAATATTTATTTACATGGCAAAAACAAAACTACAACATAATATATATTATTAACTATATTCAATTTATTATTATTTACTATTATAAATACCTTGTTTTGTACAGTTGCTGTCTTGTACCACTTTTTTTATACATAATAGAATTTACTGAATAGAAGCAAAAAAATAAGGCATTTGATTTTGCTACATTTTTAAAAATCTTTTTTTTCCTTAGATACGGAACCGCCTTTGATTGACAGGTGTCGATCTCCACCCACTGTTAAGGCCTCTGGGAGAAAAACTGCAGTATACTGGGAAGAACCTCAGTTTTCAGACAACTCTGGTACATATAAATTAATTTAAAAGAGAGGACAAAGTGTTTAAATAGGAGAAAGGATACTCATGAATATTAATTAGGTCACACTACAATAATTTAACATGATCTTTTACTGATTTAATAAATATAGATCGCAAAAAAGGAACAATGTCAATTGTTAGGCCACACTTATCATGTTTATAGTTTATTTTTGTGTTCAGATTAAATATTAAACGGGTTCAGGAAAAAATGTAGGCCTTTCTGGAAAGACCTTGATTGTGAGCATTTGTGCGTGAGAAAATATATCTTCAGGGATTGACGTTTGGTAGAATCATCACAGAGAGGATTCACTTCAGAACACCTGTGGAGGTTGAACAGGGTTGAATTAACTTTTACAGTAGCTGCAGAGAATGGAAATGGTTTGATTTATTAACATTTTAAGAACTCTGGGAGGGAAATGTTTTCCTACAAAAAGTATTTATTGAATTGGCTCCATAAGCAGCAATAAGGATTGGAATCAGGCTTTTGGTCTCAGACGGGTGAAATGGTTTTAGTTTTATACTCTTATTGCAAATCCAGTGAACAAAGAAAGAAATGAGGTATATGATATGGAGATTATTGGGATAAAACAAGATAAGAAAACATAAGAGAAATAATTCATACACACAAAGGCATTTGTACAAATGCACATGCACTCCAAATTCTGCAAGATAATTCATTTTGTTCTTAACCAGTTCAGACGTGAATACACACACACTTTTCCAGAGAGAAGTTCCAGGGCTATTCCAAACTGTCTGACAAATGTCTGGGTCTGGCGGGTTTTGGAGGGAGTTTTGTCTGTACTAAATATAAACCAGCGTCAGGGTGTGGGCATGGAAAAACAAAACATGCTGACGTTGGGGCAGCGTGGTGTGACGTCGACAAGCAGCCTCAGTGTGGTTACAAAACCTTATTTTAGTGGATATATGTATGAAGGTTTCATTATAGTTATGGGTACTAATATATGCATGAAATGCTAATAAGTGTGAGTGTATTTGTGTGTGTCTTTGAGTGTGTGGAGTGTATATAATTCTTGAAAGACTCTATTGTCTGACCGCAGTGTAGCACTCTTAGTTCTGTGCCATTAAACAATCTAGCAATTACTCTCCTCTGGCACCAAGGCCTGTTATTAGAAGCTGTACAGTAGCGTATCACCCTTTGTAGGACTTTGTGGTTGACCAGAGCGAGTCATTGTGGAGCTCCACATTGCTCCCTCTGGTAAATGTCTATGAAAGTACCTGTTACATCATTGGCTACTGCCAGATTCCAATGTCTTGCAACTAAGGCAATGTCTGCGATATTGCAAACAGATGCAGACCATACAGTAACAGTATATACACTACATTGCCAAAAGTATGTGGACACCCACTTTTAATTAATAGGTTTAGCTGTTCTAGTAATTCCAGTGAAGATAAATCTTAATGCTTCACATTACAATGATTTTCTAGAGAACTGTGTGCTTCTGTAACTGGTCCTACTCGACCCGCACCGAGAGGGATTTGAACTGGGGTCTCCAGCATGGGAGGTGGGTGCGCTAACAAGGATGCTAAAGTCAGCAGCTGCTAGAGTTAGTCGCCAGGGGAGTGAAGTTGACACGCACAGCTCTTACTGGCCTACGTCCGTTGCACTCTTGTGCAAATTTGTTGCAACGTTTTTTCTGCTCCAGCATGATGATGCACCAGTTCACAAAGCGAAGTCCACAGAGAAACTGATTACTGAGTCTGGTGTTTAAGAACTTGTCTGGCCTGCACAAAGCCCAGACCTGACCTCCACTGAACACCTTTGGGATGATTTTAGACACCCTTGTGTCTGAATGGGAACAAATCTTGCCTCCATGTTCCAGCATCTAGTTGAAAGCCTTCCCAGAAGTGTGTAAGCTGTTATAGCTACAAAAAGAGATTAATACATATGGTTTTGATATTAAATATAAAAGCACATGTTGATGTGCTCTTTTATGATATGTATTGTACACTACCATTTCAAATAATTTCATTTCTAATATGCTGATTTAGTGCTCAAGAAACATTTATTATTATCAATGCTGAAAACCAGTTGCTGCTTAATATTTTTGTGGAAACCATGATACATGTTTTCAGATATATCATTCTATACTTTGATGAATAGAAAATTCTAAAGAAAAGAATTTATTTGATATTGGATATTTTTTGTAACAATGTAAAAGTCTTTGCTGTCCCTTTTGATCAAAGTTTGATTAAAGTATTAATTTCTTTCATCTTACTGCCCCCTCTTTTGAACTGTAGTGTATATAATAACGTGCTACTTCCTTGCCTGTTTTAAGTTATTTGTTTATTTTTCTTTCTCAGGAGCCTATCTGAATATCTCCAGTACTCACTCATCCGGTGATGTATTTCCTGTGGGAGAAACTTCAGTTTACTACACAGCCACTGACCCTTCCAGCAACAATCGAACTTGTGAACTCATCATTACTGTACAAGGTTTGTACAGTAAGGACTTTGCATAAACTTTCTCATTGTTGACTAAGAAGTTCATTTCTCAAAGCATGCTATAATCTATTACTCTAGTTTGTTTCATGCCAAGTTTTTTTTTTTTTTTTTTAAAGAAAGTATACTCTGCTATAATCTGTTTTTGGATCTGTCTAGCCAATTAAGCTAAATGCTGTGAATTTTTCCAGATTACACTGTTCCTATTTAAATAAACTAGTTAATTCACTGGCACTGAAGGATGTTTCTAACCCCAGGTTCAACCTGTGAGAAGCCATTCGTGCCAGTCAATGCGGATTTCTCTTGTGCCAAGACGGAGGAAGGGATGAACTGCAGTCTGATATGCAGACAGGGCTACAGTCTTGCCCAGGATGCTGTTCACAGCTACTTTTGCGCCAATAATGGAATCTGGGAGCCGCCCCGCTCACCAGACAGACCTGATTGCTCCCGTGAGTATTGCTTCACTGTTACTCAACATTTGTCTTTCATTTTTGCTCTACTGTTCATAATTTCCTCTTTCCACACACAGATTCATACACGTACTATCTTACACAGTGCACAAACAAATTTCTTGTTTTATATGTTTTTCTTTGATACTTTCTATGTATCTCCTGTGTACAGTGAACAGAATTGCAAACAATGGCTTTAAGCCCTTTGAGATGCTGTTTAAAGCATCCCGCTGTGATGATCTTGACTTGCTAAAGTCCTTCACGGGAGAGTTTTCAACCGTTCTTAAAGATATGGTGAGATCTGACACATAGACATGCACATATACTGTAGCCACATGACATTTTATCTTGTTAACCCTCATGTTTTTTTTCTTAACAATAATCATAATCCCACAGGTCCCTAACATCTGTGGTGGAGATGATGTCACCTGCAAACTGGAAATGAATTTACCTGGACAGTGCCTAGAGTATAACTATGACTATCCAAATGGATTTGCTATTGGTAAATAATGGCATGCTATTGTGGAGTGATTTTATCCTTTTTACCAGGCAATGTTGTTATTGTTAACTAAAACTAAAACTATTAAAAATAGGTAATTTTGGTAAATAAAATAAAGCTAAAATAAAATATAATATAATATTAGATGAAAAACTTTAAACTTAAAAACTTAAATTAAAATTAGAAATGTTGATTTGGAAACTACCTGAAATAAGTTGAAGTTGAAGAGTACTAAATAAATGACTAAAACTAAAGCTAAATTAAAAAATTACAACAAAAAAAAAAAGAAAGAAAGAAAATCAACAGAAGCATATAAAAAATTACTACAATTTAAGCTAAAATGTAAACTGAAAATGTAAGAATATAACACCTAAATCAAAATATATATAAACACTAATAATAGTATATACATAGTACTAAAATAAAACTGTCACCTAGCAATGAACCAAGTTTTGATTGATTGTTATTTCCGAAAGTGCTTCTTTATCCTCAGAAACCCCCTCAACAAGGGCAATTTCTACTACCTGTCATAAATTGATCCTTTGGGGAGCCAAAGAGCTGAGCCCGCAATCCTAACAAGCTGAAATGGTCAGAATGTTGTTTTGGTATTTTCTCAAAAGCTGTTAATCTAAAGTGAGTTAATCATACTAACTACAAATTCTTTCTGCTATATCAAACAAAAAATATGTTTCATATTTTGGGGATTGTCTGTAATGTTCACATGTTAGCAAGAAGTTATTTTAATATCCCTGATCCATGATATTTTTTATTATGAGTGGTTGCATGCACAATCTTATGCTGCTTATGCACTGATTAGCAAAAAAATACGTAGAACGGTTTACTGAAATACTTTTATAGTATTTGTAAGATGATTTTAAACTGTTGTCAGCATTTTGTCCCACATAATGTATAAAAACTCTAGATTTAAAAAAAAAAAAAAATTAAGATTAAAGTCTTGGGGCCAGATTTACTAAACGGCAAATTAGTGTGAGAGCGCAAAACCAAAAAAGCGCTGATAAGAGTGGAAAGTTCTGCGTGTGATCTACTGACGACGCGCAAATTAAAGAACACAGACGCAGCCGGATCATTTCCATAATGACCAACGCAATCTACCAGGAGCAGCGCAAATTAGCGTCTGGTTTATGACATGCTTTTTTTGGGCGTTAAATAATGCCGCAAATAACAGTAAATTGACTAGCACAAACCTTAGTAAATCACCTTACATTATTCACTCTCCTCCCATAAACTATGTGTCTGAAAGGGAAACTCCTACAAATGCATATGCAGAAAGGTCAGCCGCAAAAATAACTGTGCCCACATCTTTTTAGCGCTATTTTTACTGCATGACTTTAGTAAATCCTGACAGTATGTTTTTAAGGCCAAAAGAGTGTTTGTGCTGGTGCAAGCTGTTAGTAAATCTGGCCCTAAATCTTTCTTAAATTTTTATATTATTTTGTTATAGATTAAATTTGCCAGATAATAGTTTTTTTTTCTTCTTCTCCTCAGGTCCTGGAGGATGGGGCAGTAATTGGGGCTCTCAGAATGGTCAGGACTATGCATATTTTGACACTGGTTTTGCTCCAGAGCACCACTTACAGCAAGATGGCTCATCACAGCATGGCTATCACATGAGGACCAAACGCCATCGGAAAATCACTGGCCCTACCAGAGAGCAGAAGATACAAATCCATTTCAACATCACAGGTAGAGAAACACCAACTTTTGGGCTAGTTAGGCCCTGTGTTGTTATTGCACCTGTTGATAATTAGGCTGCGTTTACACTGGCACAAAATAATCAGGTTTTTTTTTTACTCACATCTGACACAGATTGGAATTTATTGCACACGTGCAAACACAAAAATCCGCACGAGATCCATTTTTTTGCATGCGTTCTGAGCCACTTTCAAATGTGTTTTTAAATCAGATACATATCCAATATCTGGACATCTGACCTATGTCTAAATGCGTATATCCTATTCCCATTGGAATTCCAAGCCACCACAAGGAGAGGTTGACACGTTTACCCACGTCACACTTACAAATAATCATATTGAGTAAAAGAAGAATGCGTATTTGGCGTGCTGTCCAAGGAGAGGATGCTGAAAACTGTCAAGGAACATAGGTGAGTCGGCTACGTATATATAGGCCTCCTCTCGTGCTGATTGGATAGATCAGTTGAACGTGTTCCTCCCGAACTTTGTTAATAAAATATCATAAAGATAGCTTTTTAATGTCATATTATGAAGCAGACGTGCCTGTATGCACTTGCACTAAAACTCACAGCTTTTTTTATTGAGAAATTTTATATATAGGTAAGAAATTGTGCACACATAGAAACATTCAGGAGCATAGAAACTGGTTTTCAACCTCTCCCCAGTGAAATGTAAAAATAAAACAGCTTTGCTACTGAAAGCTACATTATGTTTCTCAGCAATGAGTTGATAACTTAGCTGTTTTTGTAATTAAACACACAAGCTTCACTATTACATAGAGACGCTGTACAGACACACACAGGTAATTCACTCTCTCTCTATCTCTATCGCTATCTCTCTCTCTCTCTCGTCTCTTGTTAATTCATTTGATTTCATTCAAATAAATGTAATCTTACTGCACTACTTTATTTCACTTCAGAATTCTAGATCTAATGAGCCATAGATAAAATAACAAAAGAAAATTACTGCTATTTTCCAGTCTATATGTGTTTAGTCAGAGTTTGCACAGCAAACATCCATGGCAGCTTTTAACTTATCCATGTTGGCAAATAATCATGGTGCCACCCGATTTTAATTATATAAATAATTTTAGTTCGGCCATTAAAAACTAGAGGGACAAAAAATTGGATATGGTCAAAAGATCAGATCTGTGCATTAGGACTTGCAGTGTAAACGGAGCCTTAGTTTTACACCCAAATCCACTTGCAACTTCTCCCAACACCATTCCTTTTTCCCAGCAAGCATCCCACTGCCCTTGTCGAGGAATGACTCTGCGGAAATGGTCAATCAAAAACGTTTACTGAGGGCGCTTGAGCAGCTGACCAATCGGCTTAAGCGGACACTGAGCAAGCAACCATTCTCTACCTTCCATGTGTCGTCAGAGATGATCGTAGCGGACCCCAAATCATTGGAAAGTAAAAAGGCTACACTGTATTGCCGGCCAGGGTCTGTTCTCAAAGGCAGGGTGTGTGGTGAGTTTGAAAATGAAATACACATTCAGCAGGGCACATCTGATATAGATTCAGGAGTGAAAAATATGACAGGCATCTGTGAATGTCTGGAAAACATTTGCTGAAAACTGTTGCATTTTCTGTAAATTTGTCACAAATTAACTGCAGTTTTACCACAAAAAAATGGTTTGCAAAGTGCCAGCCAATGGCTTATGAATTGGCTGCAACAAATGCACCTTTTTGATGTCCCTGTTGGTTTTGACCCATAGTGCAATGCCCAGTAGGGACATATTTCTCCCTGGAGTATGCTGAGTGTGAGAGCTGCTGGAGAGGTTCATATCAGGATGAGGAGGGGCAGATGGAGTGTAAGTCATGCCCTGATGGCTTTTCCACTCCTTACCTCCATTCACGCAGCCTGGCAGAGTGCAAAGGTAATTAGTCAGCTGTCTATATGTTTGTTCATAAATCTACTCATCATTCTATTCCATTCCAGCAGAAGACTGCTTATAGATGGGATGTCTAAGTGTGTCTCTGTCTTTATATGTGTGCATACCTGCATGTGTGTGCATGTTTCCAGCGCAGTGCCAGCCTGGCAGCTCGTCACTAACCGGGTTGGAGACGTGTGAGTCCTGTCCTCTAGGGGAATACCAGCCAGGTTTCGGCTCTCAGATCTGTCTGTCCTGCCCTTCTACCACGACCACTGTCAATAGAGGGGCTCTGGATGTCAATGAGTGCGGTGGTGAGATGTAACAACTTAACAAATACCTAATAATTACAAACCCGATTCCAAAAAAGTTGGGACACTGTACAAATTGTGAATAAAAAAGGAATGCAATAATTTACAAATCTCATAAACTTATATTTTATTCACAATAGAATATAGATAACATCAAATGTTGAAAGTGAGACATTTTGAAATGTCATGCCAAATATTGGCTCATTTTGGATTTCATGAGAGCTACACATTCCAAAAAAGTTGGGACAGGTAGCAATAAGAGGCCGGAAAAGTTAAATGTAGATATAAGGAACAGCTGGAGGACCAATTTGCAACTTATTAGGTCAATTGGCAACATGATTGGGTATAAAAAGAGCCTCTCAGAGTGGCAGTGTCTCTCAGAAGTCAAGATGGGCAGAGGATCACCAATTCCCCCAATGCTGCGGCGAAAAATAGTGGAGCAATATCAGAAAGGAGTTTCTCAGAGAAAAATTGCAAAGAGTTTGAAGTTATCATCATCTACAGTGCATAATATCATCCAAAGTTTCAGAGAATCTGGAACAATCTCTGTGCGTAAGGGTCAAGGCCAGAAAACCATACTGGATGCCCGTGATCTTCGGGCCCTTAGACGGCACTGCATCACATACAAGAATGCTACTGTAATGGAAATCACAACATGGGCTCAGGAATACTTCCAGAAAACATTGTCGGTGAACACAATCCACTGTGCCATTCGCCGTTGCCGGCTAAAACTCTATAGGTCAAAAAAGAAGCCATATCTAAACATGATCCAGAAGCCCAGGTGTTTTCTCTGGGCCAAGGCTCATTTAAAATGGACTGTGGCAAAGTGGAAAACTGTTCTGTGGTCAGACGAATCAAAATTTGAAGTTCTTTTTGGAAAACTGGGATGCCATGTCATCCGGACTAAAGAGGACAAGGACAACCCAAGTTGTTATCAGGGCTCAGTTCAGAAGCCTGCATCTCTGATGGTATGAGGTTGCATGAGTGCGTGTGGTATGGGCAGCTTACACATCTGGAAAGGCACCATCAATGCTGAAAGGTATATCCAAGTTCTAGAACAACATATGCTCCCATCCAGGCGTCGTCTCTTTCAGGGAAGACCTTGCATTTTCCAACATGACAATGCCAGACCACATACTGCATCAATTACAACATCATGGCTGCGTAGAAGAAGGATCCGGGTACTGAAATGGCCAGCCTGCAGTCCAGATCTTTCACCCACAGAAAACATTTGGTGCATCATAAAGAGGAAGATGCGACAAAGAAGACCTAAGACAGTTGAGCGACTAGAAGCCTGTATTAGGCAAGAATGGGACAACATTCCTATTCCTAAACTTGAGCAACTTGTCTCCTCAGTCCCCAGACGTTTGCAGACTGTTATAAAAAGAAGAGGGGATGCAACACAGTGGTAAACATGGCCTTGTCCCAACTTTTTTGAGATGTGTTGATGCCATGAAATTTAAAATCAACTTATTTTTCCTTTAAAATGATACATTTTCTCAGTTTAAACATTTGATATGTCATCTATGTTGTATTCTGAATAAAATATTGAAATTTGAAACTTCCACATCATTGCATTCTGTTTTTATTCACAATTTGTACAGTGTCCCAACTTTTTTGGAATCAGGTTTGTACAAGACTAAATAAAAGATTAGTTCCAATTGGTTTCTGAATACATTTGGTTTCTCTTTCTCTCTGTCTTCCCAGTACCATGTTCCGCGGGTCATTTCTCTCGTACGGGTCTGGTTCCATGTTACCCGTGCCCCAGAGATTATTACCAGCCCGAGGAGGGCCGTTCTTATTGCCTCTCCTGCCCCTTTTATGGTACCACCACGATAACCGGAGCCAAAGCCATCCAACAGTGCTCCAGTACGTATCTTTTCCTTAGCTCTTTTCCTTATTTCCCTTATTTTTTTATTAAGTACACTAATGTTTATGGCCAGTAATTCAGTCTCTTATGCTCACTAAATCTGCATTTATTTGATCAAAGCAGTGCTCGAAGTGGGCACTGCTTTGATCGGTAGCGTACTTCTCACATGTTGCCGGTACACTGACCGCCCTGCCCCTGGAACACGATTTCAACTGAGGTGGACCCCTCCCCCCTCTTATTATAGGTAGACTTGGGTGGTTAGAGGAAGTATTTTAACATAAAAAATGACACGCTTCACCTTTAATGTGTTATAAGGTGTTGCTTGTGCAAGACAATGGTGTGCAGAGGGTTTCTTAATTTATTCACCAGTGGAATATATGGGTCATTTCCAGGCTTTGGGTAGGTGTATGAACGATTTGCAATGAGAATCCAATGCACATAATGGAATCTGATTCTCTGTACACGCAGGGGAAAAGTACATCAGTGTGGAAAAGATGAGGATGATGAATGCCTTTGGAAAATGTTTTCCAGTTTTGACAGCAGAAATTCTCCTCTTTCACATCTTTTTTTTTATGTGTGTGTTGTGCTTATTCTGTCTGTTTCATTTTCTCATTTCTGTCTCCTTGTACTTTTTCCCTCTTTTCTCTTGGTCTGACTCAGGCTTTGGCTCTAGTTTCCTGCCTAAAGAGGAAAGTGCAACTACAGCGCCAGAAGTGGTTGTGAGAAAGGATTATCAAGCTAGTAGCCAGGTGAGTTGTCTTCTCACTTTCACCGGTTGGTACCTGAATCTGGGAATCTTTGAAATTTGTTCCTGCAGTGTTTGGATCACATATAGTAACCCTAAAATGTATTTGGACACTTAAGTCACACCAATGTATGAATGCCATTGTCCTAAATACCAAATAAGTGTTTTATTTTAAAGAAAGATAGCACAGACAAAACTTCAAACAAAAGCATTGGCTCATTTTTGTGTGAACTTTAGCCATTAAATAGTTAATACCGTAGTTAAATGGTTAGAACAGAAGAAAATTCTTGCATCATCTGTTTGAAGATGCCAGTTGGTTTGCTATTTTATTATTTAATGCAGTGACATTCAGATATGTCTTCAGTGAATAGTGTTTATAACTTTTTGTTGGTGTCACAGCACCCTCTGGGGGCTGGAGTAAAACAGCTGAAAATGTAGCTCTACTCTCCCACAGATGTTCCATGAATGTCTCCTGAATCCGTGTCAAAACCAAGGTACTTGTGAGGAAGTCGGGGTCGGATATGTATGCACCTGTCTTCCAGGATTCACAGGTTTGGCATGTTTTATAACCATAACTCACAAGTTAAAACCAGGTGTTAAATTCGGTTTAAAACAACTTTTAAACTTTTATAGTTTCCTTATGTACTGTTGTGCTATGTACAGCAATGTGTGTATTTAAGACAACTCAGCTGAGACAACTAGTTGTTTTTTTTTTTAAATAATTCAGCTAGTCTGGTATTACACTATATAATTTTGATAGATTTACCTCAGCCTCTGTGGTTGAGTCAATCACTGCCAATCTTTTTTCCCAGTTTTCCTCATTCATTGCCTTACAGGAGCCAAGTGTGAGAGCGACATTGATGAATGTGATTCTGCTCCTTGTCAAAATGGTGGCTTGTGCAGAGATGGCATGGGAGATTTCCAATGTCAGTGTCAGCCTGGGTTTGTAGGTATGAGAAAGTCCACTCACATAATCTGACAGCTCAGCTTCACACTGGAGAATCCCAATAGAACTGCAAAAACCAAGTCCTACGATTGAAATGTTTGAGGCAATTAAAAACCCAAACCCAAAATTCCTCTCTGTTGAAGTTCCTGAAAGTTTCCTTTAGTCTGATTATTGTGATGGATTTAGCTGTGTCTGAATCTCTTGAGTCTGGCAGTGAAACTACACAAGCTCTCATTCTCAGAACCTTACAACACTTTTCCATTCAGGCCATTGTCTCTCCTCTTTAAAACGTGGCCGTGATTAAGCATGTGGCTGCCCTAGATATGGAGAATTTGAATTGAAGCATTTTTGTTCTTTTCCGAATCTAAGTATGTCTCGGGTGTTTGTCCAAGGTGGCAAAAGAAACACATCTTTACAAAAAAATTGGAAAAGAAAGTAAAATGATAAATCAAAACAAATATTATGAAATATGAGCTAAAACAGTGTATAAGAAAAGTAACACTATTCATCATTAGCCAAGTTTCCATCCGCCTTTTGCGTTGTTCTGTTATCGACAAAATGGGGAAAAAAGTTTGCAAGATCTGCTATCGCATGCCTGTTAGCATCCAATTGGTAATAGTGATAAAATAGTGTGCGTAATTATGTCATCCTTAAAAAAAATAGTCACATGAGTTTTGGTGTATCGCAAAAGAAATCTGCCCTTGAGCTGCTTCCATACATAAATTAGTCAAAATTATCTACCTTTTGCATCCTACATGTTCTCAAAAAATGGAGAGAATACCATGTAACGGGACCATTAAATATACTGATACAGTGAAAAATGATCACGTATAAAGTATCAACATAGAATTTATGCACTGAAGTTAAACAAAAAGAGATTGTGTCGGCACCTTGTTGCAATTTTATCGATAATTAGCATTTCCATCAGCTATATATGTAAATGTTTTGATGCGCTAAAAATCCTTGGATGGAAACTTGGCTAGTGACAACAGCTGATAAAGACATCTCTTTTGCCTCCCTTGAGCTCAAAGTGGCACTAAAGCATGCCATGAATGTGAGGGTGTAACAGCAGAATACAGATGAAAGTTAGAGGAGGACCTGCCACATTAACACAAGATCTTGAAGAGACTGTGATGTGACTTAATTTTGCCTAATACTTGGGACAATCAACAAGCAACCGATATATTATTATTTCTATTATAATTCATGCTGCCATGCTTTCTATTAAAACTATGTTCCATATGTCTTTGTGTGTGTTTTGTCTCTGGAAGGCTTGCTGTGTGAAGCTGAGGTGAATGAATGCAGCTCTTCTCCATGTCAGAATGAAGGAGTCTGTGTGGATGAAGTGAATCACTTCACATGTAGCTGTCCAGATGGATTCACAGGTCAGCACTTCACCTCTGCCACACCTCTTCACTTGCATATAATGTAAAATATAGTATAATACATTGAATTGAATGCTCTTAAATTCTAGTGCAGTAATCAGTGGGTTATATCTTTGTCATTTACATCTAGGTCCACGTTGTGAGTTGGAAATAAATGAGTGTGCTTCCAGCCCGTGCCAAAACGGAGGTGTTTGTAAAGACTTGGAGGGTGGCTATTTCTGCACATGTCCTCATGGCTTCACTGGCGACAATTGTGAGGTTGATGTTGATGAGTGCTACAGCGCCCCCTGTCTGAACGGAGGTACATGTGTGGATGCTGTCAATGATTTCAGGTTAGTGAGGAAGCCTTTGTGGAAACTGTTCATGCATATGCATTAGGAGGATGTTTATAATGCAAGCAACAATAGACATATGATAGATAACAGACTTTGTCTCACATTTGCAATCAGGTGTGAATGTGTGAATGGATACAGAGGCAGACTGTGCCAGGTAGACGTAGACGACTGTGAACCGAATTTGTGTTTGAATGGCGCAACCTGCGTGGATGGAGTGGCCACTTTCACCTGCCGATGCCCTCCTGGGTTCAATGGAACCAGGTGTGAGACAGGTATTAAGGGAAAGAGATGAAAAAATCATGAAAATCATCATCATCATCATAGAGACATTTACGAAGGCTTGTTAGAGACAGAATAGTGTCACTTTAATTGAGATGCGTTCCCAGAAAAGTTTGGAAAATTCCCAGCAGCACTTAAAATGATCCAACAGACTGTTCATTTTCACACCCTGTTATACAGAATACATTTTTCATTGATGTTTTCAGATAAAGTTTGATGTACTGTGATAACAAACTATAACTTTCAGAACCCAAACTTCCTCCCCAGTCCAAAAAGACCATTTATCAGAATTAAGCTACAGAAACATTTGCTTTGAACTTCTGCATCTTTCTGACATCCTACGAATGAACACATTAACATTAAAGATTTATCTATAATTTATATATTTTTATTAGGGCTGTCAAAATTAGACGTGATTTTTTTTTTTTTTTTTTTTTTTTTTTCCACCCCCCCCAGTTTAACGCATTAAAATTAGTGCTGGGCAATCGATTAATCGCATCCAAAATAAAAGTTTGTGTTTACATAATATATGTGTGTGTACTGTGTATAATTAATATATATATATATATATATATATATATATATATATATATATATATATATATATATATATATATATATATATATATATATATATATATATATATATATATATATATATATATACACACTCCTTCATGTATATATTTAAGAAATATTTGCATGTATATACTGTATATATATTTATATAATTTATCTTTTATATATATATATATATATATATATATATATATATATATATATATATATATATATATATATATATATATATATATATATATATATATATATATATATATAAATGTATGTATAAATATAACATTTTTCTTAAATATATACACGCATGTGTGTGTATTTATATATATACATAATAATTATACACAGTACACACACATATATTATGTAAACACAAACTTTTATTTTGGATGCGATTAATCGATTGCCCAGCACTAGTTAAAATATTTAACGCAATTAACACAGCATCCATTTTTTTTCGTCATCCTTTAGCTAGCGTTACATTATATGATCACACTCTTATTCATGCAAATGCTTCAAGTGCAACAAGACACAAAAGAGAACTAAGTGCGGTACCAGCGCGCTGTCTGTGAATCTCCTGTCTATGTGACACACACAACTCACGCGCACAGAAAGCCACTTCAGACAGCGTGCCGGTTCTCTTTCGTGCTTAAATAGACAAAAACACACAAACGTATGCCAAAATGCCCGTTTTGTCAAGTATCCTTGTAAGGACAGTCTTAAATTAGTTAAACAGAGTCTTAAATGAACGAGTTCTGAAAAAATGGATGTCAGATTTGTGTTGTGCGTTACGCGCCAGGTCTCAAAGTGACAGACAATAAACCTGCTGCTGTCTATCATGTTAATCAAAGAACAAAAAAAAAAATAGAAAATCCCTCGCTGCTTTCAAACTGAATAACTTTTGTCGCTTTAATAAAAATAATCTATATTTAATTTATAAGTTATGCAGTGAAGACTGTGAAGTGTTTGATAACTTTATTTATTTTCTGGATATTTCCTACCTGTTAGATCAAATGTTTTAAATATACTGTCTTTATGTTGTTTCTACATTAATTTGGAATTTAAATGTGAAATTATTACAATATAAAACATATATTAAAATCTTTAAATGTTAGGTGCGATTAATCCTAGGTACGTAAATAAAATCTAATTAACATTATAAGTTAACCTCAGACACAAAAAATATACTGAATAAAAAATAATGTATAATACTGTGTGACCCCTTGATAATCACGTATTATCTGTTGTTGTTTTTTTTTTCCAAACAGAAATGCCCTACTCCTTTGATCTGGCGTTTGAAGTTTCTGGTATCCATGGTTATGTGATGATGGACGGTCAGATGCCATCTCTTACACAGATCACGTGTACATTCTGGATGAGGTCATCAGACACTGTTAATTATGGAACTCCCATCTCCTACGCTGTAGAGGGAAGTGACAATGCCTTCCTCCTCATTGACTATAATGGGTGAGAGCTGTGTTTTCATTTACATACCTCAATTAAATATGCATATATACTATGACCTGTTTAACATGTTTGCTATGTAAGTTGATCTTACCAACACCCCAAACAAATATAAAAGCCAAACAATGGTTTAATTTAACCCTCATTCTTTTTCTTGCATTCTCCTCTGTCTGTCTTCCCTTGTTTTCTTACTATCTTACTTTCAGGTGGGTCCTGTATGTTAATGGAAAGGAGCGAATCACTGACTGCCCAGCAGTAAATGATGGCCTCTGGCACCACATTGGTGTATCATGGCGCAGCAAGGATGGCGATTGGAGAGTCTATATTGATGGGAGCCCTTCAGATGGAGGGAAAGGACTATCAGTTGGCACTACCATACCAGGTTGAACTTTAAACCTGATAAACAATTCAAACACACTGCCAGTTTATTAAGATGCCTTTATTGCTTTATGGTGCTTTAAAGAGAGTGTGTGCGTCCAGAAGATGAAATGTTTGCTCTATACGTCAAACAGGAGGGGGTGCTCTGGTACTTGGACAGGATCAGGACCAGAGGGGGGATGGCTTCAACCCAGTAGAGTCCTTTGTGGGCACTGTTAGCCAACTTAATATATGGAACTATGTTTTAACACCACAACAGGTAACACTTTATACACATTCCTTACTTTTACTCTTCATGTTAACCGTGTACAGAGTTCACCAAGACTGAAAAAAGTATTTTGCTGCTCTGAGATCAGAAACTAAGCATATTTCCACTATTCTCAGATCAGGTCTCTGGCCAGCAGCTGTCCACGTGATCTGCAGAAAGGGAACGTGTTTGCCTGGCCTGACTTCTTAGGAGGGGTCACAGGCCGAGTAAAGACCAGCAGCAAGAGCATTTTCTGCGCTGGTAAGAATGGTCAATCAACCATGTGTGCATTGGGGAACAAAACTGTTTCTCTGCAGGTCTTGGTGTAAATTTTACATATGTGACCCTGAACCACAAAACCAGTCATAAAGATCAATTTTTTGAAATTGAGATTTATACATCATCTGAATAAATAAGCTTTCCATTGATGTATGGTTTGTTAGGATAGGACAATATCTGGCCGAGATACAACTATTTGAAAATCTGGAATCTGAGGGTGCAAAAAAATCGAAATATTGAGAAAATCGCCTTTGAAGTTGTCCAAATTAAGTCCTTAGCAACGCATATTACTACTAATAATAATTTTTTGATATATTTACGGTAAGAAATTTACAAAATATCTTAATGGAACTTGATCTTTATTTAATATCCTAATGAGTTTTGGCATAAAAGAAAAATCGACAATTGTATTGCCACAAATATACCCGTGCGACTTATGACTGATTTTGTGGTCCAGGGTCACATATTACTACACAATAACATCAGTACTCACATTTTGTCTGATTTTATCAAATGTATCCTGATGTGTAACTACCAAACACATTAACCTAACCATGTGCTTTTTTTGTAACATTTGTTGTTTTGGTCTTTGCTTTGGTCTTTGTTAGACTGCCCCCTGGTGGAATCTTCTGTTTCTCAGCTGCGCTCATCCAGTAAAGCTGTGAGTCCAGGCTCTAAGGTGCAGTTCTCTTGCAGTCCCGGGTTCTATCTGGTGGGGGAGCCAGTGCAGCAGTGCTTAAACAGAGGCCAGTGGAGCCACGCAGAGCCAATATGTGAACGTGAGTGATGTGAATGCACAGATAAACAACAAAAGACACAAAAGCATACACTGACTGTTTAAACTGTAACACATGTTTAAAACTACCATCACAGCCATGTTTACAACAATATACTTACATTGTACTGAGATACAATCATACAACTTATGTTTAACATTTTCAAATGCAAATAAACACATGCCATAACACAAATAGACACGTTTGTGCACACAATGTACTGCATATACACAATGTAGTATTAACGTTACTCATTATTACCCAGTACTAGGACCGTCAGTAATCTGTACCAGGGCCTTTCTCTATATATGTAGGTGTGGAATGTGGTCCTCCCCCTGATCTGGAACATGGCCAGTATCATGGAGAGGATTTCTATGCTGGGAGCTCAGTGCTTTATCAATGTAAACCCGGGTTCTACCTCCTTGGAGAGAGTAAGATGCTGTGTACCAATAATGGCAAATGGATTGGCAACCCACCTGCCTGTCTGGGTAAGAGATACAGAGCAAATATTTGAAAGAAGCAGATAGGCAGTGAATAGACAATAGGTCTATATCAGAGTCATAAAGCACTACTATGCACAGGTGCACATGGAACCTGAAATATCGTTTTACATTCGGTCTTTCATTTATCATTTACCTTTCGCATGACTTTGTTCTTATGTTGGTTTGTGCTCATATTACAGATGTGGACGAATGTTCTCTGGGCTCTGAATGTGATGAACATGCTAGTTGCCAGAACACTGATGGCTCTCATATATGCACCTGCATAGCTCCTTACAGTGGAGATGGAAGAAACTGCACAGGTAACACAATCTCATTATAAGTTGGACAATTTATATGGACAAATAAGTTTCCACAGGTAGCAGTCTCTTAATGAGTGCACTGCCAGTCCACACAATTGCATGATTATTATAGCATTTGTGCATTTTGGACTTGTCTGCCACTCCTTTACAAATCAGACAATCTATTGTCCACCACAAGTTTCTAAAATCACTCATATATTTTTCTTAACAAATACGTTCATAAACTGAAGACAATTATTTTTGTTTTCTTAATTTCACAAGAGCCTGTAAAATGTAAAGATCCAGGTGCTCCAGAGTTTGGGCACCGTGAGGGCAGTAATTTCATCATGGGTAGTGAGGTGGTCTTTTCCTGTAAGGAAGGCTATGAGTTGATTGGCTCATCCCGTCTTTCCTGCACAGAGGAAGGAATTTGGAAGGAAGATGTCCCATACTGCAAAGGTAGGCCTAGCTTTCAGATCTATATTTTGGTGCTACTGTTTGCCTACATACACTACCGTTCAAAAGTTTGGGGTCAGTATTATTTTTTTCTAAAGAAATTCATATTTGTATTCAGCAAAGTAGCATTTAAATTGTTTACACAAAAAATTTGATTGGTTGGAGCCTCCAATTTATATGTTAATATTTGCGTAATCCTACCACATACAACGCAGATACATTGTTTCTTAATCTTACTGCTGGGTTTGGGGTTGGGAAACTGACCTGATATAGACATTCTGTGTATATATATATATATATATATATATAGATACCTTATCTGATAATCAATTGTTCAACTTTGTTCAGTCTATGTTACTGGAAAAATTCAATATTTTTGCATTGCCAGTAGACTGAACGTTATCCTGAATCTCAGCCAGCTGCTTTTACTAAGCTTTAATGCCTGGTAACCTCACATTACTCTATACCAATCAAAGTTACATGCATTTTACTTTGGTGGATTCCCGATACTCTCCAGATGCATTGATTTTTTTTTTTCTTTTCTTTACATAACGGAATTTAATGCAATGATGAAGACAATTTCTGTCTGAGGTCTGAAGTGCATTGAAAACACTGAACATAATCTGCTTGTAATGATCTCCCCCCACAGCCCTTTCCTGTGCTCATCCCACTCTCCCAGAATATGGAATCCTAAAAGGGGCAAACTTCACATACGGAAGCAAGGTGACTTTCAGGTATCACTGTCAGTGTTAGATGTAAAGATGGTTTCTAGAGGTATTGTATAGCTACTTTTAAGAGACCTGTTTGAATATGAGAAACACACTGCCACAATATGTTTGAATATGGGAAAGGATGATATTTTTGTGTAGCTAATCTTTGCATTTTTTGCTTTGCTGCAGTTGTGAGAAGGGCTATGTCCCTCAGGAGTCAATAGAAAGCCAGTGTCAATCTGATTTGAAGTGGAGCAGAGAGCCCCATGATTGTAAGCCTGTAACCTGTGGTGAGCCCCCAGTGGTGGATTATGCTGAGTATACCCTAAATGGGAAAGTCTACCTCTCCATGCTAACCTACACCTGCATAGAGGGATACAGGTAAAGTCTGATACATTTTATCACTGACTCTATGAAAATTGTAGCAGGGACATACAGGGAAACGTTTTTAGATGGTATGGATGGTATCTAGATGTCAGAGAATGTGTTGACTCTCCTGTTCTTTTGTGTCAAGATTGCAGGGTGCCATGGAACTGAAGTGTGAGTCATCAGGAGAGTGGGCATTTCCTCCCCCCATCTGTGCCAGAGTGGACTGTGGCAAACCTCCTCCTTTGAGGGACGCTGTGATTAAGGGCGACAACTTTACGCTGGGTAGCAGAATCATCTATATTTGCAAAGAGGGGTAACTTGCTTCATTTATGTGTATTTTTGTGCCAAGGGCTTTGATCCGATTATATCTGTCTGCGTTCAGCAAGAACAGATGTTTGATGTCCTGTAAAATATCTTTTTCAATCATTGTAGTAATGATTTGATAATAATGATTTGTAAAATTTGTCTTATTATAGTTACACCCTGCTTGGCATAGAAACTCAAGAATGCCTTCCGAGTGGCAACTGGACTCATAATTCTGCCCAGTGTGTGCCTCGGTCTTGTGGGCCACCACCCCAAGTTGACCATGCCCTACCTGACACTGGACACCAGCTTTTTGGGGACACTGCTATCTATTTCTGCGATGATGGCTACACTGCTGGTAACAATACAAAACTGTTCTGCAATGCCCAAGGTGTTTGGGCACCCCCTGATGGCTTTGCCATTCCTCACTGCATTGCCAACTTCTGCCAGCGTCCCCCGGATTTACCTCATGCCATTCTGGACTCCATAAACAAACTGAAGTATGCTAGCAACATAGAGGTCAACTACAAGTGTGAGGAGGGCTTTGTTCTCAACACAACAGGAACCCTGAAGTGCATGATAGGGGGAGAGTGGACACCCTCGCCTTTGGACATTGGCTGTATGCCTGTCAGATGCTCAAAGCCAGACAGTATTGAGAAGGGCTACGTAAGTGGGAGCAATTACAGTTTTGGAGCGGTAATTGCGTACAGCTGTGACAAAGGGTATTTCATTCGAGGAGAGAAGAGGAGAATTTGTAAAGCCAACGGTGAGTGGGGAGGTGTCTTGCCCACATGCCAGCCTATTTCCTGTCCCAGCCCACCTCGCTTGGCAAATGGTTTTATCCAGGTAAATTCAATACTGTCTTCCTGAGATGCATGAGATATTGGCACTATATATATATATATGTGTGTGTGTGTGTGTGTGTGTGTGTGTGTGTGTGTACATTTATTTAAACAAAACAGTATAGAATTCTAATATCCATGTAATCCTTGATTATTTCACATACATTATTAAACATGTATGTTTTTTTTCCTCTGCGTAGGGCCAAATAAGAAAGAACGGCTATGTATACAGCAGTAGGGTGACCTATGCTTGCAATGATGGTTATCGCCTAACTGGGAAGCCTGAACGTATATGCATGGCCAATAAGCAGTGGTCAAACAACAACCCTCCTGATTGTGTCCTCCTCACCTGCCCTACCCCACCTGATATCAACAACGGCCGTTATCACGGCTCCACCTTTGAAGTCGGCAGCAAGGTGGAATTTGTCTGCAACGAGGGATATGAACTCATTGGAGATTCTGTATGGACTTGTTTAAAGTTTGGAAATTGGGATAAGAGCACAACCCCACATTGTTCCCCAGTACAGTGCCCCGAACCACCTTTAGAGGAGAATCACCTTGTACTGCGTGGATTAGATTCTGACTCAGGCACTGTGGAGCTTTCTTGTGAGGAAGGCTATGTTCTCCATGGAGCACGAACTCTTCGTTGTACCCCATCCCAAGAGTGGAATGACTCTTTCCCTGTCTGCAAACAAGTGTTTTGTGGCCCTCCCCCTGAGGTTGCCTTTAGTGACCCATCTGACACACTGTTCTACTTTGCTAATGTGGTGACCTACTCTTGCATGGATGGCTTTACACTCCGGAAGGAAGCTTCTGTTCGTTGCCAGGCAGATGGGAACTGGAGTAAACCTTATCCTAAGTGCATTCCTGTTGAATGCCCACAGCCTGAGGACATACCAAATGGAATTGTGGATGTTCAAGGACTAATGTATCTTAGTACTGCCATCTATAGCTGTAAGGCAGGGTATGACTTAGTAGGTAACAGCACTGTGCTTTGTGGTCAAAGTGGACTGTGGATAGGAGGTGTACCTGTATGTCACCCTGTTAAGTGTGCTGCACCCAAGGAGATTCCCAATGGCTCTGTTAGGTACTCCAGGCTTCAGTTTAGCAAATCAGTTACATATTCCTGCCAAAGGGGGTACCGCTTACAAGGCCCTGAAACCCTCACCTGTCTGGAGAATGGACAGTGGCACCAGGAGGCTCCTGCTTGTGTGCAGATTTACTGTTCTCCTCCAAAACCAATTGACAACGGCTTTGTAGAAGGACGGGACAGCAAGTTTGGGGTTACTATCTTCTATAGCTGCTTCCCAGGTTTCCTGCTAGTGGGTAATAATCATCTCACTTGTGAAGAACATGGCTGGTCAAGCTCTGAGCCAAAATGTACTCCTGCTGACTGCGGCCTTCCTCCGCACATTGATTTTGGTGACTACTCGAAGGTCAAAGAAAAGGACGACACACTTACAAGTCAACATTTACCAGTAGACAACAGCTTTTTACACGGTTCCCTGGTTCAGTATCATTGTCATGCTGGGTATGAAATGAATGGTGGTGTCGTGTTGATGTGCCAAGAAGATGGCACGTGGAATGGAACCGCACCTGTGTGTGCTCCGGCACAATGTGAGACTCCACCCAGCCCTGAATATGGATCAGTTATGGTAACAAATAGCCCACTTGGCAGTCTCGCAGAGTACAGTTGCGAGGAGGGTTACGAGCTCAGTGGACAGACAATCCGACAGTGTATCTCTGGGCAGCAGTGGAGTGATGATGCTCCTCGCTGTTTGCCCATCTTATGTGGTAATCCTGGAGGCATTGCAAATGGTGAGGTGATTGGAAAATCCTTTCACCTCAAGACGCTTATTCATTACGAATGCCATAAAGGGTTTGTCCTCGAGGGTGTTAAAACTAGAACTTGCCAGGTTGATGGGAAATGGGACAACAAAGCTCCAACGTGTAGAGCAGTTTCCTGTGGGCGGCCTGCTGTATCAAAGGACGTTTTAGTAAGAGGAGACGACTATACGTTTGGCAAGAGGTTGTTATTCAGCTGCAATCTTGGTTTCATCCTACAGGGGGCGCCGACCAGTGTTTGTTCGGCCAATGGCAGTTGGAGTGAGGCTCCTCCGAAGTGCCTCCCAGCCAACTGTGGTCAACCACCGGTAATTGAAAATGGCAGAGTAACAGGCACGGATTATGGCTACAACGGTATGGTTAGGTATGCGTGTGACATTGGCTACATCTTGACCGGAAATCCTACGCTAATTTGCAGAGCTGATGGACTATGGGATGACCCTCCTCCGCGGTGCGACATAATAACATGTGACCCACCTGAGGACATTAGCCATGGTTACTTGAATGGATCAAGCTTTAATTTCGATGATGTTGTGGAGTATATTTGCTTTCCAGGCTATGAGGTTCTTGGCAGTCCGGTTTTACGATGTGCTGCCGAGGGTGTCTGGCTGGGGCAAGTTCCAGAATGCCGACCATGTGTCTGCAGTCCCCCAGTTTTGAAGTACGGCACTATTCTCGGCCGAGACCACACCTGTGGTGCAAGCATCTGGTTCCGATGTGATGATGGCTATAAAATTCTTGGCCCCGCAGAGGCCATATGTGACAAGGGCGGAGTGTGGAGTCCAGGAGTACCCATCTGCACCCGAGGGAGATGTTCCAGCCCTCCCCCAGCTGTGCCTAATGCTGTCGTACAAGGCAGTGCTGCATACTCTATTGATACGGTCACCTACCGCTGTAGGCCAGGATATCATTTGAAAGGTTTTCCCCATCTTTCCTGTGGAAGGTTGGGTAGATGGGGAGAGCCCAACCTGAACTGTGAACCCGTTTCTTGTGGAGTGCCTCCTCTCATCCCAAATGCAGAGACTGCAGGAGTGGTGTTAACCTATGGCAGCAAAGCTCAGTACAGGTAATTTGACATAACATAAACATCCAATAAAAGCTAAATTGTACAAATAAAAAATGCTGAGGTGCAACTGAATGTTTCCATTTGACAGGTGTAAAGAAGGCTTTGAGTTAGCAACAAAGACAGACTCAATTACCTGTGAAAGTGATGGCACCTGGTCCAAACACAGCATCAGATGTCGACTTTCACCCTGCAGGCTGCCTGCTAACCTCACCAATGTAGTTGTCACAGGCAAGCAGCTCACACCTGTAGGGGGCGCAGTCATAATCTCCTGTAGACCAGGGTACTATCTTGAGGGACCCAGATTATCTGAGTGTACAGTAAGTGATATGCTGAGATCATCATTCTGTGTAGACATTCCTTGCATCATTTGGTGATTTTTAAATTTGTCATTTTCTAATTAAGTCTCAATGTTATTTTCCTTTTATTTCATCTAGGTCTCTGGCAAATGGTCTCCATCTTTCTCTTCCAAGTCTTGTGTGCCTGTTATATGTGAGAAGCCTCTCCCCATTTTTAATGGTTTGGTTGAGGGCAAGAGCTACAATTATGGAGATATTATTAGCTATACTTGTCTACCGGGATTTGAACTACAGGTACATATTTATTCATCCATCCATTTCTAAACTGCTTGACCTGTTTAGGGCCACAGGATTGCAGGAGCCTATCCCAGTGTCTCAGGCCGTAGGCAGGGAAACACCCTGGAAAATAAGTCCAGTTAACAGGGATTAGTCCTTATATTATCTAATGCCATATTCCCCCCAAATCATTTCCCCAATAAATGTTTCTAATAGTGGTGAACAAGAGTTAGTAAGCCAGAAGCTGTATGTATTTATATTCTTATTTCACATCATCCAGGGTGATTCTCATCAGATATGTCAAGGTGATAAAACCTGGAGTGGAACTCAGCCAGTGTGTGCTGGTAAGACTTTTTCAAACTGAAAAATAATAATTTTTAATCAGAATTTTTGTATTGTTTTCTGGTTATCATTATTTATTAACAAGATTAGGTTAGTTTTTCTTAACTGTTTTTTTCTTGTTTTAAGCATACATTTAATCAAATTAAGCACAAAAAGATTGATAAGTTTATGCTTAAGAAAAAAAGTTATTTGTTATATTGTTGTTGCTATTATTACACATTCATTCTACTTGATCTCTAAACTCATCTTTTGTCTAGCTGCATCATGTGGTCCTCCACCGGTGGTTCCCCATGCAGTTACTTTGTCCAGTGGTCAGACATACCAGAGTATTGTGAGTTACATGTGCCATTCAGGGATGAGCTTGGTTGGTTCACAGAACCTCACTTGCCAAGCCGACGGAACATGGAGCTTACCTACACCAGCGTGTGAAGGTAAGAACAGATAAACAGTCACTCTTTAGCTTTAAGAAACAGTATAAGTTCAACGTCTTTAAGTGTTTCTCTACCTAAACTTTTTTTCCCTTCTTTCCTCTTCCTTTCTCTTTTTCACAAATGCACATACACAAACTATCAGTTTCAGGAGGCTGTGAGAAGATAACAGATTTGTTGAATGGAAAAGTGCATGAGCACAACCTGTCTAGCGGGCGTGCTCTTGAGTTTCACTGTGACAAAGGCTACACACTGCAAGGAGAGTCTCTCGTCATGTGTATGGGAAACGGCTCCTGGAGTTCACCCTTCCCTGCCTGCATACGTATGTCAAGCACTATGGTTTCAAATAACTTTAAAAAGCTTTCAGGATGAGGGACTTGCATTTTGAAAAATTAGCATTTTATTTACTAACCACTCACAACCCCATTTAACCAGGTGTTAAATGTGTCGTGAAAAGTTAACTAAAAGTCATTGTCATTCGTTTCTGCTCAAGCACACTTCCATTGTATGTAAATTAGGCTCATTATAGATTGTACCTTCCAGCAGTTGGCACTGTACCACTGCACGCTATCAGTAAGTGCAATTTATTTTTAGTGAATTCCCCTCTAAGATCTGATTTAGGTGTTTGTTCATTTCTTTATTGATGTTTTTAGTTCACACACATTTTTCATAAACAGACATTACTTTCTGTGTGCGAACTTCACAAGACTTTGTACAACAGACATTTTTGGGAAAGAAATTTCACAACCAAACCAAAAAAAGGTAAAAAAAAAAAAAAAAAAAAAAAAAAAAAAAATTGCCTTCGTCAATGAAAGAATTTCAAAACACCTTATTTTCCACCAAGAAACATACAAACTAAATTTACATTTCTAAGAAGTTAAGGTGTTACTTACTGCATTATAGGTCTGCTTTTTTATTTATCAGCAAGGCTTTACAGTAATACATGACTCAAATCTTATCACCCCTCCCCCCATCCCAACAGCCAAATCATGTCCCCCTCCTCCTGGCTGGACTGGAGGCAAAGTCAACGTTACTCAGACGGTTTTCCTGGTAGGCCAATCGGTACCAGTCAGTTGTCCTAAAGGTCAGCGGGTCAAAGGTTACCAGAGAAAAGGTATCACCACTTTAACTTGCAGGAGTGATCAGACCTGGACCCCCATCACTGCAGTGTGCGAGAGTGAGTACAAGCATTCATTATTTCCACCTTTACTGTATTTATTTGAATGACTAAAAATAGCTTTAATATATGAATTTATTTTAATGCCCAAAAGCATTTTGCACCAAATGTGAGGGGAATCTATCCCCAATTCGATCTCAAATTGTTCACCACAGGCAGAATATCTCAAATATTTTTCCAAGACCTTTGGGCCATATTTTAAAACATATTTCAGCTTCTCTCTAGTGTACCTCACTATCCCATGATAAATCTGATCATGCACAGCACAGAAATTTCTAAACCACATACTGTACTCACAACTTGCATATTAACAAAATCTAGCGCAAATAGACTTCCTGATTTGACGAGCTGGAGATTAGTATGATTAACCCATCATACTGAACAGTATGATGGGTTAAGACACTATGAACTTTGTCCCTAAGCACTTCCTCTTCATGTAATCGTGCTGACTTCACACAGTTGCCGATTACAACAGCTTGAGGAGTAAGATTTGACCAATAACATTTGTTCCTCATTCAGGCTGCAGCATCACAATTAGTGCAAATTCATTTGTAATGTAATTGTGGAAAGTTTTATTAGACACATACTGTATATGGGTGCAAATGCTAATGGTGTCGAAGACAAATGATCTGTTCCAAACCCTAGTGAGCTTTCTACAGAGGCAGCTCCCGACACAAAAGCAGGTATCTTAATTATTCCTGAGATTCTTGTTTTGGCTCAGAATACATCATAGTTAGTTCAGTGAAAAATAAATAAATCCAAGATGACAGATGAGACAAGAGAAACGTTGATTCAAAATATACTGAATTAATCAACACTTTTCAGTATTGAGTGGAACATATGTATAGTGGGGAGAACAAGTATTTGATACACTGCCGATTTTGCAGGTTTTCCTACTTACAAAGCATGTAGAGGTCTGTAATTTTTATCATAGGTACTCTTCAACTGTGAGTGACGGAATCTAAAAAAATCCAGAAAATCACATTGTATGATTTTTAAATAAATAATTAGCATTTTATTGCATGACATAAGTATTTGATCACCTACCAACCAGTAAGAATTCTGGCTCTCACAGACCTGTTAGTTTTTCTTTAAGAAGCCCTCCTGTTCTCCACTCATTACCTGTATTAACTGCACCTGTTTGAACTCATTACCTGTATAAAAGACACCTGTCCACACACTCAATCAAACAGACTCCAACCTCTCCACAATGGCCAAGACCAGAGAGCTGTGTAAGGACGTCAGGGATAAAATTGTAGGCAAGCAGCTTGGTGAGAAGGCAACAACTGTTGGCGCAATTATTAGAAAATGGAAGAAGTTCAAGATGACGGTCAATCTCCCTCGGTCTGGGGCACCATGCAAGATCTCACCTTGTGGGGCATCAATGATCATGAGGAAGGTGAGGGATCAGCCCAGAACTACACGGCAGGACCTGGTCAATGACCTGAAGAGAGCTGGGACCACAGTCTCAAAGAAAACCATTAGTAACACACTACGCCGTCATGGATTAAAATCCTGTAGCGCACGCAAGGTCCCCCTGCTCAAGCCAGCGCATGTCCAGGCCCGTCTGAAGTTTGCCAATGACCATCTGGATGATCCAGAGGAGGAATGGGAGAAGGTCATGTGGTCTGATGAGACAAAAATAGAGCTTTTTGGTCTAAACTCCACTCGCCGTGTTTGGAGGAAGAAGGATGAGTACAACCCCAAGAATACCATCCCAACCGTGAAGCATGGAGGTGGAAACATCATTCTTTGGGGATGCTTTTCTGCAGAGGGGACAGGACGACTGCACCGTATTGAGGAGAGGATGGATGGGGTCATGTATCGCAAGATCTTGGCCAACAACCTCCTTCCCTCAGTAAGAGAATTGAAGATGGGTCGTGGCTGGGTCTTCCAGCATGACAGCGACCCGAAACACACAGCTAGGGCAACTAAGGAGTGGCTCCATAAGAAGCTTCTCAAGGTCCTGGAGTGGCCTAGCCAGTCTCCAGACCTGAACCCAATAGAAAATCTTTGGAGGGAGCTGAAAGTCCGTATTGCCCAGCGACAGCCCGAAACCTGAAGGATCTGGAGAAGGTCTATATGGAGGAGTGGGCCAGAATCCCTGCTGCAGTGTGTGCAAACCTGGTCAAGAACTACATGATCGTATGATCATAGAAACGTATGATCTCTGTAATTGCAAACAAAGGTTTCTGTACCAAATATTAAGTTCTGCTTTTCTGATGTATCAAATTCTTATGTCATGCAATAAAATGCAAATTAATTACTTAAAAATCATACAATGTGATTTTCTGGATTTTTGTTTTAGATTCTGTCACTCACAGTTGAAGAGTACCTATGATACAAAAATTACAGACTTCTACATGGTTTGTAAGTGGGCAAACCTGCAAAATCGGCAGTGTATCAAATACTTGTTCTCCCCACTGTAATTAAAAAGACATTTGTTTACCCAATATTTGTGTGTCTGTGTATTTTTATGATTATTAGAATGTTTTGCCATTAGCATACCAACATGCTAACATCGAACTCTATTAAAATCAATTTCAATAGCTCACTAGGTTTTGGAACATGGCTTACGTGTCACATTCATTGTAAACTCTGCTTTTCTCATTGCATGGAATCTCTATCGTACTGTCTGTGTTTTGTTGGAAACTTTCACCTCTATTTTCTTCTGTCCCCATTGCTTCTGCATGCTATCATACAAAAAATACAAGCCTTTTCTCTCACAGTGAGTTAATGTTCCTTTGCTGTGTTGTATTATTTGTGATATTTTGATCATTGGGCAATCTGCATGCTAGCTCTGTAATATGACATGCATATGTATGTGGTAGATTGTGTGCACATTTATAACTGGTTATTGCCTGAATCTGAACAGTATGTGTGTATATTCACTTTTCTCTCTGTGAGACACCTGTTGAATTTCACTCACTGCCTGTAGCCTTACTATTATCAGATGTGAGAGGATACTATGATATGATCTCTCAAATGTGCATTTCTCGTGCACCATCTCCTGTTTTGTGGATTTGTTTGTATGTTCCTAACACTAATTAGGCTTCCTGTTACATGACAAGACGTCAAATATTCTAAAATACATCTACTTAGAAAGATTGAAATGAGAGAGCTAGAAAATGCCATTTTCTTAAGACCCAGAAATCTCTCTTTAGTTCTTCAATGGACTGCTCAGCTTTGCTGAGAATCTTCCTTTCTAACCTACTGGTCCGGTCCATTTTAATCACACACAGGGGTGTCCTGCGGCCCACCACTGTACGTGGCAAATGGGGTAGTCCGTGGGGCAGTGTTCCAGTTTGGAGATGTGGTGGTGTACTCATGTTACGCAGGCTACACCATGGAGGGTTCTAGCAGGAGTGTGTGCTTGGAGAATGGCACTTGGACCCCACCCCCTACCTGCAAAGGTAGCACAAGGACCTGCCCTTAAATCCCACTTGGATTTCTTCCTTTTTCTGCATCTTTACAATATCCTGTGATTCCTTTTGACTGGTCTTACACATTTACACAAACACAAGCACTGGGCACTTTAGATTTCTTTACAGCTAATGACTATTAAGCAACACTGCTAGTCAATGGCTTGAGACTTACTAGTGCTATTTGTGAATTTTTGGTGTCTCGCTAAATGTATTCAAAAGAAGCTCCAAAGTTCCATTCACTATCAATACATTATTGCAAATAGATGATATTTAACATGTTTGGGGGCGGTAAGATTTTAATTTTTTTTGAAAAAGATAATGCTAACCAAGGCTGCATTTATTTGATCAAAATACAGTAAAAACAGTAATATTTTAAATATTGTTACAATTTAAGCTGTTACTCCAGTCTTCAGTGTCACGTGATCCTTCAGAAATCAATCTAATATGCTGATTTGGTGCTCAAGAAACTTTTATTATCACCAATGTTGAAAATGGTTGAACTCCTTAATATTTTTGTGGAAACTGATACATTTTTTGTCAGGATTCATTGATGAAGAGAAAGTTTGAAAAAAAAATTGACCCCAAACTTTAAAAATATTTTTTAAACGTTTAACACCTTCCGATATAGTATTACCTCAAGCTCCTTATAAAATATTATTTTATAATAATTTTAATTGTCATTAAGTTCTGGTACTTGACATATACATAATAACAATGTTCTCAGTAGGTGCTGTGCAATGGTATACAGTATAGCTAACTGTTACTTTGTGTCATAGATGTTACTTTACAAACTTACTTACAAATACAGGGCCAGAATTTATTTTATAATGGCCATTGAACAACAGCGTTGTCTCACAGAGATTATAGAGATGGGCTTTAGTATGGATGTCACTCTTTTCAATAAGGCATGAATGATTCAGTATATAGAGCTTTAATTTTTGGCATGTTGATGTTTTAACCTTGTACTTCACAATGTAGGCCCTTTTGAGCCTCTCTTTTGGTCTTGGAGTCTTTGGCTCGGTTGCTTTTGGTGCTTGCAGAAATTAAAAAGATCAGTGCAATTTCACACCGGTCTGAACATCTAACATATAATTCTTTGAATGCTGCATGTCTTTCCGTAGTGTTTTGGAATTCTGTAGGTGAGTGGCAGTTTCTGCTTTTTTTAAGATTGTTTCAGTTTCATCACTGTACCAATCATGTTGTGTTTGTGCAGCTGTGTGTTGGCTCCAGTGTCAGAATGGAGGTGTGTGCCAAAGACCAAACACTTGCTCCTGTCCAGAGGGATGGATGGGCCGATTTTGCGAGGAGCGTAAGTACACACGAATATGCAAAACACAAACAGAGGTTATTAATATTTCTACATAACAGCAGTCATGTAACGTGTGAGCAGGGATGAAGCAGAGTGAGAATCCAAATGCAGCATGAACAATTTAATAACAAACAACATCAACAGTAGATCCAAGAACAAGGGTATCCAAAAAAAAAAAAAAAAACAGACATACAAGAGCAACAACCAACAAACAATAACTGAAGCACTGGGGTATATATACACAAAGGGAAACAAGGCTAACAAGATAACAAGGGGGTGTGGTAAATGGGAATCACCTGGGAAGACTAATCAACATGAAAAACTACAAAGGACTACAAAACATGGCACAAGACAGGAAATAAAAGAGTCCACAAACACACAGGGAATTTATGACAAGTCCATTTCTTTTGGCAACATTTCATGGAAAAATAACATCGTGCATTACAACAGTTTCTTAAAAAGCATTGCTAATTAACAGTCACCCCACAAACCAAGCTGCATTTCTCTCTGTGGCTTCACTTCTTTATCAGAAAGCCAGAATTGTTGAGTGTGGTGGTGTGAATGTCTGTACATGTGTGAATATATGGGAAGTAGAAAGTGAGGTTAAAAACAACATTTTGTCTCATACTGAAGTTGAAAGTTTGGTTTCAAAAAGATAACTGAACTAATTCTGATTATTCCTGTCTCTTCAACCCAAATGTCACACAATTTCATACTGCATGTGCCTTTTTTTTTTTTTTTTTGCAGCAATCTGCATCCTGCCGTGTCTCAATGGAGGACGCTGTGCCGCTCCATACCAGTGTGAATGTCCAGCAGGATGGACGGGCACTCGCTGCCACAATGGTAAGAGTGTGTGTTTGTGTGTGATGACTCATGATGGTTGTCGAGAATATTAGTTAATTTATTACATAAAGAATGATTAATAGCAGAACTAGTTGACTAGTCAATGCAACCTCTAACGTGGCTCTTGTACGAGTAATACATTTACATTTAATCATTTATCAGACACTTTCATCCAAAGCGACTTACAAATGAGGAGAACAATAGAAGCAATTAAACAATAATATAACAAATCTACAAAACAGAGGAAGTACAAAAAATCATCTGCTTTTTTCAGTCCTGACAAGTTGAGACAAATTAAACAATTAGTGATAACCTCACAGCATTTAATTACAGCCAATTAATGAAGTCTAGAGAACATCTGCCATTTACCTCAAGCTATCTGTGGTCTTACATGTTAGCGTAAGTCTTAGTTCAACTGTAAAAGTTGCTATTTAGGGAAATATCTCTCGCTGTTAACTAAAGACATTATGATAAACCAATTAAATTTAAGAGTTTAAATGTAGGGTGGAGTGATTACTGTGATTATAGACAGAAGGACCTCATGGTGGGATGGGGCCGTGGCTCATTCTCCTGAGGTCATCCTGTGTCATGCTCATGTTGTTGCCAGGCAACACATGTGACAACAGGCCACTGATAGTGATATCCAGCACATCCCAGGAGCTCAAGCAGTAAAACAAAACACAATTATTGAAAACGCATAGGGGCAATTGACATTACATGTCGAGCAGTGACAGTAGTGTGATATGCACAACTTCGTCTAAAATTATTTTAAACTGCAATTATTATAGTTCTAGTTTTATGAACTTGCATTAATTGAGAGACTTCATTGAATATTTATATTTTTAATAATGTCACGCCACATGACTATAAGTGAACTGCAAAAATCGAATCTAAAAAACTGACCAGCATCGAGATTCATGCTCACATTAATGTCACAAATATTAATTTCAATTAAAAATTCATATTAATTCATGCTTATTTGTAACGTATAACAATTAAGTTTAATGTATTATTTTACATATTTAAACAGATTTTATTTGTCACCATTTAAGTCAGTCTTGTTTTGTATATTGAACTTTGAACTGCCTAATTGCTGAAACTGCTTCTTTTCTCAAGACAGAAAGTTTTTATTTATCATATTGATGTGTATTGATACATTTGCTTTCACAGTACCGTCTCCATAATGAATGACTTATAAAGGACAAGAACTCATTTTACAATACCACACACGTTATATTTTAACATACACATTATATTTCATTTACCAATGAAACTTTATTAGATTTATTGAGAACACCACTAGCAGAACTGTAATTGTGTGGATTTAATGGCTTTTAAAGCTCCAGTACCAAGACAAACAAACCTACTTGCTGAGTTGTTGATATGCATTAAAGCAAATTTGATGATTTTGCAGACTCACACACAATATGTACAGTATGTCACCTGCAGTGTTTGCTGTACAGGTTTTAATTAGTGCTGAGCAATCGATTAATCGCATCCAAAATAAAAGTTTGTGTTTACATAATGTATGTGTGTGTACTGTCTATAATTATTATGCATATATAAATACACACACATGCATGTATATATTTAAGAAATATTTGCATGTATATACTGTATATATGTTTATATAATTTATCTTATATATAAATATAAATATTTTATATATAAATATAACATATTTTTCTTAAATATATACATGCATGTGTGTGTATTTATATATACATAATAATAATACACATACATATATTATGTAAACACAAACTTCTATTTTGGATGCGATTAATCGATTGCCCAGCATTAGTTTTAATGATTACTTGCTGGTTCTCATTCTGTGGTTTGTGGTTTGTCGCTTTGTGTTTTATCTGTCTCAACTGGTGTTGATTTATATGAGGTGGATGGATGCCTCTTAAATTACATGAAATGTCCCCTTTGAAGAACCTTCCTGGTATTTTGTATGTGTTCTCAGCGGTGTGTTCCATGCCCTGTTTGAATGGAGGAAGGTGTATCCGACCCAACAGGTGTCATTGCAGTCAAGGATGGGGAGGATATGACTGCTCTAGGTAGGCCAAACATAAATAATATATGTGACGTATTTACATTAACACATGCACATTGCATAGAAAATGTTGATATTTGATGACCTTTTGACAAATTGTAATGTAATGTAGCCCATGTATTTCCGCTAACTGTACAAGGAACACTGAAGCACTCATCTGGGAGATTCCCGTTGATTGTAAAAAAGAAAAGTAAAAGAAACGAGTAGGGAAGTACAGATAAGAACGAGCCTTTTCTGAACTCTGCTTTGTTTGTCAGTATGTGAATTTATCCCTCTGACACACCTAGTTTCATGACAGCATATCTCTTACAATAAACATACATTTCTCAGGGTACTGCAGTTGGTTTCAATCCAATCATTGAGTTGGCAGAGGGATAGGAAATGGAGACTGCTGACATTTCTCTTGCGATTCATTCTTTTAAGTAATTTGCTCCTTTCCGATCTTTATTTCACTGATTCAGTGCCAATGTCAAGGTTTTATTGAGCAAATATTTATACAGCCTCTCACTAGAGTACTATTGATCTGACGGTTTTACTATAAGTGTTTCCAGCCAACCGACTTGATATCTGCATCCCTCAGCTAATTAGATGCTGCAGTCGTCATTGCTGGTTAGTGATTTCCAATTAGATTTACATGACAGTTGGTCAATCTAAGAAACAACTGAGCTTTAAAGTCATTTTCAAGGTCCATCTGTCTGATATGTAAAAGCAGAATGCGCCAATGCCTCAAGCAAATATTGTTTACCCATGTTTGAGGAAAGCATCATAAATGTTTGAATGATTGATTTAGAGATTATGGTTATAATATTTAGGTCAAAAGGGGTTTTAACGTTCTTCAGCTGATCTTTTATTATATATTATTGTCTTTCAGAAAAAGAAAATCTGGATACTTTCATTTTTAATGTGCCATGCTACAAGAGTTCGAGTCTGAATGTGTTTGGAACAAGATGGCTTAATGTCAGAAACTTGTACACAATACATTTTCTCTTTCCCTCCGAAAGTCCTAAGTGGTTTTGTAAATTAAAGCTGTATTTTTTCATGTAGAAAATGAAACAGTATTAAATATATGCTGCTGCTATATACATGAACTTGTATGATGTGTAAAAATGTTGATGTGATTGTCCAATGTACATGTATATAAACTATTCTTTTCATGTTTTTATTAAAACAGTAAACACAACTATATGAAAACCAACTGTAATTCTCATTCCCGCAGTTAATGTTGAAGAATTCTCAATTAAACTTTCAGTTTGTTTTACTTGCCTGTCTCGTATGACTAAAACATTTGACTTGATATATTGATACACCCAGCACAACACAAGAACATTGTAAAAGTCAACTTTTCATTTCTTTTTATTCTTTTCAATTCATACAAAGCCAAAATAAAATACATCAGAGACAGGCCAAAATATTTAACAAAAAAGTCTTTGAGGAAAGTATTACCAGTTTCTGTATATAAAATAAAATAAAACACAATATAAAAGTAGCTGTCATTGAATTAGAGGATGAGATTGATGTTTTTGTACTTCAGAATCAGAAAACCTATTCTGTGTATTTAGCTACAAACAGTTGGTTTGTGTGTTTTTGTGTTTCTTCATTTATGCATATTGATCTTCTCTTCCAGCTTAGATTGGTTTGATCCAGAAAATTCATCAATCTGCAAAACAATCGCTGAATCTCAGTTAGGGGGAACAAAAAGGTTAAACTGCCAAAATCAGCTTATAAAAACAGAAAACTGAAAACCTCCTGGAATTATGTTTTACCTTCTTTCCATTCTTGTAGAAATGGAATGTTGGCATACATTTAATGTCACAGAAAGTGGCCACATCCTAAAATAGAGAAAGAGGGAGTGGAGGTCAGGTTTGAATAGGTTTATTCAGTCTGCCGTTTGATGATAAACATCTTTAATAGTGTTTTTTCATTTTGCTTTGCTGGTCTGAGCACTTTTGCAACAGATCTTTAGGGCTGAAATTACATCCATGACACGATAGCTGTCCTTTAAATGCTTAAGAAAATGCTTTGTTTCATATTCAAATCATCTTAATTGATATTTTCCACCAATCGTAAATTCAGTCACAAAAAGGATTGTGGGATGTGTGGATTGTTATCAGAATCTTCAAACGCTCTGCTTGCACTTGCCATCCGTACCTTGCTATTTAAATGTCAATCAGAAAGCATGACATTTTAACAAATCGCAAGCATGTATAAAGAATTCAGCTTTCAAACACACACACACATCCCGTAATCTGCTTTGCAACACAGCATTGTAATAATAGCTAGTGTTTGTAACCATAACAACATGAGCAACCATCAGAATTGTCCCATTCTGGCAGTGTCTCAATCTACCTCTGATAAAACTGAATGACAGCCAATATCCTTTCTCAGCACTATCCTGTGAATCAAATAACACACTATCAGCAAGTCGATCTGCAAACAGCAACCAGCTGACGGGTGTGTTAGGATCTTCTAATGTGTTTGGGTCTTTTACAAAAGGTTAGGCTGTATGCTAGCATCCAAATACATTTATACTACACCAGACATCCTTGTCTACTTGAGGGAGATGGCAAGGCCAGTATTCAAATGAAAATAACACAGTAAAACCCAGATAGTGAATCTATGTAAAAGGGTGTTTTGCTCATTTGCCTCAATAGTCTGTAGACTTTTGAGTGTATTCATCAGAGAAAAAAGACACCAGGTGACTAACCTGTGCATCATCCACATCCACCTTTAGAAACACCACATGTTTGTTCTCTTCTTTTTCAGACAGCGCCTGTGGAGGAAAAAAAGAGGCGGTAGTAAAAAGCTAACCACAAAGCACTTCCTTTGAGCTTTAAAATTTCGCTCCTTCCGTTTCATCTGTGAAATTTGCATATGCTTTCTTTTATTTTCTAAACCAGGTACAAATGTGTATTGAATTAAAGTAAAAAGTAAACAGCTGGTTAATGTTTTTATGTACTTTGCCCATGTGGCTGAGGTTATTTTTTTCTTGTGGTTGGTTCTCAAGTACACCAAAATCTCAAAAAAGCTATGTATTGTCTTCAAAAAATGAATCGGCACTTTTAAGGCTCTTTTTGTCTTTTATCCCTCAATTCTTCCTTTATCAGGGCTGCCTCTCATTTGCATTATGTGAATGATTCATGCTTTAATTCTTAAGGAAGCTTCCCCAACGGTTGCCCCGACAACAAAGCACCGGAGGCCTCTATAGAATAAACATTAGAATCATGACAACTCCAGATGTCACTCTGAATCTCGGATGCGGTGACATATTCAGCGGTGTATGAATGCTCACTTTAAAGAATGGAGCGATGTTCTGGCAGGGCCCACACCATGTGGCTGTGAAGTCCACCACCACCAACTTGTTCCCGGCATTTTTCAGAGCATTGTCGAAGGCAGGCTGCAAAAAAGAGAGAGGAAGGAAAAGTTCATTTAATTTCTAAACTAACATGATACATTCCTTCCTGCTGAGGTTCATTGAAATGGACGATGAGTCATAATGCTGTGGATTAAGCAGATTAATTGAGATTTTCACATATTTACAAAAGAACCATCATTACGGCCTATGAAGTACCAGGAAGCATACTCAGGAAGGGGTGACACGGCTTTCGGTTTCTATATGAGATACTGGGGAAAAACAGTATTCTTTTCAGTGAAATTACACTTAAATTAACAAAGCAATTACCACTGTATGGTAAATTTAATTGAACATTTTGATGACGCAAGATCATTTCATACATGTATGTGTGTTGTATTACATTCATTTTAATTTTTCACGGCTTTATAAGCTGCATCATAGCACAATTTAAAGTAAATCATGTTTGAGTTGGATTTTTAATGAACCGGTTGACAACGGGTCTGGATGATTCGTTTACGAGTCGATGCGAGTTCTTATCCCAGTTCTGGAGTCAACCTGACTCGCAACTCGCTGAACAGAAAACCTGACTTGTCTGACTCGCAATGAGTTCATCACATTGGATAAATGCATACATGTAAACTTAATATATGTAAAGTAGCATTTTATTAAAATAAGGTAATTGATTCTTTATTGTTTAGTGTAAATTATACTTAGATGAATTAGATAAATTGTATTTGTATGAGGTGAAGCATGGCTGAAATAAACTAAATAAATGACAGTAAACACCCTTATTAGGCTAATAGAACCTATCGGAAAAAATCGACCGTTTTAGAGGACTTGCGTTCAAGTCCTCCTGGGAAATTCGTATTTACGACGTTATCACGTGCTATCGGAATGATCGTAAATACTAGTTTCCTAGGTTAAAAAAAATGGACATGAACGCCCTCTCAAGTCAAAATTTGAATGCTTTGAGCTCGTAATCACGACTTCAGAAGTGGTAAGTATGATATTTTCCGATAGCGTGAAAGCTGCATTAGTCACTTTCGTCGGAGCAAGATGGCGGTGTACCTTCTCTTAATTAACTACACAAAAGTACAGCAATGTTTTTAACCCTTCTTCTAGAAAATGAAGAACAAAGAATGAGCATTAGGTGTGTTTTGCTTTTTTGTGTTTTTAATTAATTTAGGAAGACACTGTAAGCTTTATCATATTGTTATATTACAATGCTATCACATTTTGTGCAGGCAATTTGCTTATTTTGTTGTAAATAAAAAAAGCCTGACAATGTCACTGCTAAATACCTATAAATATTGTGGTATTCCGCCACGTTTCTTACTGACACGCTCCCAACTCGAACATCTGGGCCGCTCTGGGCTCAAAGAAAATCCCGAGCTTCCCACTGGTATTTCCGACTTGTGGTGGCATTCTTGTGCGTTCAACTTGTAAATGCCGTCTTTCCAGCACACAATAAAAAACAAATACAAATAAAAGAGACTACACCATGACGTAATTACGTGACGACAAAAAGAACCGCTGAATCGATCTTTGAAATTAACTCTTTGAAAGAGCCGGTTTGCTTAAATGAGTCCGATCTCCCATGACAACGGTTTACACACGCCAGCACTTTCTCACTGATAAACACTTATTAAATCATAAGTTTTAACTGAAAACAAATGCACTTCTCGTTTCCTTACTTTCCATTATTGCACTCTGCTTTGTGGTTCTGTAGAAAACAAAACATCTGTTCCGCAAGCACCGTTTCGTAAAACGCTCGTCTGGTTTTTTTTTTTTTTTATAGATAAATACGTTTATGTATATATATTATTAAAACAAAAAACTTAAAATAAGTTATTAATAATTTATTCGAATATATATTATTCATAGACATCAGCAGTCAAACATAATTACATTATCTATAAATAATTACAGCCAAAGTTAAGGAAGCAGCTAAAACACTGGTATTATGTTCCTACCTTATCCTCAATTATGACAACCATTTCGATGTCTGTCTTCTAATGGACTACTGTATGTTCTGAAAGCTCCTGCTTCATTGACAGCCAGAGTGGCAGCACGCGTCATTAGCGCCGTATAAAAACACTGTCACGTAACCCCGCCTTCCATGAAGACAACGAACCAATCACGGAATTATGAGGTCCTATATCCCCGCCTACCGCTACACACTACAAACATATAATCAGTTGAAATAGTTCAGTAAATGCGATATGTGTGTAGGCTTTGCGCTGTTTGTGACATAAATATTTAAATCACCTCTATAACGAGTAAACCTATTTATATTTATTTGAAAGAGAATCACTGTTCCCGGTTTTGTTACGAGCAAGTCAGAATGACTTGACAGATTCCGAGATTCTGTACGTGCTATGACGTCACCGAGAGTAGTGGTGGGCTGCTAAACAGTACAAAAACTGAACAATCAATACCTTTCACAACAGGTTTTAGACCTCTAGACTATACTATCACAGAAGAAATCATCATATGAAGACAGCTGGCATGTTCCTAAAACTAAAACTATTTAATCGTCATGAGCAAACTGAGAAAAAACAGATTAGTCTCGGGGTATTAATATTAAGTCATTTGGATTTTTTTTGTCACACTTCCCTTATTTCATTTAACAGAATCACTGTGACTATGTGTAGGCCAACCCTCAAATCTTCTGCATCTGTATAGCCTATTAATAAGCTGAACCTTAAGACAACATGTGCTTTATCTTGAAAGCACACATCTGTAATGAGTAACAGTATTTAATTTAGATCCAGTCCTTTATAAAATATTCCTTCATGTCCTGTTGATGTTTAACTATGTCCTCTAATGGCTGTAATATGCAATCAGCTTATATTAAAGTACTTTACTTTTCTGTGAAAAAAGGTAGCATTTAATGTACGTTATTTTGCACCAGAACCATCAGTCCAATGCAAGACACTTTTGGATGTTTCTAATAATGAGCAAACATGTTTTAATGTGTACTGAGATTCCGTAAATCACTAAATGTTTCATAAACAAGTCAACATGCAGTTTGGGGTTGAGCCTCAACAATTGGAACATGTAAATGTATTGTCAAACTTGTCTGGTTTAGTTATAGGCTAACTAACTGAACCATATCCAAAATATCTGTATGTTGGAGCCGTGGCCTAGCAGTTGACATGTTTTGAATTGTTTTGAATCTGGCTTGCGTCATTTCCTCCAGAAATAATGAACATTATTAATCAGTATTTGTAAAACATTCAATCTGAGGCTTTGCATAGCTTTATTTGTAAACATATTGCAGTTGCAGGTAGTTAATATAATGACACTTGTTGTAACATAATTTATACTACAAAAAGCACTTAGTGGACAAGTAATGGGTTTAGGCTAATTTGGTTCCCTGGACCTTTTAGACACAGGCTACACTAGGTTTTCAAGTTATACAAATGTGTCACACTGTATTTTATATTTATATTAATAGGCTATTTGCTCATTTTAAAAAGACAACCGATGCATTTCTAAGCATGCTTCAGACTTTAACAATAGCCTTCCCAAGTCCATCACCTTTCAGCATCTTCATGAAGGCAGTCGGCATGTTTTCGAAGCCAACAGTGACCACTTCTTTCGTCTTCAGCTTGCTCTGCAATGAAACCTATTCATACCAATTCACTTTCAGGTCATGAGCTACACTGTAAAAAAGAAATCCGTAAAATAACGGAAAAAGTAGCTACTGGCAGCTCATTACCTGGACATTGTCCAGTAATTTTACGGACATTTCCGTTAACCCTAACATAGAACGCAATGAAGTTCAACATTCTAAATACAGGTAAAACACAGGAAAATTCCGTTAAATTAATACAGTACATTTATATTTTTTTAGAGTGTATAATAAGTGTAATGATCAAATACTTCATTCTATTTCGTTGTTTTAAAGCAGAAAAAGGTAAATATTTAAAGCATTTTTTGAAAGCATTCAGTTTACCTCTTTCATCCATTTAAGCATTCTCTTGACAGATTCTTCATCTTTGTGTCTCCAACATCTCACCATAAAGCCTTCTATTTTCAGTTGCCTTGTAATTATTTCATGCTGAGGATAAGGACCTATGAGAAAGAAATTCAATAGGCTATTCTAATGTTGCACTGCATACTGCATTTTTCATATTCTCTACTGTCCTCTAGTGGTTGTAATGTGTAACATGTTAATAGCATTGTTTTTTCCTAGTTTGTTTTATTCTAATATTAAAATGTGATATTGCACACTATAGGCCTAATCATAATTTTGGTACATGCAAAAAAATACTGAATTGCCTTTGATTCGTAAATATGTGTAAGTGTCTGTTGAAGTATGAAATGTAAGGAGCCCCTTAAGGCATGGTGATGAAAAATTAGATGTTAGGAAAAAATATTTTCGCTCGCAAAACTTTTGCGGTGTCTCGTAAAAATATTGCGTTCCCCCGAGAAAATGTGCATATATAGGCAAATTCCGATCGGAAGTGTGCATATGCCCAACTCAGGGCAGAGCTCTTGAAGTGGGGACTTTGGAGGGAGCAGCTTTCCTCATTAGCTTCACATGGGATGTTACCACTACAAAGCTAGGCAGGCATTAAACATAAAGCATATTCTTATGAAACTTTTAAACTTAATATGAAATGTAATACAACAAAACAAAACAACTTGCATTATTCTGTTCATATGTTAACTTCATCACCATGTCCCTTTTGTTGCTCCCTAAAAAACGACACTTACACATCTGAGGTGCTGTGTCATTGTACGTGGCTATTGCACCGCAGACAGCGATACGACCACCTGGCTTCATGTTTTTCAGTGCTGCGGTAAAGAAGGGCCCTCCAACCTGGAGAATATTACAATGTGACCTTCATTTAAAATGTGGCCAATTTTATCTGAGAGCTTATACAATCTTAAGAATACTTGCATGTTAAACAAATTTTAATGTTAAACAGTTTGAATGTTAAACAAAAATACATATATGATGTTAAATACATTCTCAAAGTAGCAGTCATATCCTTCAGGTGAAGCGTTCTTCAGTGCGTCCTCGAGTGAGGGGACAGTCTTGTAGTTGAAGGCCTGGTCAAAGCCCAGCTCCTTCAGGTACGCCACCTTGTCATCCACTTATGCTGACCCCACCACCTTGCAGCCCTTTGATCTTGCAGATTTGACCCACCATTGCACCCACAGCACCTGCTGCTGCACTCACCAGAACCGTCTCGCCAGGCTGTATCTTACACACCTCTTCCAGGCCATACAGAGCAGTTAAACTAGAGGATAAAGGGGATGGGATTTAGACAAATAACTGATATTTTAATTAAAAGAACAAAATAATTGCCTAATGATTCTGAATGAAGTGTTGGTTTTGTGTGCTTACTGCTATTGAGAATCAAAGCATTAAAAAAGAGAGCATGATCATGAAACCTTTTTTTCCCTTTCAGTCTTTATGTGTCACTGCCTTCATTTAAGTCGTGATTAAATCACCCAGGCATCCCTAAGGAACCGATTGGAATGTCACTGGGCCATTCGGATACTATCCGGGTCAAGATGGGCCCGGCTGGACCATTAGCTTTGGTTACAGTGTGTGTCCTCCACCCACAATCAACAACCACGTAACATCCCTCAGGAAATGCTGGGTCCTTGCTCTTCAGTACCCTGCCAATCAAAAAATGAGTTAATATATTTTTTTGATAATATGAGTTGTTGTTTTTGTTCGTGAACAGACCTGTTTCCTCACTTGAATGCTTTATGGTTTAACTTACTAATGCAGTATAGCCTAAAAGATTTCTATGTAAACTGTGAGTTCCTTTGTTGCTCAAGATGTTTTTTCACTCATCTAAGTAGTCTTTATCAGTTGATGCAACTGAAACCACATTGATGAGTGGCTGAACAGCTTGAGCAACAGATCCAGATGACTAGACATACGATATACTATTCAATTTTACGACCAGATAAGTTTTCTTTCCCTTTTCACCAACGAACATGCTTTATTTTCTGTAAACATGCTGTATAACTGGACTAAATCTATTGTATATCACTAACAAAAAAAGTGTAAATAAAATGTAACAATACATTGCAATACAAATGGTAATATTCATTGTTTTCCTTACTTTGCCAGCTGAGTTCCATGTACATCCCCTTCTTTTAGCCACATTTTACTCAGAGATCTACAGAAACAGCAGGAGACATTTAGAAATATGGGCTATTCTAGACACACTCCACAGTATAGCTAATTATATAAAGAGATGTTATATGTTCTAATAAGAAAGACTATAAAGCATCTTTACCTCATATATGGATCAACACTGAAATAAATCGCCTCCACAAGCACGTCTGAAGCAAAAGCGATTATGATACATCAGTGAGACATAGCACATGCAGGTAGCAAAAAGACAAACATATTAATTATTTATACCTCTATCTTGAAGCTCTGGCAGAACTACTTCTCTCAGTTCAAAGTTACTTTCCTTAGGAAAGCCCTCAAAGTGTTTTTTGAGGATCCACGTCTTTGCTTTAACCATGATTGTATGTCAAAAGCTGCACAGGCAGAGTCTTCAAACTGGAAGTTGTCCTGAGTGAGAACAGTGCCTGCTTTTATTGTAGTGATGATAATGAACACGCTTACATAACAAAACATCTTTATTGACATTAATAAATTGACATGGAGCTGCAAATTCTTGTTCTCTGATACTGATATTAATGGGTGAGGTACTGTATGTCTCACCTGAGTACACCAAATATTGTTTATGGGCTTGCAATATTTAAATAGTTTTATCTGCATTAAATATTAATAATGCAAAATTTTTGTCCTTAACATTAAACAATTGTAAACAATATTGCAAGAGAAAGGTTATTACCCCAGCACTGCACATTTTGGATGTAATTAGGTGTGTTAGATAAAGGAAAGATGACCTCAACTGTGCATGTCATAAAACATGTAGGGCTGAGGGGCCTCAATTCCAAGGGGCCTTACGCAGATTTATTCTTGGTGTTATATGTTCCAACTTCCAGGGGGATTGTAGTAAATTTCATTCAACAGACATTCAAACATTATGAATATTACTGAGTGTGTGGTAAACTTCAATGTTGTAGGTTTGTGGATTAAGAGTGGTTTCATTTTCTGATTTGCTATCAGAAATATCAGAATACATATTCATGCACAGTCAGCATGACTTTGAAATGACCTCATAACTATGACTCCGCATATACTGTGTATATATATATATATATATATATATACACTCACCTAAAGGATTATTAGGAACACCTGTTCAATTTCTCATTAATGCAATTATCTAATCAACCAATCACATGGCAGTTGCTTCAATGCATTTAGGGGTGTGGTCCTGGTCAAGACAATCTCCTGAACTCCAAACTGAATGTCAGAATGGGAAAGAAAGGTGATTTAAGCAATTTTGAGCGTGGCATGGTTGTTGGTGCCAGACGGGCCGGTCTGAGTATTTCACAATCTGCTCAGTTACTGGGATTTTCACGCACAACCATTTCTAGAGTTTACAAAGAATGGTGTGAAAAGGGAAAAACATCCAGTATGCGGCAGTCCTGTGGGCGAAAATGCCTTGTTGATGCTAGAGGTCAGAGGAGAATGGGCCGACTGATTCAAGCTGATAAAAGAGCAACTTTGACTGAAATAACCACTCGTTACAACCGAGGTATGCAGCAAAGCATTTGTGAAGCCACAACACGCACAACCTTGAGGCGGATGGGCTACAACAGCAGAAGACCCCACCGGGTACCACTCATCTCCACTACAAATAGGAAAAAGAGGCTACAATTTGCACGAGCTCACCAAAATTGGACAGTTGAAGACTGGAAAAATGTTGCCTGGTCTGATGAGTCTCGATTTCTGTTGAGACATTCAGATGGTAGAGTCAGAATTTGGCGTAAACAGAATGAGAACATGGATCCATCATGCCTTGTTACCACTGTGCAGGCTGGTGGTGGTGGTGTAATGGTGTGGGGGATGTTTTCTTGGCACACTTTAGGCCCCTTAGTGCCAATTGGGCATCGTTTAAATGCCACGGCCTACCTGAGCATTGTTTCTGACCATGTCCATCCCTTTATGACCACCATGTACCCATCCTCTGATGGCTACTTCCAGCAGGATAATGCACCATGTCACAAAGCTCGAATCATTTCAAATTGGTTTCTTGAACATGACAATGAGTTCACTGTACTAAAATGGCCCCCACAGTCACCAGATCTCAACCCAATAGAGCATCTTTGGGATGTGGTGGAACGGGAGCTTCGTGCCCTGGATGTGCATCCCACAAATCTCCATCAACTGCAAGACGCTATCCTATCAATATGGGCCAACATTTCTAAAGAATGCTTTCAGCACCTTGTTGAATCAATGCCACGTAGAATTAAGGCAGTTCTGAAGGCGAAAGGGGGTCAAACACAGTATTGGTATGGTGTTCCTAATAATCCTTTAGGTGAGTGTATATAGCTACTATATAACAAAGAGGCATTGTCCAAACTACGAGTCTAGATGCCTGAATCAAATTAATGTTATTCCATATATACCATTAAAATTAAGTCTGTCATTCTAAAATGTATTTAAATGCATTCTTAATCAACACACATGCAACACAAAAACTACTACAATTTTGTCATGGATGAAATACATGAATCTTTCCTTTGCCCCACCCAGGAGACACTCGTCCAGGTCAGGAGGTCACCTTCATGAATATTTACTATGAACTACGATTCTTTCATAAATAGCCACAAGATGTCAGTGTTCACTAAAGTATTAAAGGAGACATACACATTTGTATCATTATATGTCACCACCCAACACCAACGAACCCAACCCTAATACATAATTATTTTTTAACTTCTAATCTAGATCCTCTGCTTTTATATCAAAATAACTTTCTTAGAAAACTTGTCTTTTTAGAAACTTCCTTTAGAAACCTCTAAAGAGTTTGTAGCATCAGTCTCTTACTCCCATACTGTTGTTGGAAACTTCGACCCTTATAAACAGTTAAAAGGGAAGCCTAATCAGATTCTAAAGATAATAGTTAGTTGGGCATATAAATCTCAGTCAGTCAGTCCATTAATGATTTATATGCTGTTCATGTAGCTCATCAAGTTCACCATGACTCAGCATGTTTTTTTTAATGACAGCATTTAGAAATGCTGAATAGTTCTGGGCAACATATATTTCGATCTTTTATATGCTTATAATATTAGAAAAAAAAAAAACAATTTTATTTCTGCTTTGTGCATATCTGTTCTAGAGGAGGAAAATGTGACACTTGTTTACAAAAATCAACTTTATTTGTAAAACAAAATAAAGGACACATTATTAATGCAGAATCTATGCCAAAAATAACATGATTGTTGTTATATGAGCAAACCACTGAAGCACTTGTCAGACTTTAATGATGGCCTTCCCAATGTTTTCCCCCTGCAGCATTCCCATGAACGCAGCAGGCATGTTTTCAAACCCAACGGTGACATGTTCCTTACACTTCAGCTTTCCCTGTAAACCGCCAAATCATGAGAAACTGCATAATTATCCATATATGAATATTGAGATAAAGCTAGTATTGGATAGTATTAACCAAGCATGCTGATGTACCTCTTGCATCCAGGTCAACATTCGCTTCAGAGACTCCTCATTTTTATGTTCCCACCTGGTCACCAAGAAACCTTCCATTTTCAGCTGCTTAAAAATCATGTGCATGTGTGGATAGGGACCTAAAAAAGACAAACACATTATCATAGTTTTAAATGAACAAGAGTCTATGTCTACCCAATTTATCATGCCTAATTTTATGCTTCAGTAATGGTGACTATAAATTTTTTTGCATTGTTTACATTGAGATATTAACTCTATATTGTAAAGATCATTCAAAGCACCCCTTCCTGAGCTGTGTTCGAAGTCGCCCCCTATAACCTCATTCATTATTCCCTACATTACTCCACTAATATAGTCCACTTAAAAGAGTGAATGAAAATGAGTGAGCGAATTCAGACACTGAGTGCGCTAAAGGGCTGCTGCTTTAGTATAGTTTGTGCTTGCGGTTTAATAATCATTTGAAACTGGCAGCTCCTGTAGTAAATTAAACGATTTATCTTGAAGTCTGTCATGGAAACTAGCATGTACACCGATCAGGCATAACATTATGAACACTGACAAGTGAAGTGAATAACACTGATTATCTCTTCATCACGGCACCTGTTAGTGGGTGGGACATATTAGGCAGCAAGTGAACATTTTGTCATCAAAGTTGATGTGGTAGAAGCAGGAAAAATGGGCAAGCATAAGGATTTGAGCGAGTTTGACAAGGGCCAAATTGTGATGGCTAGACCACTGGGTCCAAAACTGCAGCTCTTGTGTGCAGTGGTCAGTATCTATCAAAAGTGGTCCAAGAAAGGAACAGTGGTGAACCGGCGACAGGGTCAAGGCTCATTGATGCACGTGGGGAGTGAAGGCTGGCCTGTGTGGTCCGATCAAACAGACGAGCTACTGTAGCTCAAATTGCTCAAGAAGTTAATGCTGGTTCTGATAGAAAGGTGTCAGAATACACAGTGCATCGCAGTTTGTTGCGTATGGGGCTGCATAGCTGCAGACCAGTCAGGGTACCCATGCTGACCCCTGTCCACTGCCGAAAGTACCAACAGTGGGCACATGAGCATCAGAACTGGACCACGGCGCAATGGAAGAAGGTGGCCTGGTCTGATGAATCACGTTTTCTTTCACATCACGTGGATGGCCAGGTGCGTGTGCGTCACTTACCTGGGGAACACATGGCACCAGGATGCACTATGGGAAGAAAGCAAGCCGGCGGAGGCAGTGTGATGCTTTGTGCAATGTTCAGCTGGGAAACCTTGGGTCCTGCCATCCATGTGGATGTTACTTTGACACGTACCACCTACCTAAACATTGTTGCAGACCATATACACCTTTTCATGTAACAGTATTCCCTGGTGCCTGTGGCCTCTTTCAGTAGGATAATGCGCCCTGCCACAAAGCAAAAATGGTTCAAGAATGGTTTGAGGAGCACAACAATGAGTTTGAGGTGTTGACTTGGCCTCCAAATTCCCCAGATCTCAATCCATTCAAGCATCTGTGGGATGTGCTGAACAAAGTCCGATCCATGGAGGCCCCACCTCACAACTTACAGGACTTAAAGGATCTGCTGCTAACATCTTGGTGCCAGATACCACAGCACACCTTCATGCCTCGACGGGTCAGGGCTGTTTTTGCAGTAAAAAGGGGACCAACACAATAATAGGTCATAATGTTATGGCTGATCGGTGTATAAACCTTATTTAAACAATTTAATAATTAAAAAGGAATTTATACCTGTATGATATTAAGCTGTACCCACATTGGACCAGCGGTTTGGAAAATGGATGGATGGATAATTTACCTGCGGGCAGCATTACCAGGGAAAGACGCATGAATTAATTCGGCACGACCCTACAGTGCATTATGGGATTGAATGAGTGCACTCGATAACGTCCACTATGGTTTCGGACACCACTACAAATGGCTGTCCTCTCAAATAGTGCCCTATTTAAGGGTATAGGGGGTGATTTCAGAGACAGCCCAGGTTAACAGCACCATGAGAATCACACACATAAAGAGACACAAACCTGTTTGTGGGGTGGTGTCATTGTACAGTGATATTCCTCCACAAACAGCAATACGGCCAAAAGCCTTCATCTGCGGAATAGCAACACTCGAAAAAGGGCCACCCACCTGGAAACCAAGATTACAAAGTTGTCTTTTTAAATTAAAAAGGCCCACAAAAAGGTATTGTTATTTAAGAGTTAGTATCAGAAAATGTATTATTCTACTAGTATCAGTCAGTTCTTACATTCTCAAAGTAGCAGTCATATCCGTCAGGTGAAGCTTTCTTCAGTGCTTCCTCCAGTGAGGAGACAGTTTTATAGTTAAAAGCCTGGTCAAAGCCCAGCTCCTTCAGGTATGCCACCTTGTTATCACTTCCTGCGGAACCCACCACCTTGCAACCTTTAAGTTTGGCAATTTGACCGGCTACAGAGCCCACCGCCCCTGCAGCTGCATTCACCAGTAAGGTTTCTCCTGGTTTGATGGCACAGACCTCCTCCAAACCGTGGAGTGCAGTCAGCCTGTGGTGCACAGTTAATGTTATTCATTATCTATTCATGTATCATTTTATCACATAAAGTTTGATTTCTGTGTGGTGCCTAAAATAAAAGAAGATCAAGTACAATTTGTAAATAAGTTGAAATAGGATTGCATAAGAATTAAGACCAGGAATGATACTATAAAGATAACTACTGTATAATAGCACCCACACCAGCACACAATAACATTCTGGTTTATATAAGCATGGGCTGCAGTAATGTGGTCTGCTGCTTTAAATGCTTGAGCATTTCAACAATGGATAGGTTCTGATTGTCAATGTTTCTATCGTTCATCAACTGAAAAAAAAAAAAGTCTGAAAGTGATTTCTAAAATATGGTTCCTCTATGTCGTTATCGTTATAATTATGGTGAGGACTTACCTATTCTCATATGCCTTGTTTTTGTGAACAGTCAGAAAAGAACACAATCCATTTGCTATCGGCCAAAAACACTTCTGAGAACATATGTTTAAAAGCGTTGCAAAACGAATCACACTAAATAGAGAACATGTGGGCAACAAATGTTTGTTGCGTAAAGCCAGAAGTGAATTACTAAAACACATCTACTTTTCCCAGAACTCTGTAATGTCTACTCACAACATCTTTGCTCTTTGATGTGCTCAAATGAAACATCAGATAATGACTATCAGTGTGGATCAAGCCTTTAACCTTTTGGAAAAGAAACAACTGTAGGTTTGAAAGAAGCAGTGGGTTTTACCCTGGCATGCCAATGGCTCCGAGGGCATGGGAGAGGGGGACATCTTGAGGCCAGTCAACCAAGACTTTGATGAGATCGCTCCCATCTGACACAGTATGTGTTCTCCAACCACATCGACCAACCACATGGCAGCCCACAGGAAATGAAGGATTATTACTTTGAATCACCCTATATTCAAAATAGAAGAAAGAACAGATTTATGGTTGGCATGAAATGGAAGTTGCAATAATCTTTTCTTCCCTATTGTGATGTATAACCAAGTGAAACAACTTGTTTAACAAGAAAAAAAAAAAAAAATGTAGGGTGGGACCTTTGTCCATCGGGAATTGATTGGATCTTTGTGGTTTGCTATTGCTGCAATCTCAATCACATATGTGTTGTGAGTCGTCTCGTGTGAGTGACAGGTTGTCCAGTTACTTTGATTAAAAAGATTACGAGGGCACATTCATTTAAAAAATAATGATGTGCACAGATAAGTCATTTATTAAAAAAAAAACATTGCAATATTCCATAAAAAGTAAGAATTGTCAATTTAGATTCTGTGACTTTAAAAACAAGAAGAGGCATTGTCCCTTTTAAAAGAAACATTGTATAAACACAAACTGGTTTTTACTGGTCTCTTAAGGTATGCACAGGTTTAAACAGTCACTACTACTTTTAAGTGCTAGTTCTTGATCTAACCAACTAACTAACGGTCAGGAATGGTAAATGAGTTGCAGATGCATTTCTTTTCGAATTATAACCAGAGAGCTGGAAAGTTCTGAATAATTCTGAACTGACTGAATAATCATGGTTTCTTTTGTAATCTTGATGAAAGGGATTGAACAGGATGAAGCTCTTACTTGGCAACTTGAGTTCCAATCATCACGTCTCCTGCCTGCATTTGAACACGACTGTATGGTCTAGAAGAAATTAAAAAGATCAAATAGTATATTTCGAGGAAATAAAAATGAATGCCTCAAACATTTCACATAAATCAATCAAACAAGGGATGATTTTCAAACAAGCAGGATCAGTCTGACTTTACTGCATATCATCAGGCCCTTAAACGCAGATATTAGTGCACCTGCTTATTACAGCTTTCTCACTCACCGCATGTAAGGGTCCACACTAAGGAACAGTGCCTCAAGAAGAACCTCTGAAGAATAAGAATAAATGGTGTTCAATAGAGCAAATATGAAAAATATAATATGAAATTTAAAGAGCACAAACCTCCATCTCTGGGCTCAGAGAGTTGCTCTAGTTTCAGCTCAAAGTCGGTGTCTTTGGGAAAGCCCTCAAAGTGCTGCTTCAGAACCCAGGTTTTGGCTTGAGCCATGGCTTTTAGTCTTGAACTGTAAAAGTAAACTAAAGTTAAAGCTGCAAGCAGAGATGGAAGGGCCCTCGCACCTGCACCGCCACCCGGTGGCTTTAGGAAGAAAAAAAAAAAAGAGCACGATGGGCAACGTGCGTTTAAGTAGGAAAATATAAGAGGACTATGTCAAAGTCATCTGTACTGGCCACGCTTCCCGCCGCCAGCTGGTGGCGCTACGACCGTATCTGAATTGTGGCGTGTAGACGTCTTCTTATCAAAGAATAAGTCAAACACGTGAAGTTTGGGGCAGATTGGACATTGCATGTTTGAGTTACAACAACTTCCTGTTTCATGGCATTAATAGCATGCTTTAGCACTTGCTAAGTATTGCTAGCATGTTGTAACATGTTTCTAGCATATTTAGCACTCGCTGTAATATTTTAGTATGCTGCTAGGAGTGCATCAGTGTTAAACATGTAACGTCCTGCTGCCAACAGGTGGCGCTATAATTGTAACTTAATATTGCCATGTAGATGTGTTCAGGACTCTTATCAAACACGTGTAGTTTGGGGCAGATTGGACATTGCATGTTTGAGTTACAACAACTTCCTGTTTCATTGCAATAATAGCATGCTTTAGCACTTAGCTAAGTGTTTTATTATGTTTATAGCATGTTGCTAGCCTGTTTAAAACTTATTGACAATTATTAGGAGTCTATAAAAGTGTTAAACATGTCACTTCCATTTGCCAGCAGGTGGCGCTATGACTAACTAAATATGGGCATGGACGTGTTCAGGACAGAACTCTTATCAAACGTCTGAAGTTTGGAGCAGATTGGACATTGCATACCTGAGTTACAGCAACTTCCTATTTCATTGCATTAATAGCATGCTTTAGCACTTAGCTAAGTGTTGCTAGCATATTTAACACGATGACAGTTTTTGATATGTTGTTAGGGGTCCATAAAAGTGTTAAACATGTCACTTCCTGTTGCCAGCAGGTGGCGCTATGACTGTAACTGAATATGGGCATGGATATTACCATTACAGCAACTTTCGATTTCATTTCATTAGTAGCGTGCTTTAGCACTTAGCTAAGTGTTGCTAACATGTTTTATTATGTTTATAGCATATTGCTAGCATATTTAACACTTGATGACAGTTTTTAATATGTTGTTAAGAGTCCATAAAAATGTTAAACGTCATGTTTGGCACATTACACGTATGTACCGAATATCGTTACACGTGCGTGAAACGGAGCGGGAGGCGCACAAGTTTTATAGGTAGCGCTATCGAGCCATTTTGCCCCACCCAATTCTAAAACCCATATCAAATGTAAATTTTCGCCAGTTCTAACGAGTGTGCAAAGTTTAGTGAGTTTTCGAGCATGTTTAGGCCCTCAAAAATGCGATCCTTTTCGGAGAAGATAACCAGAGCAATTCCAATAGGGTCCTCGCACCGATGGTGCTCGGGCACTAATAATATTGCATACATAAGTTAACACATGGCAAGTGTAAAAAGAAAGTTTTGTAACTTTCTGCGTTGATTTGCTCACACATCACATCTGCAATAAAAAAAAAAAAAAGTAGCGGTCCGAACTGTGTATAATATAACCATCATAATGTAAAACGATATACATACCCGTTACTGTACACAAAGCTCTCTATTCTTATAGTATGCTTCCTGGTGTTGCGCACAGACACAGGAGAGAACTTGTTTAAGGCCCTCCCACAATCCATATACTGCTACATTCTTGGCTGAATCTCAATCATGTGACATTTCGTATTTATCTGATTGGCCGACTAGATTTGTCAATCATCTTCAATAAAGATGCTTCTGCTTTTTTTCTTCAGTAAGTCTACTTCTATATATATTTTTATACATTTTACGCAACATTATAATATTTTTCCAACTTATGTGGCAATAAATAAGCTTTTGAAATAATATAATTCGAGAAACCACCCCACCCCCACGTCATGTGACGAAAGCGCGGGCATTTCGGAAGTGTGGCTGTGGCACGCCTGACGGTTGTTTTTCAAGGTAAGTTAAGGATATGTTTACATACTGCTTTGTGACATACAAAGTCGGTTTTAACTGAATTGTTGTGGCAAATGTATTAGCGGTTGTACTCAGCTAATCAGCAAGCAAGGTAAATTAGCTTGATACAAACGTTGAACAAATAACGTTAACGTTACCTCGTTTTAACGGCTCATCTGTTATTCTGACGTTAAAGCTTAAGCTACTTTGACTTTAGCTGTCTTTGAGATATTGGTCATGACCAAGTCGTGTCTGAAACTTAAGGTTAAGTGACAGATTGTTGATGGGTCTTGTACTGTTATTTTTTTCTTTCCTGAGGATTATTATAATTTAAATATATCTTCATATTTATAAGTGTGTGTTTATTATCAGTTAGTGTGCTGGTCACATACGTTTTGTGGAAACTGCTTTTTCCACATCTGTTTTCCACAGAAGAACATATCAGGCTAAATCACCACAACGACGTATTACTGTTTATCAGTCACTGACTTTCATCACTCACTTGCAGCAGCAGCAGACGTATGTGGGTTTACTTGGCTATGCTGAAAGTATCTTGATGAGAACATACACAAGTGAAACTAAGAATAAGTGCACTTTGATGAACAAACTGAGCAAAGCAGCATGTTTATTTATAACCTATAACCTGTTTATCTGAAATTGTGAAAGTTTGAATTCAGTCGCCCACAGCTAATAACAGTTGTTTGGTCTTTGAATATAGCTCATTGCAATAATAGCATGCTTTAGCACTTAGCTAAGTGTTTTATTATGTTTATAGCATGTTGCTAGCCTGTTTAAAACTTATTGACAATTATTAGGAGTCTATAAAAGTGTGAAACATGTCACTTCCATTTGCCAGCAGGTGGCGCTATGACTAACTAAATATGGGCATGGACGTGTTCAGGACAGAACTCTTATCAAACGTCTGAAGTTTGGAGCAGATTGGACATTGCATACCTGAGTTACAGCAACTTCCTATTTCATTGCATTAATAGCATGCTTTAGCACTTAGCTAAGTGTTGCTAGCATATTTAACACGATGACAGTTTTTGATATGTTGTTATGGGTCCATAAAAGTGTTAAACATGTCACTTCCTGTTGCCAGCAGGTGGCGCTATGACTGTAACTGAATATGGGCATGGATATTACCATTACAGCAACTTTCGATTTCATTTCATTAGTAGCGTGCTTTAACACTTATCTAAGTGTTGCTAACATGTTTTATTATGTTTATAGCATATTGCTAGCATATTTAACACTTGATGATAGTTTTTAATATGTTGTTAAAAGTCCATAAAAATGTTAAACGTCATGTTTGGCACATTACACGTATGTACCGAATATCGTTACACGTGCGTGAAACGGAGCGGGAGGCGCACAAGTTTTATAGGTAGCGCTATCGAGCCATTTTGCCCCACCCAATTCTAAAACCCATATCAAATGTAAATTTTCGCCAGTTCTAACGAGTGTGCAAAGTTTAGTGAGTTTTCGAGCATGTTTAGGCCCTCAAAAATGCGATCCTTTTCGGAGAAGATAACCAGAGCAATTCCAATAGGGTCCTCGCACCGATGGTGCTCGGGCACTAATAATATTGCATACATAAGTTAACACATGGCAAGTGTAAAAAGAAAGTTTTGTAACTTTCTGCGTTGATTTGCTCACACATCACATCTGCAATAAAAAAAAAAGTAGCGGTCCGAACTGTGTATAATATAACCATCATAATGTAAAACGATATACATACCCGTTACTGTACACAAAGCTGTCTATTCTTATAGTATGCTTCCTGGTGTTGCGCACAGACACAGGAGAGAACTTGTTTAAGGCCCTCCCACAATCCATATACTGCTACATTCTTGGCTGAATCTCAATCATGTGACATTTCGTATTTATCTGATTGGCCGACTAGATTTGTCAATCATCTTCAATAAAGATGCTTCTGCTTTTTTTCTTCAGTAAGTCTACTTCTATATATATTTTTATACATTTTACGCAACATTATAATATTTTTCCAACTTATGTGGCAATAAATAAGCTTTTGAAATAATATAATTCGAGAAACCACCCCACCCCCACGTCATGTGACGAAAGCGCGGGCATTTTGGAAGTGTGGCTGTGGCACGCCTGACGGTTGTTTTTCAAGGTAAGTTAAGGATATGTTTACATACTGCTTTGTGACATACAAAGTCGGTTTTAACTGAATTGTTGTGGCAAATGTATTAGCGGTTGTAATCAGCAAGCAAGGTAAATTAGCTTGATACAAACGTTGAACAAATAACGTTAACGTTACCTCGTTATAACGGCTCTTGAAATTCAAAATATTGTATTCATCTGTTATTCTGACGTTAAAGCTTAAGCTACTTTGACTTTAGCTGTCTTTGAGATATTGGTCATGACCAAGTCGTGTCTGAAACTTAAGGTTAAGTGACAGATTGTTGATGGGTCTTGTACTCTTTTCTGAGGATTATTATAATTTAAATATATCTTCATATTTATAAGTGTGTGTTTATTATCAGTTAGTGTGCTGGTCACATACGTTTTGTGGAAACTGCTTTTTCCACATCTGTTTTCCACAGAAGAACATATCAGGCTAAATCACCACAACGACGTATTACTGTTTATCAGTCACTGACTTTCATCACTCACTTGCAGCAGCAGCAGACGTATGTGGGTTTACTTGGCTATGCTGAAAGTATCTTGATGAGAACATACACAAGTGAAACTAAGAATAAGTGCACTTTGATGAACAAACTGAGCAAAGCAGCATGTTTATTTATAACCTATAACCTGTTTATCTGAAATTGTGAAAGTTTGAATTCAGTCGCCCACAGCTAATAATAGTTGTTTGGTCTTTGAATGTAGCTTACACAGGTTGTTACAAGTGACTACAAGAGACTATACAAATACTGGATCAGTAGTACTGTACATCTTCTGTTTTGATTGTAAAAGTGGTTTCAATTCTAAAAATATTTATATACAGTTAGTTATAATTAGCCCTGGGAATCATCATTTGGGTAGGTAGGTAAATGAATATGTGTGTGGTGTAAATTGATCAAAACAGTATAGACAATTATAGTGTATAAAGACAATTATAATGTAACAAAAGATTTCTATTTTAAATACTTTGTTGAACTTGCTATTTATCAAAGAATCATCACCAAGGATCACCAAATTAGCAGATAATAATGATTTCTGAAGGATATGCTGAGTAAGATGCTGAAAATTCAGCTTTACCGTTATAGAAGTAAGTTATATTTAAAATAAATAAACAGCTTTTAAATTGTAATAATGTTTCCACAACATTACCTTTTTTTACTATATTTTGATTAAAGGTGCAGTGTGTGAATTTTAGCGGCATCTAGCGGTGAGGTTGTGAATTGCATCACCCAACGCTCACCCCTCCCTTTCAGAGCACATAGAGAAGCTACGGGGGCCGACACAGGACAAAAATGTCGTCGTCGGAGAGAGCAGAGAGTGACTAGTGCTCTATAAGTTTGTATGTTTAGGGCTACTGTAGAAACATGGCAGTGCAAAATGATGATTTCACTGTAAGGGTACCTGCAGTGTATGTAAATAGAAATGGCTCATTCTAAGGTAACAAAAACATAACGGTACATTATGTAAGGTCTTTATACTCCACTGAAAACATAGTTGTGTATATTATATTGCATTTCTGTCAATAGATCCTCATAAATACTACACACTGAACCTTTAAATAAATAAGAGACTTTAAAAAATTTTTACTGACCCCAAACAGTAGGTAGTGTGTGTGTTTTCCAGTTTGCACACAGTACAGTATCGTGCAGCACTCGCCTCAATTGGGCCTTCTTTTGTGAATATATATTAAGTCAGGCTTGTTATAATGTCCTTTGACTATCTGCCTTAGGATAACTGAATATCTCTGAAGTGTGAGCCGAGTTCACATAAGCAGACATGCTGGATGGGGCTCAGTTCGTTGAGGCATTGTCACGGTTGGGTTACCCACGGGCGTCTATGCTGAAAGGTTCTGAGTTTGACTGGTTATTTGACACCGCACCAGATAACCTACACCTTTTACGTGTTGTCTGCAACCGACTGAACCGCAGCAATGTTCTAACACCAGAAGAATTGCAAGTGTACAAGGCACTCCAGGAGTCCGGGAAGCCCATCTTGGATGAGGCGACACTGGCTGAGCTGCTTAAAACCTGTTTGCCCGTGGATGGAGGTGGAGGGTCACAGGGCTGTTCTGCGCTGGGTGGAGAGGGAAATGTAACAATTGAGGACCTCGAGACAGAACTTCAAGCTCTCCGCAAGGAAAAGCAGCTAAAACAGCGCAGACTCAACAAGCTGCAGATGCTAGCTACCAACTGGGGTGCAAACTCCTCTGCATCCCAAGCACTGCTTCAGGAAGGAGGAAATGTGGTAAAAGATGCCAACTCTGCCTTGGCAGCTGAAAACGCATACACCAACTCAGCAGTAGAGAACTTGTCAAAGGAGACCACCAAACTGGCTGGCTTTTTCCAAACCAGCCCTCATTTACTAAGGAGTAAAGATGGAGCCACTCCACCTCAACCAGGGACCCCAGTACTCCTCTCTCAGTTGTCTCTAGAGCCGTTCCTCCAGCAACAGGAGCAATTCACCAAAGTGTTGGCTGCCTACACTCAGCGTCAGTTCTTTCAGGACATCTCAGACATGATGGAGACCTCCACATTCAATCGTTGGCAGCTGACAAATCTGAGCTGCTGCAGTGAGAATGAGGAAGAAGAGGATGAGGGACTGGTGGAACTCAGGAAGAAAGAGATGGCACAACTTCAGTGGGCATATATAGTGGCACAGTACCAGCTGGTGAAAGAGAGGGCAGAGGAGCATGGTGACAAGGCAGCAAAAGAGTGGCTCATCCAGCGAATGAACAGCAGCACAGAGGTAAACACATTTTTACTTATGTTGATTATTTTTTTTATGGCAAACTTAAGCTATGTATTTCCTTTGGTCTTTTTTTCAAGGCTAGTAAAGTTGAACAGTAGCAAAGACTGTACATACACTCACCTAAAGGATTATTAGGAACACCATACTAATACTGTGTTTGACCCCCTTTCGCCTTCAGAACTGCCTTAATTCTACGTGGCATTGATTCAACAAGGTGCTGAAAGCATTCTTTAGAAATGTTGGCCCATATTGATAGGATAGCATCTTGCAGTTGATGGAGATTTGTGGGATGCACATCCAGGGCACGAAGCTCCCGTTCCACCACATCCCAAAGATGCTCTATTGGGTTGAGATCTGGTGACTGTGGGGGCCATTTTAGTACAGTGAACTCATTGTCATGTTCAAGAAACCAATTTGAAATGATTCAAGCTTTGTGACATGGTGCATTATCCTGCTGGAAGTAGCCATCAGAGGATGGGTACATGGTGGTCATAAAGGGATGGACATGGTCAGAAACAATGCTCAGGTAGGCCGTGGCATTTAAACGATGCCCAATTGGCACTAAGGGGCCTAAAGTGTGCCAAGAAAACATCCCCCACACCATTACACCACCACCACCAGCCTGCACAGTGGTAACAAGGCATGATGGATCCATGTTCTCATTCTGTTTACGCCAAATTCTGACTCTACCATCTGAATGTCTCAACAGAAATCGAGACTCATCAGACCAGACAACATTTTTCCAGTCTTCAACTGTCCAATTTTGGTGAGCTCGTGCAAATTGTAGCCTCTTTTTCCTATTTGTAGTGGAGATGAGCGGTACCCGGTGGGGTCTTCTGCTGTTGTAGCCCATCCGCCTCAAGGTTGTGCGTGTTGTGGCTTCACAAATGCTTTGCTGCATACCTCGGTTGTAACGAGTGGTTATTTCAGTCAAAGTTGCTCTTCTATCAGCTTGAATCAGTCGGCCCATTCTCCTCTGACCTCTAGCGTCAACAAGGCATTTTCGCCCACAGGACTGCCGCATACTGGATGTTTTTCCCTTTTCACACCATTCTTTGTAAACTCTAGAAATGGTTGTGCGTGAAAATCCCAGTAACTGAGCAGATTGTGAAATACTCAGACCGGCCCGTCTGGCACCAACAACCATGCCACGCTCAAAATTGCTTAAATCACCTTTCTTTCCCATTCTGACATTCAGTTTGGAGTTCAGGAGATTGTCTTGACCAGGACCACACCCCTAAATGCATTGAAGCAACTGCCATGTGATTGGTTGATTAGATAATTGCATTAATGAGAAATTGAACAGGTGTTCCTAATAATCCTTTAGGTGAGTGTATATACTACCATGCAAAAGTTTGGGGTCTGTAAGATTTTTTTATTTTTATTTTTTTATTTAAGAAATTAATGCTTTTATTTAGCAAGGACGCATTAAATTGCATTTCTATTCATCAAAGAATCTTGAAATATTGAATCACGGTTTCAACAAAAATATTAGGCAACAACACAACTGTTTGTAACACTGAAAATAATAATTAAGGTTTCTTGAGGGCCAAATCAGAATAGAATGATTTCTGAAGGATCTTGTGACACTGAAGACTTGAGTAATGGCTCCTGAAAAAAATATTTTTTTAAAGTTTCCCAAAATTACTATTTTTTTTTTTTTTTTTTTTAATCAAATAAATGCAGCTTTGATGAGTATAAGAATCTTTTAAAAACATAAAAAAATCTTACCAGCCTCAATCTTTTGAAAGGTAGTACATTGAGTTTTAGTAATTCAGTAAAATATTATCATAGCTGACATCCATTTTGTAGATGTGTGAAACAGCATTTTAACCGCTATTGTAACATGTGCCCAAACAAATTTGGTTGTAGATAAACACTGTGCTAGAAGAAGAAACTTGGCCATGTGACTTTTAATGATACAGTTAAGGCAATATTTTCTGTTCCTTGGATTAACATTTTCATTCTCTCCCTCTTGTAGTCTCTGAGCTACTCACAGGTGAGCAGGCTTGAGCATGATCTACGCTCAGAGATCCTCTCAATTCAGTCTGAAATTCAGTCTCTTATGTTAGACCCAGTCCGCTCCGCATTACGAGACTGTGCCCGCCTCCTTAACGTCCCTGTGGTGCGTGGTGACCTTGCTCTTCAAGTAGCCAGGCAAAATTACTACACCTCCAGACAGAGCGAAGTTCGCAACCAGCTTCTCCGTCAGAAGGCCTTCTTCGAACTTGTGCGTCTGGCCCAGGATACAGAGCTCCTTAGGGGGAAGAGGGTGATGGAGCAGCTTGATGAAATAGTGAAGAGACTGGAGGGAGCAGCAGAAGTGGCTACTCAGAGAGAAAACACTCTGACACAACCTCACTTGACTCAAGTCCCCTACCTTGGTTCTAATGCTAAACAACAGATCATGAGCTCCAAAGACACAGCCTTTAGCAGGTAGCCCACCATGAGTGGAGAGAAGTTTAATTTACAGTTTTTTACCATGTAATGCAGGTTGAGATTGTAAGACTATATCCTGTGTTCATCCTTCAGGTTGCTGCAGATACTCAAGATGAGTAAAGCCTCCACAGAAGGAGAGGATCCATTCCAAACCTACGGTAGGCTGGAAACAGCAGCCTCCAATTTACAGGAGAATCTGGTCACTGTACAAGAGGCTTTGGATGGGGCCAGACGTGAGCAAGCCTTTACTGGAGCTCGGTTAGAATGTGACCGAGATGCGCTCGACCAAGTGGCATACTTGGATATTGTGCAGCCTCTCCTGAGGCCGCAGGTATGTGCTACAGCCACACCTGCACTGGAGCTCTGCCTTCATGCACAGGTATGTCTTTGTTGTCTTTCTTTTTTTCTCAACCTCACCGCCGTTTTCCACATCATCCCTTGTGAATCCCATGAAACGTGAGCAAAATAATTTGTCAACATTCATGGCTTGTGAAAAGCATTCACCTCTCATCATTGTTTGGTGGTGGATTTTTTTCTGCATAGTAATTTTGTTTTGTCGTTTTAAGACTTAGTGTGTTTTCATTCTTAGTGAATAGATTGAAAATTGTCAATGGCTTCTGTTTCCTTTCCTGTCACTGCAACACCTCACTGTCTGTGAAACACATTTTATTGGACTGTGATATTTCTAATCCTCTGAGAAAAGTTTTGTTCTGCTGACACCCTTGAAAAACTTTAACAAAGTTAGTCCAGAATCACTTTTAGAGTTTTAAATGGATCTTAAACTTTAGTTGTTTTATCTGTTTTTATATTTTAACCTGGATTGGCCATGACATTTAAAACAAACAAACTCAAAATACTATATTCAGCACACATATTTAATTTCTCCTCTTCACTTCTCATTTTAATGCAATATTAATTCAACAGATTACTTTATTAACAGTGGATTAAAACCGCTCTTTTTATCAGTTTGTATTTATGTTGTTCACCACTTGCATGCACATAAAGCAATCAGTGTTCATTAGGATTTTAAACCCTCTCCATCTGACTTGTTCCACTGTTTCTGCTTAGGAGCTCACAATTGTTCTAGATGAGCTGGAGGTCAAGCAGAAGACCTTGTACACACTTCTTCAGGACATAGTTGGGGACTTGAAGGCTAAACGAGGGAGACTTGAACGCAGTGCCTCCCTGAGGAGAGAGAGGGAACTGTATGTCTATTTCCATCTGGACCCAAGACTGCTCAGTAGAGCAGTGAGAGACATAGAGGCTCGAGCAGGACCTATGTAGAATCAGATCTCCTTTGTCTTCTCCAGCCAACATATACAGGTCCCTGCTGCAAAAATATGGCTGAATGAGAAATTAATGTTAAATGCAGATTAGGACATGGATCATTGTTGTGGAGCTCCATAGATCTTATATATTCATGTATTATTCTTTATTTCTGCTATCTGTTAATGTTCTTTAGGGATGTCAAATTTGTGTTTGATGCCTACAGTTTCACATTAATTTGCATTTGTACTTTTACAAATGTGCCACACCTTGTATAAATCACAGTGCTTATATATTTTTGGTGATTAATAGTTGTTTCTTTGTGAATAAACATCATTTGTAATTTCAGTGTTGGAGCAAATTTTTGTGTGTGTTTCAAACCTACAAATGCGTTCTTTGTTGTTGTTTTTTGCTTTAACGCATTTAAGATTTTAATCATTAAAAAGGCCACCAGAAAAACACCAGCCAACTATGTGTATTATCTGAGTTGATAGATCTGAGTTGAATGACAGACATTGGAACAATGGATTTCCACTCATATATTGTGTAGTGGAAGAGTATGACAGCAGTGTTGCTTGTGCGCATTTGATCCCTTTACTGTCAGATTTCAATCCAGCACCTCTTTTTTTGATTGCACTGCTATTTTTCTGCATATGTGACTACAGGGTTAAGACAGACTAGGAGAGCAGGAAATGAGATGGAGAGCTATTTCTGCAGCAGTCTGAACGCAGCTCCTGTCTCTGCATCTGCACAGAGCATCATAGCAGCCCTTCGGATCCAGTATGTGCACAGAGCAGGTAGAAGCAGAGCTAGTGAGTTAGAAACAACATTCCAACAATATTATTAACGAGGCTAGTTATGGCCAATAGAAGGTTGAAATTTATTGGTTCACACTCAACTGTAAATTCTTATTTTTTTTTATTTTTTTTTAGCTAAGCTGATTAATTTTAGAAAGAATGACTTCAATCTGTGTTAAATCATTCAAAATTACAGCCTTGAGTAGTAGAGGGTTCAGACTGTCTCAGCATCAGGGCAGAGGTAACGGAAATCAAGAGTTGTACACAGGGAAAAGCGGGTGAGTAGTAATGTTTTAGATATACATATATTGAGCCAACAATAATTTATACATTATTTTCGTAACTACAAATAAAATAATTGTTAATTTGACTCTCTTGAACTTTTAAAATGCTGATTATGTACTGTACATAGATTAGTCTTGGTCTTTAACGATAGTATTTATTCTCTGATCATGTTATCTTCTGATTCATGTGTTCTTTTTCTCTTTAGAGACTTGGATTTAAATAATCTGGCAGAAGATTCAAACCACTTTAAACTAAGGGATGTGACCAGTAATGAGAGGTTTGCACTCCACTATGCTGGTGATATCATAAAGCCCAACACCCAGCCTCATATACCGGTAGTACAGGGAGAAAACAGTTTATGCTTGTTCTGCTTTACTGGCATGGGGAGCCCTCAGGCTAGACCAGACGTTATGACTGAAGCAGAGATCCATAAACTGACCTTCAGTAAGAGAAGGTGGATTCAACCAGCAAACCCAACTGAAAATGGCCCATTACGTTGTAATCAAGATGAGGCTCCCCCAGTGAAGAAGATCTGTTTTAGCCAGTTTACATTCCCTACTAACAACTGTCATCCAGCATCTGAAGAAGAGTGCAAAAGGATTGATATTGTGGACAAGCAGAGTAAGAATGGACAGATAGACCAATTTTGGAGTCGTCGACCAGGGTTGACAGCGAAAGATAACTGTAATTCTGTTTGTGAGGAAATCTCAAAAGAGGCCAGAGCTGGCAAAGCTGTGTTCATACAAGTGCAGCATAATAGTTTTATATCTAATGCAGAGAAACCAACATCTAAGTATAAGGATATGAAGACCAGCCATTGCTTGCAAGATAGTAGAAACTCTGAATTGTCAACTCCAGTGGAAAGTTGTGCACATGCCAAAGGATGTGGGAGCATCTCTGTCCTTGAATGTGAGCAAGACATACCTGTTAGGTCAGGTAAAATACTGGACTCATTGAGTGAAAAAGAAGACAGCGACTCTGAAAGAAGAGAGATTACCAAGAGCAGAACTAGTAAGTACAGCGCTTGGACTACTAGACAATACAAATACATATTCTTTGTATTGTATATTCTTTAACTAGGCTGAAAATGTCTGATGAACAAATTGATCTTGTGAACCAGTTCTTGGTCAAACCAATTTCAGTGTTATCAAGATAATTATTAATAATTTGCGAATTGATGTTTAAAATGGTTTTAGATGGTGTATAGCACATTGCAGGACATGTCAGCTTTCCATAAGTTCAAGCTAATGATGCAACAAACAGACAGAAATGAGCTCCCATTGATTTCATCCAGTGACAATGCTGAGACAGTTTTCACTCTTTTTATTGTACATGCAGGATCTCCCCAGCCAGATGGGAATACAATCCTGATGCCTGTTGAAGAGACAACTGGAAAGATGGAGTCCACAGTACACCCCACCAGTGGTGGTGTGCAGCACAGCATCCAGCCCCACTCTCAGGTAGTGCACATGTACTCACTCCAGAGCAGAGAGAAGGCAGTCCTGGCTTTGTCACCAGAGAGGTCATTTTTAGTCTAATTTCCTGTATAATTTTGTTTTATTCCACTGTTTCAGTTAATCTTTTTTTCTCCTGACCTTTCTAAGCTGCAAAGAACGTTTCTTCTACAAGGTGTATTCTGTGGGAAATTCTAAAGTGATAAGAAAATGCAGGTTATAATGGATCAGTTAATGTGTAAATGTTAAATGTCTCTCTATACTCAGAAGGCTCAGAATGTTCCATTAGCAGTGCTGCATTTGTGGGATTGAAGATAAAGCATCTATATATATATATATATATATATATATATATATATATATATATATATATATATACACACTCACCTAAAGGATTATTAGGAACACCATACTAATACTGTGTTTGACCCCCTTTCGCCTTCAGAACTGCCTTAATTCTACGTGGCTTTGATTCAACAAGGTGCTGAAAGCATTCTTTAGAAATGTTGGCCCATATTGATAGGATAGCATCTTGCAGTTGATGGAGATTTGTGGGATGCACATCCAGGGCACGAAGCTCCCGTTCCACCACATCCCAAAGATGCTCTATTGGGTTGAGATCTGGTGACTGTGGGGGCCATTTTAGTACAGTGAACTCATTGTCATGTTCAAGAAACCAATTTGAAATGATTCGAGCTTTGTGACATGGTGCATTATCCTGCTGGAAGTAGCCATCAGAGGATGGGTACATGGTGGTCATAAAGGGATGGACATGGTCAGAAACAATGCTCAGGTAGGCCGTGGCATTTAAACGATGCCCAATTGGCACTAAGGGGCCTAAAGTGTGCCAAGAAAACATCCCCCACACCATTACACCACCACCACCAGCCTGCACAGTGGTAACAAGGCATGATGGATCCATGTTCTCATTCTGTTTACGCCAAATTCTGACTCTACCATCTGAATGTCTCAACAGAAATCGAGACTCATCAGACCAGGCAACATTTTTCCAGTCTTCAACTGTCCAATTTTGGTGAGCTCGTGCAAATTGTAGCCTCTTTTTCCTATTTGTAGTGGAGATGAGTGGTACCCGGTGGGGTCTTCTGCTGTTGTAGCCCATCCGCCTCAAGGTTGTGCGTGTTGTGGCTTCACAAATGCTTTGCTGCATACCTCGGTTGTAACGAGTGGTTATTTCAGTCAAAGTTGCTCTTCTATCAGCTTGAATCAGTCGGCCCATTCTCCTCTGACCTCTAGCATCAACAAGGCATTTTCGCCCACAGGACTGCCGCATACTGGATGTTTTTCCCTTTTCACACCATTCTTTGTAAACTCTAGAAATGGTTGTGCGTGAAAATCCCAGTAACTGAGCAGATTGTGAAATACTCAGACCGGCCCGTCTGGCACCAACAACCATGCCACGCTCAAAATTGCTTAAATCACCTTTCTTTCCCATTCTGACATTCAGTTTGGAGTTCAGGAGATTGTCTTGACCAGGACCACACCCCTAAATGCATTGAAGCAACTGCCATGTGATTGGTTGATTAGATAATTGCATTAATGAGAAATTGAACAGGTGTTCCTAATAATCCTTTAGGTGAGTGTATATATATATATATATATTAGTAAGTTTTCTTTGTACAAAGAAGAAAAAACAGAAAACTTCCCTGGGGTTCTGAAGTACAGAGCATCAAAATGATGAAGAGAACAAGTACTGACAATGAATTAAGCATGCACACAATGTATTTCAATCCAAAGGACAGCGTTCTCTCACCTGCTTGCAGAGTTATCTAGACAAAAAATACTAAATTCTAGATGTTCTATAAATAGCATAAACATTAAAAAGCCCCTATTATCTGTGAATCAATTATCTAGTGAGCAAGAAAGAATGTTTTGACCCTGAGTGCTTGTAGTTTTTTACAACTCCTTTCAAGGTGAAACAGCCTACTAATGAATAATGGAAATCTTTTACTGCAGATGTCTGTTACATAAAGAATAACAGGGGTCATTTAAAGGTTGAGAAGTACCAGAGAAAGACTTGTCCTTGCAGCGATAAAAGTGTGGGTGAATCAGTCTGAAAACTGCTTTAGAGAGCTTTATTAGTAACAGCCTGGGAACTGTGTACATGTGCTCTTTTTGAAGCTTTTTTTAAGCTGATTTGTCTGGCACTAACATCCACAATCTGAAATGGAGGGTTGCGTGTGGATGGCTGTCTGCTGCCGATTTAAGCTTTTGGTGTTATGAAATTGACTTTATTTGTATTGCTTTTGTGAAATATTCTCTTCACATGTGAATAAGAGAGAGTGTGAACTCAAATGTCCTCTTATAACTCTACCTGCATTTGTTTTCTTGACACATACAGGCTGGTGAGGTGAAATCATTTCCAAAGGATATTGCAAAATGGGAATCCCCTGGACCCATACAGGAAGCTCCTAGGATCTCTTCATCCCAGGAGTTGTGCGATAAGACATTTAGAAACCCAACTTTCCACCATGCAAAAGTAAAGGGCTCGGTGCAGCTCTTAAAACCAAAAGCTCCACAGCCTGGTGTCAAGAGGCAGAGACATCCCCTCAGACCCCAGAAAGAATCTAAGAGTCAAGGATGCAATAAACCAAATAACTTCAAGCCCTCCGATCTAAGTCTGTCAGGATCCAAAATAAGCTATCAAATGTCTTCAGAAACAGATGGAAAAGAAGATGGAACCACAGCAACCTCTAAAGGGGCTTTTAGTTTGATCTCTGATCCCAGGGTGTGTGATACAGGGCGTCTCTCACAAGAGGATAGAGAATGTATGTTAGAGGAGGTTGGAAAAGCGAAAACATTAGTTGTTACCATGGTATACCAAGACGGCACCATACAACTGGACCCAGAACAGGTGTGTTTACAGATTCACTAGATGATATGATATTTATCTTAATTAGTTTGGAGAAGAAAAGCATTGATTGTGGGCTTTAGTAGGCAAACTATTAAACTTTGGTTGTACTACAAATTTTGGTAAATATTCGCTATTGTTCCTTTTTTTTTTTAAAGAAATTAATACTTTATTTTAGCAAGGATATATTAAATTGATCAAAAGTTACAGTAAATACATTTATAATGTTACAAAACATTTCTACTTCAAATAATTGTTCTTTTTCAAATCTTGAAAAAAATCAGGATCAGTTTCCTCAAATATTAAGCATTACAACTCAGCATTATTGATACTGGAGTAATGGCTGCTGAAAATTCAGCTTTGCCATCACAGAAATAAATTATAATATCAGTAATTTTTAATTATTAAAAATATTACTATTCCATCAATGTGTTTGTCAAAAAAATGCAGCTTTAGTTTCAGAAAATAGACAAGGCACATTGAAATTCTTTCAAATGTTGTGCAAATGGTAATTTATGTGAGCATTAATGGCTTGGTGTGTTCAATGTCTCTTCTACAGAAGCTGTACCCTGCAGTGTGTGGCCTGCTGGTTTTGCTGAAGACTGATTTGGACTCAGAGGAACTACAGGACAGGCCACCGGAGAGGGTGCTGTACCTCAGACTAGAGCAAACACCAGCCTGGGCCCAACAAGACTTTACACAAAAGCAGGATGCCTTTACCAGGTGTGCTTGTATTTTTTGGGAGAGGAAATGAGAAAGACAGAGAGTGTTTGCGTTGTCTACTCTCCTTACTAGCCCTGCTTTTATCTGTCACAAATGGTAGCATTCATTATGTTTTTCTTTAAAGGGATACTGTTACATGTGTAAAGTGGTCTCTTTGTAGGTGAGCACACATGTGGATATGTTATTTAGAGATGCTTTAGATGGTTTGTGGTGTTCAGTGTGTGTGTTTCTCTGTATCTGTTTGTCTGTGTGTCTTTAGAGAGCTGCTGGTGCGGATGATGTGTGGCACAAAGCTGTTTGTGTGCTTTAAAGCTAAAGACCTGCTTCGCACAGCATTGAGGCACTTCAGCAGAGACCTGAGCTGGAAACAAGGTGATATACATTAAGGTCCTTTATTTCTGACTAAACAGTTACCATGTTATGTACAGTAGGATTCAAAGTCCTATGATATTAAAGTTTGGCTGACATGATTTTAAAAAGTTGTACTAAATAAACTCTAAAACCCAGGACACACCAAGCCGACGGGCAATGTCGGGCCGTTTTTGGTGTTTTGGTGTAACTCGGCTTAGTTTTTTTCGGTGTGTTCCGCACTGTTAGCTCTAGTCGTACGCCGTCAGGTTTTTATGGCGGATTCAGCATGTTGAATCGCCATCGGTGAGAGAGCCAACTCTGATTGGCTGTTCAGCTTAGCGAACGAGTCAGTGCACGAGAATAAAAGTTAAAGTGATGAAAGCAAGCAAAGAAGTCAAGAAGGCTGTTATAATTTTAGGTCATCTTACCTGAGCGTTCCAATGCACAAATATTTTTATAATAACATGAGCCAAGTGGAATGAAGAAAGTGATCAGCATGATTGATATCCAAAATGGTAAGCAAGCACTGCTTTGTTTACAGTTCACATATCTGCAGTCCTAGTTTCGGTTTCCCTTTTTGAATGACGAAAATGGACTATTGATACCTGCTGACACAGACAGTTATTTCCTTACACGCTTCCTTGCACGTGCTAGTTGAAAGTCGCCTGTAGTCCTTTTGGTGTGTTCAAGCGCAGCTTTTTGGCCGAGACAGAGCCGACATGAGGTGACAACACAGCTTTCGTCGCCACTAGTTCTTTGACGTCGGCTTGGTGTGTCCTGGGCTTAACAGAAATATTTTCAATAGTACTCTCACTAATGGACTTTTAACCCCACTGTATATTCACAAAAGTGGGAAGTACTGTTTAAATGTAGACATTACCATTAAATATAGACTTTTAATACTGTACATAGTATTTTGGGTAATATTTGAGTGATTTTTGACTTCTGATTCTATGCAGTGTTGGGGTGTCAAATCGTGGATCCTCAGATTGCTGCATGGTTGTTAGATCCTGGCAACTCTGCTTCCTGCTTTCAGAACCTGCTTTCCAAACACTACACACATCCAGTTACACCCACACTGCAGCCTGTGCTTGGGCAAGCCAAGGTCAGGATACACACCTGATTCAATAAATGGTGGTCAGAAAAGGCCCCAGCAGGTGTATTTGAATTTTGACTTTGAAACAACACTTTTACAGTGACATTGTCCTTCTCCTTAATGCTTTATCAGGTGACTCAAGCGATCTCAAATTTGTCTCTTCTACACAAGCTAATGGTGGAACTACATAACAAGCTTAAGGTAATTTAACCTTATTATTTTCTAAATAAAGCATAATGTACACTGTTTCTCAGTTTTCTCTCTTACTCACAATTTTCTGCCCCGTCTGTCTGTTTCTCTATAGACTCAGGGGCTGTGGCAGCTCTATTCTGGCATAGAACAAAAGATGATTCCAGTTCTGGCAGGTCTGAGCAAACAGATTCTAGAGATGAAAAGTGAATGATTTATTATCAGAATCTCATCATACTGCATATCTGTGATCTATTAATTTCAATGATATAATCATAATAATTTTGTTTCCATTTTTATGGAATATCACTGTATATTGCTGCTTTAAAGTCCCCATGCATTAAATAATTTTATCCCTTAAAACGAATTTGATAATCAAAATTACATATTTAAACATTTTTCCCCTGTGAACATAATTTCTTCATGCCTTAAAATAGCTTGAATGAAACTTCACACCCTTGCTTCATTTAGTATACGCGGAACCATGAATATGCAAATTAGTCCCAGCCTCCACTCAATCATACCAGATCGAACAACCTGATCCACTCTGTCAACTGTAGTAAACATTACACAATGGCAAGTGAAATTATTGGCTTAATTCAGCAATATAAATATTTGAACCAGAAACTGATTCAAAAGAAGAGGAAGAGCAAATTATACAGGGTCGTCTACAAGTCGATGTATCAGAATGGTAATGCGTTTTATGTATTGCTCTCTACAACATCGGACGCATAATGGCAACTGATATGATTAGCCTTTGGCTTGACTGTTTTATCAAACAGCTAATAATGTTTTGCTAATGTTACATAAACCATGTTCCCATTCAACATCTCAGAGTCAGACAGCTGCCTTGTAAAACCCAGCATCCTTAGAAACGCTTTGAACTCCATAGAAAGTCAGTGGAGAAAAGCCCCTCCCCGCACGTTGACGGGATTGGTTTAGTTACATGTTTGAGATGTAGGAAACAGGGCCGGTTTCAAATGCCGTTTTTGAGACAATGAATTTGCCCATTGTTTGTCTTAAATCATATTTAAAACACCACATAGGCATATAAACAGCATTAAAATCTTGATTACCACAGTGGGTCTTTTGCCTTTACAATGAAGCCAATAATTTTGAGGTGCTGCTTTAACATTGTTCTGGCTTTCTCTCAGCAATGGAGAGCTATAAAATGCATGTGGACAAGGAGGCCTTGAAAAAGACTTCAGAGATGTTGGGGGTAAGAGTTTGTGTGCGTGTGATTCTATAAACAATCTATAATCTGTCCTGAGGGGGAATGGAGTGTCTGTTATATAAGTAGATCTGTCACTGCTCAAAAAGAACATTACTATCTCTTAAACTCATTTTACTTAACTTCTCATTCTCTCTCATGGGTGTACATATATTGTTTTCTTTAGTGCTTTGTCTATATTAATTTCATAAACTTTTACACTTTTCACACTTCCTCCTCCTCCTTCTATCGTTCTTCTACATTTCTCTCACACTTCCTTAGTTCTCTCAGAAGAAAGGAAGGGATGAATAAAACAGCACTAGATTTTTACTCTATCTTGTGTATTTGAAAGTGTCAGAATGTACAGCTTCTCACTTCTAATTAGGGTCTCTCTTGTGCTCTCTCTCAGTCTAAGTTGAAGCAGTTAGAGCAGGAGGCTCATCAGGCTGCAGGTCAAAAGTTCTTGCTGTCCAGCAGTGCTCAGCTCAGACTGGTCAGTGTTTTTGAATGGCTTTGCAAAACTTGACAGCATTTTTTTTTTCATGCCCAAAATGGTCTATTATTTAATTCACTAGGTTTTGAAACAAGGTTTTGTGCACAATCAGTTCATCTTGTTCTGTCTATATGAGTGTATAGTGTAAATGTGTTTTGCAAACCCCTCCTCTTTTCAGATCCTGTTTGAGAAGCTGCGTTTACATGAACTTTGTGAGAATAAGAAGCTTCCCAAAACAATCAAACAACAGCAGTCAACATCAGAAACAGCTGTGAGCACACATTTAATGTCCTTTATATATGCAGATAAACATGAGTGATGGTCTCATGGATGTTATTGTTTATATTGAATTATTGTCTGCACAAATCTTAATGCCTAGTTTGCATGATTAACAGCGCATATCAAGTTCTCAGATTACCTGTTACACAACATTTAAATTTTAAAGTCAATCAAATGGCTCATAGGCTACAGAAGATTTTTTTTTTTAATCTAATCCTTCTAATGTTTTAGATTTTTTAAAATTATTTTCTCTAGCACTCCTTTTGGCACATGATGTCTGATTCTCTCACTAAAATTAAGAGAGAAGTGTATCTATTTTGTATAATTCAGCATAATTGACCCTTTTCAATGTTTTTTTTCTGCACTCTGTTATAGCTATTACAACTACAGAGGCTGCATCCACTGCCCAAAATCGTACTGGAATATAGACAGATTCACAAAATCAAGACTGCATTTGTGGATGGCATTTTGTCTTGTACGAGCAAGGTGAGACATTTCACATGTAGACTAGAAACCATGCCAAATTTGTTTTTAAAACATGCCTTTTTATTGTACTGTTGATTTTCTTATGTCCTACAGTATATATTTTAATATTTTATTTTTTAAATAACTTATCTTGTTTTATCCAATGTCTTCCATTTATTTATCTGTATAGTATTTTTTTTTTTTTTCAACCTCTGTTTTTAATGTTCTTTTGTAAATAAATGACTTGACATGACCGTTAATAGATTGTCCTTTTTTTTTTTTTTTTTTTTTTTTCTTTTTCTTTCTGATTCTCAGACGTTCATTTCTTCCACATGGAATCAGACCAGTACAGTGAGTGGCAGATTGTCTGCTAAACATCCTGTGAGTGCTTCTCCTTTTACCTTTCATCTCTCTATCATTTGCCTGGTTACTATTCATTCATCCTCCCTATTAATTTCTCTCCTTCACTTTTCTAGGTATTTTTTTAATGCTCTGTTTCTCTTTCTCACACACACATCCACACGCCCACTGTTTTTTTTTTTTGTTTTTTTTAAAAGTCCTGGGTCTGGGTCACATTTTGAACAAAATAAGATCTGACACAACCCTTTGCTGCTCTATTATATTGTACCATTTTCTCTTTCTCTCTCTCTCTCTCTCTCTCTCTCTCTCTGTTGTGACAGATCGATAGCTCATTTCTAGATCTGTCTCAGGGTCCTGTGTACACTTGATGTAGAATTTACACTGTTGCAACACTGCACACGCAGAGAGAACATTGTCCTCTAACAATATCTGCTTCCTTCAGGTGCATTTTCAATCCATCATTCAAGTCATTCATTCTTTCTTTAGAAATATTGAGCTTGTCATTATTTTTGACTTCAAGAAATCCTGCACACCATATGCTTGTCACATACATTTATAAATGATCTGTCTCCTTCACACTGAATTCAGTCAAGCCACCTCTGAAGGTTTATTCATCTAAGTATTTTACTGTAACCACTGCATTTAAAAGATAATTTTCATTGATGAGCTTGAGCTACCATATAAATGAGCTTCATTAGCTGCTAGGACGAATTGAGGAATTAATTAATTGCATTAATTGTCTAGGGAAGATTGAAAGCATCCTGAGTCCAGTTCATACAGTATGATGCTGAATCACACTGAATGACTGTGATATTAAAGCTGAAATTTACCTTGCAATTACCCGTTCAGCTCAAATTTTTAATCGTTCTGTTTTCCTGTTCCAGTGCAGTTTAGTGTTATATAAAGCAGTGGTTTTCAAACCTGTCCTGGAGGCACCCCAGCCCTGCACATTTTGTATGTCTCCCTTATTAGACACACCCAATTTAGTTCTTGCAGTCTCTACTAACGAGCTGATGAGTTGAATCAGGTGTGATAAATGAGGGAGACACACAAAATGTGCAGGGCTGGGGTGCCTCCAGGACAGGTTTGAAAACCACTGATATAATGTCATCAGACCAGCAGTCATCAGGGTTTTTCCTGCATTGAAAATATTTTGGTGGCTACCAAAGTGAATCTTTGTCCCTCCAAAGATTTGTCTGAGCATTTAATGTGACAATACCTGCCTTTCTGCAGTACCGGTACCCGCTGACAGGCGGCTGCTTTAAAACACACCTGTGAGTGTTTATGAAGAGCGTTAAATATTTCTATTTACAACGTGTTTTTGGAGCGTTGAGATCTGTAGCCAATCACTGACATATCTGTTGAGTGTGTGAAAGCATTGGCCAATCAGATGTTTAAGTTAGTCAGAATCCGTTCAACACCGCTGTTTGTTTAGTGCGAGTTCTGCACGCTCGTGAATCCTTTCATTATAACCAACAAAACACAATGTCAATGAGAGAGTCATTGCTGAGCATAGACAGCTTCGTTGATTATAACAGGAGTTTTTGCAAGATTGCAGCTGTGTGCACCTCCCGTTGTGATTTAACAGCTTCAGTGATTATAATGGCAGCGATCTTTGTTCGCTTTTTTGTATATAATATATTTTTTTAATGCTGGTAACTACACATAGCAAAGTTTCTGGTTTGACAACCGTATTCAGATTTGAATCAGATTATCAGTGATAACCATAGCAATAGATGGAACGAAACAGTCAGATACTGTATGTCAAATGATCTGTGCATTAAGTCTTGGAGTGAAAATGCTAAATAATACAGCTGCCACGTTTTCTATGTAATGTGTTATATTTTATTACCAACTTTTCAAATCAGTCACTCAATGACTTTTTACATATAAATTTACAGATTTTTAAATATAAATTAGTTCTAAGGACTTTATGATCTGTCCTGACAGTGATTATTTTTCATTTATTTTAGATTTATTGTCAGTACTGGGCTCGCAGTTTTCATGGCCGTGTTCGTCCACCACCCCCCGAAGACCATTTTTTTAGTCATGCCCCTACTCTTTTGCCTTTCATACTTTTCTTTACTTCTTTCCCTGTTCTTACTCTTTCAAAATATTTTATTAGCAACTCTAAGCCAGAAGCTTTCAGACAGTCTGGGTTTAAGAAGGATTAGAATCACATTTTTTTTCATAGCTGATTTTTGTGCTATAGTCCATGTCTGTGCATTTTGTTTGTGCTTCAAGTGATTAATGTTAGTAAAGCTTTGTATGTTTTTAGATTTCAAGTTTTAAAATTTCTATTCATCAATGAATCCTAAGAAGGATCCTAAGAATCATGTCTTCCACAAAAATATTACACTGCACAACTGTTCAACATAGAATAATAATGAATATGAATGAAAAGACTGGAGTAATGACTGCTGAATGACTGCTGCTTTGCCCTCACAGGAATAAAAAGGATTTTAAAATGAATTAAAATAGAAAAGTTATTTTAAATTATAATAATATTTTACAATGTTTACTGTTTTTACTGTATTTTTGATCAAAGAAATGCATCCTTGGTGGGCATAAGAGACTTTCCAAAACATTAACCCCCCATGCTTTTGAACAGTGTGTCTATGGTATTTTTCACCATATTAATTATTCAACTTTTCCCCCATTGAAACTAGAATTAGGGATAGACAAAGTCGTGTCCAAGCAATAGGTTGTGCTTTTTTGTGGCGTGTCTAATACTCACAACCAGTATGTTCTGGATTTTATTTGTCCATTAGAAATTTTTGAGGTATTTTCAATGTTTTGTGTAATATGGATTCTCCCCCTGCTATTGGTGAAGCTTGAATGCTGTCTCTGCTATGCCGGAGACGCAGAGGGGGCGGCTGCCTTGTGCTGATAACTTTCTGTAGCACACACTCGCACTTTCTTTCTCGCTTTCTCTTTCTTCTCACTTCCCCTTTGTGTTTGAACACGCACACAAATGTGCCTAGGCACAAATGAAGCAGGCTGGCAGCAACTTTTTTGAACTTTAATGCAGGTTTGCATAAGCCAAAGCTTTTGCAGGCTTTAAAGTCATAACAAAAAATGACCTGCCTCTGGATTAGAATCCCACAAGTGTTCTTAAACAGAAGGCCAGATGTTTCTTTTCCATCCAGAGACAAACACAGACTCACTGGACAATCACACCAAAGAACAGTAGAATGAGGACAGACATCTTTCTCTTCATTCTAATTTCTTTGTCATCTTGCTGTCTTTTTTACTGTTCATATCAGTTTTTATATAGATTGACTGTCCAATGCCTTAAGTCCTCCAATTAACACTAGAGAGCTGATCTCCTTGCATTCAATAAATAACACCTTCTGGAAAAATGGTCCTGAGAATCATGTGATGTTCAGAATAGCTTTGCTTTTTGTATTATTCGTTGCTTCCTATGTCATTTAAACATTCTCTCAAGGTGTTTTCAAAGTGCAGTTAGACAAACTCAAATAAACATGAGAAACAAATTGCCTCCAAATGTAAAGAGTTTCCGGCTTCCGTTGGATGAGTCAATGTTGTGGTGGGTGTTGCATCTGAGTGATGCATGGCTTTCCTCTAGTCATTTGAAGTTGACTGCACCAAAACATCACAGGGATGTGTAATAACACTGCTGAAGGGTGTGTGACTCACTGTGTGTGTGTGTGTGTGTGTGTGTGTGTGTGTGAGCTGATTAATTAGATTTTCCTCTGACACAGAGAGCAGGAAAGATTACATTTGTGCGTTAGAGATGAGGATGTGAAGATAGAGATGTGTGCTGTGTTTGACCCCCAACCCCCCCCCCCCCCCCCCCCCCCCCACACACACACACACACGCCTTGAGAATATTCTGTACTCAGCACAATATTGTCATCTCTCTTCACTGACTGCATTATGCATCAGGGAGATCTTTCTGAAGTGCTCTGTCAACATTTCATCAACACTAAATAAATGTCCTGTCTGCAAAGTCCATGAGCTTTGGCCTTTAAATGATGGAGATAGAGAGTTTGTAATATACAGATGTCTCTGAGTTTAAAGTCGGCATAAAATAAAATTTCAGTCTATCTATTTTCTAAATGCTTGTTGATTTTTATTGTAAACAATTCATCTATGCATGTTTTCTTTTTCTTTTCTTTTTTTTTGAACTTGTAATTATTAATCAAAATATATCTTGATCTTCTGGTGAAACAACAGACTTTTCACCTTCAATTTTTACTTTTTTGATAATCTGTTACACGCTGATGTGTCACAATACAGAATAAAACAGAGGTCTTTAACCCTGCTCCTGGCCACCCACTGTCCTGCAAAGTTTATCCAACCTGCTTCAGCACATTGTGTATTTTCAAGGCCGTTTCTCAATATGCGTTATTGCCTATTCTTGTGTTCTCGTGGACTTGTGAAACGTCAAGTACTGTTCCAATTCAAAGTTCACATCTAGCTGAGTACAGTTCAAATCCCTGGATGTGTTCTTGATCTGCCCCTTTTAATGAGGATGCATCCCAAAATGCATATTGCACTAATTTAAAAAATAATACTACTATTGTGTCACGTAATGTAGTTTTAAGAGTTTAAAGCTCAAATTTGTGGTTTATTTATAAAGATAGCGCCTATTTGAACATTTGATCTGACTTTTTCGGAGGGGTGAGATCCAGTCAATCAGCGGGCACTCCGCGCTCATTAACCCATGCCGAGAACAGCCTTACCTCGGCTAGTCCTTCTGACGTTTGCCGCTGGCTCTGTCTCATGAGATATAATTTGTCTTGTGTATATCTAACGGGCGATCTTTGGTCTCATCATAAATCTATAATTTGTTCCCGGGCAAATCGTTTTGGCTGAGGGCAAAGTGACGTTTCATAACTTTATACATTGACTATTTAACTTTACCGTTGTAGCCTACTAGAGCGCTGACTTTGTACGTTTGACTGAATTGTTTGATTTATTTCTTATTGTATATATTCTTATACCTTTTACTTATATTTTCACTTAACTTTTACTTAACTTTTATATTTTTATCATTAAAAATGACATTTAACAAAAAGAGACAGGGTTGAGACATTTTATTACAGTGAAGATAATCAGAATACATATGCACATATTGCCTGAACCACATATTAATGTTTAATATTTTTAAAATGTAAATGAAAAGAGGCAGAGTTGTTTTATATTTCGTTTTGTTATAAATATGCAGTGAAGATAATCGATGTGTGTGTTGTCTGAACCACATTTGTGTGGCTATTAATATGTTTAAGATTTTTTTAAATGAAAACGAAAAGAGCTAGAGTGGTGTTTTATAACATTTAGTTTTATTGTTGCCTAAATTATACAGATAATTGGAGTAGCCAGAGCAAGTTGTAATGCTATCAAGAACACTGCTGTTCCATTTGCAGAATTACTGGACTTGCTTCCTCCCGTCCTCGGAAGTTCGTTCTCCTGAGTTGAACCTGGCAAGTCTGAACTACCAAGGACGCAAGTCTGAACTTAGCGTACTTGGTATTGAGAAACGCCCCACGTGATCCTGAAGAGTTGATTAGCTGCTTCAGGCGTGTTTGTTTAGGGTTGGAACTAAACTATGCAGGACAGTAGGTCCCCAGGAGCAGGGTTGTGTTAGTACAGTTAGATGCTGTTAATGGTTACTGGACTTTCATATAGCTAAAGATCAATGAACTACTAATTAACATTACATATTCGTTTAGTACTCAAACATCTCCAGCCTAAATGATAGCTATTATACAGCTATACATCTTTTTCCTTCCCCAAATAATTAATCTTTTCTTTTGTGTAGGTGTAAGACCAAATACCAATTGTGTATGGAGCAGCTGCCAAGTTACATAATCATATTTAGCTTTTAATAACTTTAGCTGAAAAATCCACCCACTTGATTTTGACAGACCTGAAGGTCCCATGTAGATAGTGATTTGATCTCATCTCAGATAGTGATCAGATCTGTCTATATACTGAATTTAATGAGTCACTTTACAGGTGTGTTTATGCATGCGTGTGTACTTTTAGCTTGAACACCAATGCATTTGATTCTTTCCACATTTGTTTTCCAGGGGAGCGTGCAAAAGGGAATCCTCAACAAAGCCTGACTGCCTTCCCTAACAAAGCACTTATACTGTTTATTCACTACAAACAAGTGCACATTCACTGAGCATCGAGCTGAAACAAAAACCGTGTACAGCAGACCAGGCTCTACAAACCAAAGTAACCAATTAAGAGTCAATGAGATGTACGTCTATGTTATTATTTTCACAGTGCCTGGTTTGATGATCTCTAAAACAACAACAGCCACTGTTAATTGTTTTTCTGCATGGAGCTCAGTTTCTGTGTTTATTAAGCTTTAGCCACACAACACAAACAGTAGCAGATGAGTAACAGCAGTGAGAGGGCATATGACAACAGTGTGCTAATGAGAGAGAGAGATAGCTTGAGGGACATCTTACTGTGGTTTCTGTTGACTCACAGGCTTCAGAAACATCTGTGCCTCAAAGCATCAACACATTAGTCTTGCTGCAGTTGTTCTAAAGCTGGGCCACAGGGAAGAATAGTTATATTTCAGTAATTTTCCAAAGACTGCGGCAAATCACTTTGAAGACCTCAAAATGATGACTCAGATGTGCAAGACTTTGAGGATAATTTAGTCCCTGTCTATGGTATTTCACAGGCTATTAGCAGGTTAGTGAGTTAGTTTCCACAATTTTTGCAGTAGCTTATGGTGTGTGTATATGGTACAGTGCATGAGTGTGTGTTCGAGGCCTCTACTGTATCTCTTACTCTGCCTCAAAAACAGCAGAGTTAGCATGTTTCTGCGTTGTCATGCCAACAGGGTGCCGTTGTGGGATAGCAATGGATCTCGCCCATCGCCTGGGTGATTGAAGGGTTTGTTGCCACGGAAACTGCGCAGAAACATAAGGAAGGGTGTACAGTAGGGGGTAATTGCACTTGAAATGTGCAAACAAAGTGGTTTTGCTTACAAAAAAATAACCTAAAACCTAAACCTGCGAATATAGTATATAGTGTTTTATACTCTGAAGATCTGGTTGGTGAATTCTGTGCTTACATTGCTCAATTAATTAATCATCCTGCTGTTATCGCCCCACCTCACGCCTCCAACAGCAAACGTGTGCACACGCACAGACTCTCGCTGCATATCTTTTCTTTCAGCTTCAACCCCCTGTTGTGTGGGTTAATGAGCATCCAACACCCCTGTGTGTAATAATGATCTGCGTGGGCGTTGGTGTGTACTGCGGTAAAGATGATGTAGTTGCAGTGATGCAAAGCCTCCAGCAGATGGCAGCAGCCCTGAGCTATAGAACTGATAGGGAATGTTCGCTGAGAAATCTTTTATGTAAACTGTTTCTTCTTCAGTAGATGTCCTTACAGTGCCAGCAACTGAATTCCCACCAGAGTAGCTTAGATGTAGAAATTATATTCTTTCACTGGTGTCATTGTCTCTAACTTTCATCTTTGCTCTAGCCTGTACATTTCGGAGCAGTTTTGGGGCCTTGTATTGCAGAACTTCTCATGTTATTGCCTCGTTGGGATGAATTGCTTATGTTTTATTCTTCATTCATTCAAGTCACTTTTTATAAAGGCGTCTGTAAAATGTGGCATGCTCATCATGATGTTTTTGGATTGTGATTCTGTGAGACTGACCTCCTTTGTCTCGTGCTTTTATAATAAACACTACGATAATGTTCATTTTGGTTAACCCAACAGCAAACATGAAATTTAATTCTTAATGAGCAATACTTTTACAGCATTTATTCATCTTGGGTAGTGTTAATTTATACATATACATTTTTAACATTACAAGTTCATTATTCAGTTGATAGTATGCACATCTACACTAGAGTTAAAAAGTACTATTCATCAAAGATTTCTGAAAAAATATATCATGATATCCAAAAATATTAAGCTGCACAACCGTTTTCATCATTGATACTAATAAGAAATGAGTACCAAATCAGCATATTAGGATTTCTAAAGGATCATGTGACACTGAAAACTGGAGTAAATATATTTAAATAATAGACAACAGTTAATTTCAGTTGTTAATATTTCACAATATTACTGTGTATTTTTGATCAACTAAAGGCAGCTCAAACTTTTGAATGGTACAGTAACCTAATGATTGTTCAATGTTAGTTTAAACTAATTTAAACCAATCAACTGTCCTGGAGGAAATTACTGTTTTGACTGAACGTTGCATCAGGGAAGAGGTGTGAGATGGTTAGTTCAAGCAAACACATTCATGGTACAAATAAACATTTTCGTGCACACTTACTGAAATTCAGGCCTCCCCATGTGATAGTTACACTCGAACACACACTTTCTCTCCTGCTTCCTCAACTGCTCTCATAATTAAAGAGACCCTGACTCAACAGCTGCAGGGAACTGAAGGGCGGCATCTGTGTGAGTGATGTGTATTGATTGTGTGTGTGTGTGTGTGTCAGCAGTAACAGAAGAAGCTGACCCAAGCGGGGTTTTTTTTTTTTTTTTTTTTTTGCCTTGTCATCTGTCTTTGTAACCAGGGTGGTGCCAACGGTGTCACCCAACCCCACATTGGGACTGGACGGTCGCACTGTAATTCAAAGCCACTGTGATGATTGACAGAGAGAAAAAAAACTGAGGATGGATGTAAAATCTGTCTAAACAGGCAGATGCGACAGACAGTGAGCGTGAGTGTATGTGTTTGCAGTGGGTGATAGACTATTACCACCTCTGATACTGTGAGAGAGCGAGAGTCCACGTCTTATTGACTATCACTGTATGTGTGTGTTAATACTGGTGCAGCATATGTTGAGTAGGGGAGAGGCCTGCAGGGTGGAGACCAGCCTTCTGTCACCCTGGCAACGCTCCTGCAGTGCCAGCACTCTGTGTGTGTGAGAGATGAGGGTTTAAATGAAGGGAAGTCCTATGCTGGGGTGGATATTGAAACAGAGAAGAGCAGTGGGTGGGTTTGTTGCACCACTGAGGCTGTGCGTATTGCAGTACACTCTGCAGGTTGTTCGTATCGTGTAGGGTATCGACTCTGAGGGTTGGGCCGATTGCTCCCTGCTGTCAGAACTATTAGTATCACACCCCCAGTGATGCTTGTTCATCAACCTGAGCAGGCAGAACTGACAGATCAACCAACCCTTTGCTCATACTTTCTCAGAGATAGACCCTGCTTGAACATACTGTATTTTGAACGACTGTCATTCACAAAGTTATGCACATAACCTATTGTATCTTGTATATTTGTTTATTCTTTTTTTCTGTTTCTTTTTTTTTTGTATATTTGACAATGCTTTCATTTTTAGCCAATTTTAACCCTGTAAAGCCTGACAAATGACATCATAGTCAGAAAAGAATAGAAAAGATCTATTTTTTTAAACGAATTTTTAAAAGTTTATTTAACATTTAGACAAAAAATAAAAAACATGTTTTTGTTAAGTATCATATTTGATATGATTGATATATTTAATGTTTTCATGGTTCATATATGAGAATTATGCTTGAGCAGGGAAAAAAAAGAGAAAAAGAGGCTCAAACTGAGCAAAAATATGCAATTTGATGCAGTTGCTGCTGATATTTATATGACCTAAAAGTAAAATGAAATTCTGATAACTTGTATTGTAAATCAATGAGATCTTTATAACAATATAGCAGACTACTTGAATATAACTAGTTGTCACTCTATATCTCCCAATAATGTTTTAAGATTATATTTAAATGCTTAGTATTATGATCAAAGCTCTTTAGTTTTTATTGTGGGGGGAAAAGCATAATGCAATGCAATATAATGATGATTGAGAGTGCAAATTAATGTTCCTCAAAAGCCTGATGTAGCTTGATACTCACATTCTAAAAAATTATATATGGATTATCATGTAAACCTGAGTTGCTTCAGTCCAGTAAGTGTTTATCTTGAAATATTATATTACTAACATTATATATTTACTTCATAAAAACAGTAGAGTTCACAGCAAAAGGACACATGAACCATGACCGGACTTCAAATATTTTTTGTAAATATACTAAATGGATTTTTATTTGATTAAAAAAAAAGTATAAACTCTCAATCGGATGACAGAAAGCATGTAAAGTTATAGATTGTGTACAGCAAGTTTTGATCATGTTGATAATATAGAGGGTTTGAAATCTGTGCATTAAATATGACACAGTTGGCTTTATAATTCTGCAAATTTTCCCCCACAAACTATTTCAGATAGTGTTCAGAGGCACAGGAATTTTAAGAAAATAATGATTTTTACGGATAAATCTCTTATAATAAACACTACAGTATTCTATAAAAAATAAGAATTGTCCGTTTTAATTTCATGGTGACTTTAAGGATTGCTGTTGAGAGTTCATGAATTTTGCTGTTTGAAGTGACAACTGTAACCACCCCCCCCATACACACACACACACACACACACACACACACACTCTCTCTCTTTTACTCTTCATTTAACCCCCATCCCCTACCCTTTTCTTGTTCTCCACTTCTTTTTGCCCGCCCTCCCTCTCTCTCTCTATTGAATAATTGATCAGCTGAGCTATGGATGAGCAGTGATGTGCGCTTCAGTCTGAATTCCACTACCTTAGCAAAATCACCTGACATGAGGGTAAATAATGTGTGTAAGGGAGCAAGAGCACTGAACAGGGAGAGTGGGAAGAAAGAATGAGGGTTACAGAGAGTAAGTAGCATACATGGAAGATTGCTCTCAAGCCTTGACTTTTAAAAATGTGTCTTCAGTGTCAGTGTGTATGTATGAGTGTTAATGTGCCCTTGTGTGTATTTGTGTGAGAAAGGATGATAAACAGCATTTTCTTGTCCAGATTAAGCCGGATTAGAGTCAGAGTGAAGCACTAAGTCCCGCTGGATCCTCGGATCAATACCACTGCTCCTTCCTCTGCGCTTTCCTCCATCTGTCTTGTTTTACTCGTTCTCTCTTTCTCCCAATCTTTGAGTTTATGCATCCAATCAGTGTTTCTCAATGTTTTAGTGTCTCTGTGTTCAGACTATAGTTATACTGAATTGTCTCAAATAAATAAGGAATACAACCTAATAATTGAAAATCACAACAAATAGATTTGTATAGATAAAGTTCAGTCTGACACTTATTTGTGCAAAACATTGGTTTATTTTATGCAAATGACTGATTGATTATGATTATCCATCTTATTACATGGCTACATACCAAATAAATAAATGGACAAAAATATTGATTTGATTACATTTATTTGGTTAATTTATAAATCTTTATATAAAAGCATTTGACCCTGCAATGCTACAATTGTCAAGTTAGAGTCAGGAACTTCAGAGAGCCATGTAGTAGGAATAATACTAATAATTATAAATAAGAAAGGAATGATCTCTTCCCCCTTTTCTCTCCCGTGCGCAGAAACTCTCTATACCGCTCTCTATCTACCTTCTATCTGTGTTCTATTATTGTCGATCGATAGAGCTACTCAAACAGAAGCAGAGAGCCTCAGCTGCTATTAAAAGCTCTTCCTCTCTCCCAGACTACCAGCATCTATCACACCCAGACAACAGATTTACTGCACACAATAACCTGAGATCAGCTCATATCGTTCCTACACACATGCACAATGCTGATCTTAGGATGGGATCGTATCACACATACTGCTGTTCTAATAGAGATGTAGACATGGGGCAGTCAATCATTTGTGGGTAAGAACGCTGATCTAGCACCGTTCCCGTTCACATTTTATATTCAGAGTAATTGATCACCACAGATATTTGAAGATGTTTGATGCAAGAAGCATTTTGAATGTCTTTCAGTAATGCAAATGCTTCAAATTCAAGACCCGCATGACTGCACGGTTAAACTAAGAGGGAGCCGTTTTGTGTTTGAATGAGAAAGATGGGAGAGTGTGTGTGACTGGCCTTGAAGCTGTATATCTCTTCCCTCTCAGCGTTTGGAGATTTACCGCTGAAATAAAGCACTGGGAGGAGAGAAGAACTGACCTTCCATCCAGCACTCCTTTCATTCAGACAAAAGCGCAAACCTTTTACCTGCAGACTCACACACATTTGTGCATCCCATCATGTCCCTTTGGCATGTTCTTTCTCTGTGCATCATTGTCTCTCACAAAACGCATATTATAAGTACTGAGCAGCACTTTTCCTAGATCCTGAGAGCTTAATTTGTTCTTTGAAGATGAAAGTTGTCTACACTAGTTCTGTCCTACAGAGGAGAAGTAGGACTAATAATGGTTTTACTACCAACTACTCATGCCACCTTATGCCACAACTCATGCCACCTCTGCTTTAAGAGCATGAAGCCAGGGGTCAGTTTCAGATCCAGATACCGGAGACCGTCTGTCAGCCAAACAGTTCAAAAGCTATCATGACTTTACCAGGTTAATACTTTATTTCCCTCATCTCATTAGTGTCTTTTATCCCTCAGTAGACTGATAGAGGGCAAAGCATATTTAACATTCCTTTGACAGTTTGAAATTAATTTAAAACCCCAGTAAGAGACGGATCTCATTCATTTACTGATTGGAAAGACACCGTTGCATCGTGCCATAGCGGCCCTGTTTGGCATTTTGAAAGTGCTGTAAAGTCTGCATATTTTTTTTTAAAGCCAGGGCTAAATTTAACCTACTCTTTGTATTGTGGTATTGGAAGTGAGAGGCACTGTGCTGTGCTTTTCAGGGTGACTGAATCAGACGCTTTCAAATGAATAATAACTGGTTCTTTCCTCCTCCTGCAGAATTTTCAAGCTCTTCCGAAGCAGCCACTGCAGATCTCTAAGAAACAGCACATCCAAGGTAAAGCAATCAGACATGTGCATGCATATGTATACAGTGGGGAGAACAAGTATTTGATACACTGCCGATTTTGCAGGTTTGCCCACTTACAAAGCATGTAGAAGTCTGTAATTTTTATCATAGGTACTCTTCAACTGTGAGTCACGGAATCTAAAACAAAAATCCAGAAAATCACATTGTATGATTTTTAAGTAATTAATTTGCATTTTATTGCATGACATAAGTATTTGATATATCAGAAAAGCAGAACTTAATATTTGGTACAGAAACCTTTGTTTGCAATTACAGAGATCATACGTTTCCTGTAGTTCTTGACCAGGTTTGCACACACTGCAGCAGGGATTTTGGCCCACTCCTCCATACAGACCTTCTCCAGATCCTTCAGGTTTCGGGGCTGATGCTGGGCAATACAGACTTTCAGCTCCCACCAAAGATTTTCTATTGGGTTCAGGTCTGGAGACTGGCTAGGCCACTCCAGGACCTTGAGATGCTTCTTACGGAGCCACTCCTTAGTTGCCCTGGCTGTGTGTTTCAGGTCGTTGTCATGCTGGAAGACCCAGCCACAACCCATCTTCAATGCTCTTACTGAGGGAAGGAGGTTGTTGGCCAAGATCTCGCGATACATGGCCCCATCCATCCTCCCCTCAATACGGTGCAGTCATCCTGTCCCCTTTGCAGAAAAGCATCCCCAAAGAATGATTTTAATACATAAATTAGGTTTCCACCTCCATGCTTCACGGTTGGGATGGTGTTCTTGGGGTTGTACTCATCCTTCTTCTTCCTCCAAACACGGCGAGTGGAGTTTAGACCAAAAAGCTCTATTTTTGTCTCATCAGACCTCATGACCTTCTCCCATTCCTCCTCTGGATCATCCAGATGGTCATTGGCAAACCTCAGACGGGCCTGGACATGCGCTGGCTTGAGCAGGGGGACCTTGTGTGCGCTGCAGGATTTTAATCCATGACAGCGTAGTGTGTTACTAATGGTTTTCTTTGAGACTGTGGTCCCAGCTCTCTTCAGGTCATTGACCAGGTCCTGCCGTGTAGTTCTGGGCTGATCTCTCACCTTCCTCATGATCATTGATGCCCCACGAGGTGAGATCTTGCATGGTGCCCCAGACCGAGGGAGATTGACCGTCATCTTGAACTTCTTCCATTTTCTAATAATTGCGCCAACATTTGTTGCCTTCTCACCAAGCTGCTTGCCTATTGTCCTGTAGCCCATCCCAACCTTGTGCAGGTCTACAATTTTATCCCTGATGTCCTTACACAGCTCTCTGGTCTTGGCCATTGTGGAGAGGTTGGAGTCTGTTTGATTGAGTGTGTGGACAGGTGTCTTTTATACAGGCAACGAGTTCAAACAGGTGCAGTTAATACAGGTAATAAGTGGAGAACAGGAGGGCTTCTTTAAGAAAAACTAACAGGTCTGTGAGAGCCGGAATTCTTACTGGTTGGTAGGTGATCAAATACTTATGTCATGCAATAAAATGCAAATTAATTATTTAAAAATCATACAATGTGATTTTCTGGATTTTTGTTTTAGATTCCGTCTCTCACAGTTGAAGTGTACCTATGATAAAAATTACAGACCTCTACATGCTTTGTAAGTAGGAAAACCTGCAAAATCGACAGTGTATCAAATACTTGTTCTCCCCACTGTATGTATATACACCAATCAGGCATAACATTATGACCACTGACAGGTGACGTGAATAAAACTGATTATCTCTTCATCACGGCACCTTTTAGTATGTGGGATATATTAGGCAGCAAGTGAACATTTTGTCCTCAAAGTTGATGTGATAGAAGCAGGAAAAATGGGCAAGCATAAGGATTTGAGCGAGTTTAACAAGGGCCAAATTGTGATGGCTAGACGATTGGGTCAGAGCATCTCCAAAACTGCAGCTCTTGTAGAGTGTTCCCGGTCTGCAGTGGTCAGAATCTATCAAAAGTAGTCCAAGGAAGGAACAGTGGTGAACCGGTGACAGGGTCATATGCGGCCAAGGCTCATTGATGCACGTGGGAGGCGAAGGCTGGCCTGTGTGGTCCGATCAAACAGACGAGCTACTGTAGCTTCCCCCTTTCCACCTCCGAAAGTGCCAACAGTGGGCACGTGAGCATCAGAACTGGACCATGGAGCTGGTCTGATGAATCACGTTTTCTTTTACATCACGTGGATGGCCGGGTGCGTGTGCGTCGCTTACCTGGGGAACACATGGCACCAGGATGCACTATAGGAAGAAATTTGGGCCTCCAATTTCCCCAGATCTCAATCCAATCGAGCATCTGTGGGATGTGCTGAACAAACAAGTCCAATCCATGGAGGCCCCACCTCGCAACGTACAGGACTTAAAGGATCTGCTGCTAACATATTGGTGCCAGATACCACAGCACACCTTCAGGGGTCTAGTGGAGTCCATGCCTTGACGGGTCAGGGCTATTTTGGCAGCAAAAGGGGGACGAACACAATATTAGGAATGTTATGCCTGATCGGTCTACACTACTGTTCAAAAGTTTGGTGGGGTTTTTTGGGTTTTTTTTTATAGATACAAAAATGTATCATGATTTCCACAAAAATATTAAGCAGAACAACTGTTTTCAGCATTGATAATAATAAGAAATGTTTCTTGAGCACCACATTAAAATCATTTTAAATAATGTCTGAAGGATGTGTGACGCTTAAGACTGGTGTCTTTAGCTGTATATATGTCATGGGCTACTCAAGTCTTGATCTGGAGTAAAATTTGGGCATTGTAATCTAATTTCTGTTTTTCTTGGCAGTGTTGAAAGTTGTTACTTAAATCACCCCCAATTAGTGTCTACACATGGTTTTAGTGAGAGAAAGGGTCTTCTGTTGATAAAATATGCATGATAAAACATTATAATTTTTTAATAAAATAAGATATAAGAATATAAGAATATTTTAATATTAAGATCCCATTTCACATACAAATATGCCTATAGAGCTTTCTTTAGGTTATATACACATACTGAGTTTTCATCACAGACTCCACTGACCCCGGCCACTACCTATTTGAACTGTTGCTGTACAGACGGCGCCTCAGATCACTAGAACTATTTCTAGCACTAGAACATCTAGGCACAGAGACAATTTGTTATTCTTAAATGTTATTATGTGTCTTGTTATATTTATATGTGTGTACTGGAAGCTTCAATACCAAGGTAAATTCCTTGTGTGCAAGCACTCTTGGCAATAAGGCTCTTTCTGATATACAATCCACATAACCCTTCACACATCATATTTTACCTAACTTCCTTTCTTTTTCTCTCTGTCAGGCTAGTTGTTGCCATTAGCATGCTCTTTTACATATATACTGTAAAAGCATATACCTAGAGCTTTATTCGTCTTTCTCTTTCTCTTGCTCCTCACTTCTCCTTTTTAGCACCATCACCTTCCTCTGCACTGCTTCTCTCTTCTTCATGTCCTTTATATGGACCTTTTCAGAACTCATCAGTGACTCTGATAAATGGTCGATATTGTATTAAAATTCTTATTTATTTGATTTAAGTAAATTAAAAAGTAAAACACTAAAAACTAAAATCAATCATTTTAAATGTTAAAAGTAAATTTAAGCACCACAGTATTATAATGCACCATATAAAAAAAGGAAGACTATATTTATATATTAGTTATTTTCAGTTAGTAGTGTTTTTAATAATTAACGTTAAGTCAGTGTTAGATGATGGAAAAAGATAGATTTCTCCTAGATTTACCTTTAGATTACATCACCTAATAACTATGCATGTACTATATGAAGCATCCCTGATCACATTTCTTTGTGATTTTGGAGCTTAAATTGTATTTATGTTTCAGTCACAAGTTTTTAAACAAAAATACCGTGATACTATATTATATGTTGTGTTAAGAAGTCTGACTCATTTGTATTATTATGTGTTTTAACTGTGTTTATTGTTATTGTTGTGTGTGTATAGGAAAGAACTTTGACGTAATGACTGTGCATCCACGTGCCATGTTCATTCCACAAGAGGGTTGGACTTTCCTCTCTGCAGGTGAGTGTCTCTGAAAAGCAAAACTGCTCTTTTCGAAACCTCTAGTTGATGTGTTATTTTGTTTGTAAAGGTTTGTACAGTGATGTGCACAACAATAACGGTGTTTTTAGGACAAGTACTTGTAGGTCTGGGTATGTGTTTGTTTGTTCTGACAGCACTGAGTGTGTGTCAGTGTGTTGTTACATAACGGTGTCACGGCAAGGACAGTGTAACCTGCAGTAGAAGAGGCCAGCCTTCAGACCCCATGGCAATAGCATACTCACAACCTTGGAAACAGCCTGTTCTGGCCCACAATCTCATCTGTTGGCCGGAAAACAAAGTTACACAAACACCTTAAACTGTGCGTGTGTATGAGACGGAGATAGGGTCACAGGGGAGTGATGTGAGATCACTTAATTGGCTTTTGTCTCTTTGATATTTCTAAGCCTCAGGAGGACTTATTCATTTTATATGTTTGCTGACATATGCATATTTGGGGTGTGTGTGGGGGGGGCTGGTTCAGTAGCAGTGTGAGTTCCTGTCCCTGTGGTGGCCTTGTCACATCCAATCGTACAATGTGTCTGGCTGTTTCCAGAAGGAGAACAGAGAGAGAGGCTAGAATGAGGACAAAGTCATCCCTCGTTCCCCGCTTGTCTGGTGGCTTCTATAGCACAAAATGAACTTCCCTCTATTTTATCCCCTGCATCTCTCCTGAACTCTCCGCTGAGCCTTCAGATCAGATAATAATACTTCACTTTATCCTTTCATATCAGGTCCTTTTTAACTAAAACCATCATTCCCAAAAGGCCTTGCAAACGTTTTCTTAACAGCTCTATCAATACCACCTTTCAATAAATATATTGAGAGGTGCATCAAACAATGAACTTGATAGAGACACGGCATTTTTTTTTTTTTTTTTGTATGGAGTGTAGGGGAATTTACAGTTAAGACCCAGGACCAGATATGATAAATAAAGACCAGGAGTCAGATGCAATCAGTTGAAGAATTTTATTGAAGAATAGTTTCAGTCAGCTTCAACACTGTGCAAGGAGTTTGTAGGCAGTTCTGCGTACACACTCAATACAGCAGCAATTATACTCTAACACAGGTCACTAAACTGCCATCCCTTCAGGTTGAAGGATTTTGATTGGTTAAGGCATAGATAAACTTAGAAAATTTCCACATATAGGCTGATAGTCATATCTCCATTGATTATCCGGATGACAACCAAGATTATGGTTTAGGCACAAAGTGTGACCCACTGAGGTCACGAATCTGAGTTTGTCATTTCATCTCCCCTGGGTGCCAGCTGCCCACCTCACAAATGTCAGGTCCTGTAACAAAGGGTACTAACACACACACACAGATACACAGGTTCTTCAAGGTTGGATTTGGTCGAGCTCTAGCTCTGATCAGGAAACTTTCCCAAAACATAACATACTGATAAGATATACTTTCCCTCAGTTAGAGGTTCTGACAATAGCCGTCATTATTCTCTAGTGATTGATGATTATGTAAAATAAATGCTTTAACTAAAAATTGGTCGTGTAGGAGACAGGCCTGAGAGACCGCAGTGACTCAGGCTGTCATGGTCAGCTAGAAGAGTAAATATGTTTTAACGTGTCGGGTGCTTCTCTCAGCAACAAGGAGAGAGCATGTTCCAGTGATCAGACATGTAATTCTATAACTATGTAAATCTCATAAGCTTGAAGTCACTCAATTAATTTAATATTTAGAAGGATAAATATTGATTAATAACTTGATTACAAACCGCTCAAAAGGATATATATTGAAGCCACAGTGTATTCAAGAATCCCCCCCCCCCTCCCTTTCAGAAGACAGTAGTGAGAGGAGATAGAAATGTATTGGTGACAGTGTTTCCCCTGCCATTATATTAGGGGGGTGGCCCGCCCCCCCAAAGGCACCCCCCAGGGGGCTGAATATGCTATAGGCTATTTTAGTTGAGCCTCACTCTAGAACAAATCCTTTAAACTTAATGGTATTCAGAACAGAACAAGAATGAAAAATTTAGCTATAGGCTAGCCTATATATGAATGTCAAGCCAAAACTAATTTATTTAAAGCTAAACTGAAACAGAAACGTGCGTTACAGCCTACCTCTCTCATTTGTCACAAATCCAATTTTTTCCATATTCACAGTGTATTTACAAACCCGATTCCAAAAAAGTTGGGACACTGTACAAATTGTGAATAAAAAAGGAATGCAATAATTTACAAATCTCATAAACTTATATTTTATTCACAATAGAATATAGATAACATCAAATGTTGAAAGTGAGACATTTTGAAATGTCATGCCAAATATTGGCTCATTTTGGATTTCATGAGAGCTACACATTCCAAAAAAGTTGGGACAGGTAGCAATAAGAGGCCGGAAAAGTTAAATGTACATATAAGGAACAGCTGGAGGACCAATTTGCAACTTATTAGCTCAATTGGCAACATGATTGGGTATAAAAAGAGCCTCTCAGAGTGGCAGTGTCTCTCAGAAGTCAAGATGGGCAGAGGATCACCAATTCCCCCAATGCTGCGGCGAAAAATAGTGGAGCAATATCAGAAAGGAGTTTCTCAGAGAAAAATTGCAAAGAGTTTGAAGTTATCATCATCTACAGTGCATAATATCATCCAAAGATTCAGAGAATCTGGAACAATCTCTGTGCGTAAGGGTCAAGGCCGGAAAACCATACTGGATGCCCATGATCTTCGGGCCCTTAGACGGCACTGCATCACATACAGGAATGCTACTGTAATGGAAATCACAACATACTTCTAGAAAACATTGTCGGTGAACACAATCCACCGTGCCATTCGCCGTTGCCGGCTAAAACTCTATAGGTCAAAAAAGAAGCCATATCTAAACATGATCCAGAAGCGCAGGCGTTTTCTCTGGGCCAAGGCTCATTTAAAATGGACTGTGACAAAGTGGAAAACTGTTCTGTGGTCAGACGAATCAAAATTTGAAGTTCTTTTTGGAAAACTGGGACGCCATGTCATCCGGACTAAAGAGGACAAGGACAACCCAAGTTGTTATCAGCGCTCAGTTCAGAAGCCTGCATCTCTGATGGTATGGGGTTGCATGAGTGCGTGTGGCATGGGCAGCTTACACATCTGGAAAGGCACCATCAATGCTGAAAGGTATATCCAAGTTCTAGAACAACATATGCTCCCATCCAGACGTCGTCTCTTTCAGGGAAGACCTTGCATTTTCCAACATGACAATGCCAGACCACATACTGCATCAATTACAACATCATGGCTGCGTAGAAGAAGGATCCGGGTACTGAAATGGCCAGCCTGCAGTCCAGATCTTTCACCCATAGAAAACATTTGGCGCATCATAAAGAGGAAGATGCGACAAAGAAGACCTAAGACAGTTGAGCGACTAGAAGCCTGTATTAGACAAGAATGGGACAACATTCCTATTCCTAAACTTGAGCAACTTGTCTCCTCAGTCCCCAGACGTTTGCAGACTGTTATAAAAAGAAGAGGGGATGCCACACAGTGGTAAACATGGCCTTGTCCCAACTTTTTTGAGATGTGTTGATGCCATGAAATTTAAAATCAACTTATTTTTCCCTTAAAATGATACATTTTCTCAGTTTAAACATTTGATATGTCATCTATGTTGTATTCTGAATAAAATATTGAAATGTGAAACTTCCACATCATTGCATTCTGTTTTTATTCACAATTTGTACAGTGTCCCAACTTTTTTGGAATCGGGTTTGTAGATGCTAAACTATATTTATTATTTAAAAGTTTTGTACTTCTTGTTCCAATACCGACGACAACAAACATGCGCAAAAATATGCTTGGCATAACAGGACCGTGAACGGCACAGATTGTACACACGGACTATTTCAAATAAACAGTGTAACTTTTTATACATTGAGTTGACTGTATTTTATTTTGACAACGAACAGGCTGCGATGTCAAGTTACTAGAACTGATAGATGTTGTGTGTGCGCGTGAGGCGCCGGCGCGATCACTTGAATTTTCTTAAAACAGCAGAAACTATTTAAAATACTCCGTAATTTATGGTCATAAGAATATCATTCGAATCTGTGAAGGGTAAACTACTATTTGTGTACACTCACAATAAAAACAAAAATTGCTTGTATAAAGAAAACAATCAGCTGCCGCTTTCCTTTTCATGAACTTGCTTCTCAAAAATGAACCAATAACTATAATAACACTGCATGCAAAACATCCACAGAACTGCAGTCAATTTTCCAGCTGTTTTAAGCCACGAATATTTACAAATATTCACAAATTATTTAATCTTTTTTTTTTTTTTTTTGCAAGCTGAATATGCTATAGGCTATTTTAGTTGACCCTCACTCTAGAACAAATCCTTTAAACTTAATGGTATTCAGAACAGAACAAGAATGAAAAATTTAGCTATAGGCTAGCCTATATATGAACGTCAAGCCAAAACAAATTCATTTAAAGCTAAACTGAAACAGAAACGCACGTTATAGCCTACAAATCCAAATATTTCCATATTCACAATGTATTTGGATGCTAAATTAACAACCTAACGCTTTTTGACTTTCTCCATTTGTGTAAATCCACTTCAGAGTATTTATTTTTTCACACATTAATTTCACACGTCTAGTACAATTGTGGTTTTGTTTCATTAATACAATGTATACTTTTTTCTTGATTTACCCCGAAAGAATGGAAGTGAAATGTGACAACATGCCCCATAGGTGGGGTCCATTGTAACATGTGAGGGGCACATTGTAACATGACCAAATGACAGCTTAAAATGTTATCTGATATAATCAAAAAAAATCCAAGACAAACTAAAATATTTTGTCAATAAAATACAATTATTATCTTTTTTTTTAAATAAAATAATGGCATTTTTAATCATTAAAAAAATACTAATGTTTGAGTTTGACAACAAACACACTACAAAACACAGCTATACAGCATAGTTCAAAACATAATAATAATAACTTCTGAACATTGACTCTGTCATTATTCCTTCTACCTTTTTCTCATGGTTTCTCAATAGAATTAATAAAAGTATAGAATATAACAGCACAGTTCTAATAGTGGCTCATTGTAACGCAGTGTGACAACATGCCCCACCTGTGCAACTGGGATTTAAACCCGGCTCGTGTCTTCTGCTGGTTAGATTAGCATTAAAGAACTATCTCTTCTAACTATGTCATCTAAATAACAGATATAAGATTACAATAATATCTTATTTTGAATAAACACAAAAAACTGAGATGATAAATTAACTTAAGAAATGTACTTTTGCTATGGTTAAATAAAGGTTTAGTGATCTCTTCCAAAGATGTTTTAATTTTGGTGCAATTTTTTCTCTAATGTTGATATGGCAACTAGTAAATACACTAAGTTTCGTCATCCTGGCATGTGTGGAAAGTTTTAAACCATGTGTGTTACAACTAACCCCGCGTTAGGTTGTGCCCCGCTCTCCCCAATTTATTATTTAAAAACTTTGTACTTCATGTTCCAATACCGACGACAACAAACATGCGCAAAAAATATGCTTGGCATAATAGCACAGTGAACGGCACATATTGTACACACATAGGCGGAGTTTCACTTTTGTGCTTGGGGGGGCCCCTTGGGTATAATTTATATTATGATTAATAATAATAATAACCCCCCCTCCCCCCCACAACATCGCCAAGTAAAACGCTGCAACATGATAATACAAACAACAATAAAATCAGAAATGGACTTTAACTGTTAGTGTTCCCGCTTGGAGACCACGTCTCCTGTCTCACACGCCTCAATCCATACAGAGCTTTTCAGAAAGTCAGACGCGCACCATTAATCTATTTCAGAGTGCCAGTATGAGATTAATACGCTTCTGCTCAAAACTTACTCTATTGTGACCACATGCAGATATTATATATAATAATGGATGCATAAATGTATGAGACAGAACGCAGAAGTTTGCCGACATCGTAAGGTAAGAATTATCACGCAATATTGACTAATAGATCGGCAGAGAATCGTCTTTCTATGAGTCATTAAGAAATCATGGTTCTATTATATCTAAAGAAATATGAGGTAAACGTGTGAATACATATTTCTCCAAATGTGGACTAAAAGTTTGTAGCCTTGTGTACTGAAGCACTGTGATCAAAAATAAATGGGAGCAAACGCGATTGAATACGTACAGGTTTGTGTCTCTTTATTCTATTCAAAATATTAATAACTACAGATTGAGTTTGCATTTCTGTCAGAAATTAAGAATTATTAGTGTCATTGTAAATAGTGGTCAAATATCGAAGCTATCTAATCTATTTAATACTTCAAAGCTCAAAGTTAAATCAGAATATTTATTGTAAAAAAGAAAAAAATGTAACAGCTGCCAAAAAATGGTCTATAGCTCCACTGTGGTTTGTGATTTATTTTTAAAGGGAAAAAAAAAAACTTTTCAAAGCGTCCCCCTTCTGTTTTTTTCACAAATCGCACCCTGATGATAATAATAATAATAATAATAATAATAATAATAATAAAGGAATTGAATAATTAACATAGCTCAGACAAAATCATTGGCTCTGTGCCCATTTCCGCTAATGTTTACAAAACCTTTTATAGGACTAAAAACTCTTTTTGCTGTAGCATATTGTCATATTTATCAAAATAAAACTGATAAAAGAAAGTGGAGACAATTTATCAAAAGAGGCCTACATTGTTATTAGGCTACTTTCCCAACATATGTGTCATTATTCTTAAAAGTAATGTAAATTATGTTTGCAACAATAGCCTAGATTATTGACCTAGATGAGTGTGAGACATTTATGCTAATGGAAATAAACCTGAAATAAAAGAAAATATAAATATTAGCCTAGTTAAAAAACTTAAACCGAAATTTAGAAATGTTTCCTTTTGTCAATAAACTGTATTTCGGGGGGTTTTTTTCCTGCAACCTTCAACCGATGCGATCATTCTCCATTAATTAACCGACAAGATTGTTAAATTAGAATGCATAAGTGCATGTGACCCCCATTTAAAAAAAAAAAATAATATATATATATTTTTTTTTACAGGGGTTAGTTTTAGCCTACATGCACAAATAGCAGTATAAACAACAGAACATAAGGATTCATCATCATCACGCACCTGCAGCGCTTCTGTGAACGGAGAAAAAACAGGATAAAATCATATAAAAGGAGTAAATAGTCTATACGCGAAATTTTTTTCACTTAAATAATTAACAGATTAACAAATTTAATGAAAGAAACTGAGACAAGTAATAGGCTAAATGCCTATAAGTGTCGGTTCATTTTTGAGAAACAAGTTCATGGAAAGGAAAGCAGCAGCTGTTTGTTTTCTTTATACAAGCAATGTTTTGTTTTTATTGTGAGTGTGCACAAATAATAGTTTACCCGTATAATAATAATAATAATAATAATATATATAAATATAAATAGTTTGGCAGTAATGCTTAGTCACTTGCAGAATAATAAAACCAACATGAAAAAGAAGTGTGATAGCACCTTTTTAAGTGTTTAAGTGTTTGTGTCAGTGTCCGTCAATATAACAATATAAAAAATTGTAAAAAATGTTGCCTTGGCAAGTAAGGAAATAAAATAAGTTTGAAGTTGAAGTGCTAAAATTACTAAAACTAAAACTGAAATAAAAATAGTAAATAGTATATAATAATAATACTAACTGGTTGTATGTTTAGCATGTCAAATCAATCTTACAGGGAGCTTGCATCTGTGTGAACAGGGAAATGCATCTATCTGGTATCTGAGCACACTGCTTATGAAGCTATTGATTTTGTATGTCTATGTTTAGACCATCTTTTCATTTATAAAACAATGTGGGACTATTTTTGCTTAATAGAGCCCCACTGCTCTTTAATATGTTATCTAATAGATTTTAATTTAGCTGGTTAATTTAGTTTTGGACCACAGACAACAATCTGGCACTAAAACGATATAAGAAAACGATGAATATTGGTGCTTGCTAATAGTGGTGACTTTTGCTCATATTTCAGGTTAATGCTCTTAAAAACCCTCATTTTTAAACCTTAGCACATTACTCATCTTCCACCACTTATTGAAGAGTGGGCCATTGATTTTCCAGTCAATATTGTGAAAAAATGTATAAAAACAAGAGCTAGCTATGTCTAGAGACCAGAATATCATAGACACCTGAGACCAGTAAGTAACCACCCAGAACATCTTCAAGGTGGAGACACAAAATTTTGTGGGAAGAAAACAGTCCATTGTCAATAGTGTAGCAATGCATGAAGCAGCTTTCTGTTGATCCGCATGACTAGTGTGAACATGCAAAATCTGCATGGGGAACTTTTCCACCCTCACACAAAACTCTTGTTCGTGTGGATGCCTATTGAAATGACTAGATTTTGTTTACAAAATGTCGCTAGTGTTAACACGACCTTAACATCATGATGGCGAACTTTGCACAGGCAAGCTCCACTCGCATTTTCTTATCAATTCTAGTTTGTTCCATGGTTGATAAGTGAGGTTTTAATTAGAAATGCACAAGATCAGACAGTAATTCTAAATCAATAAGTCGACATTTGCCAGTATTTAGCCAGTCTGTTGCTTTTAACTGTTCTGTGCTGACTTCATTTGTTACATACACATGCTAATCTGCAACCTTCATTGTAATCATTCTGTCCTCATTGAAGCATCAAACAATCTTTAATGATTAATATGGTCTTATTTAGCTGGTTTAGGTAAAAAAAAAAAAAAAACTCTTCAAATGTCTCAGTGGTTGAAGTTTAAACTGTTATTTAAATTCATAATATCCACTTTATTGTTCTATCCACCAAAAAGACAAAAGATACACACACTGCTTTAATCAGGATTTCAGGTTTAATGAGACTTTATTAGACAAAATTTATTAAGAAAGGACTATGGAATATGAGCTGACATTATGTCATGCCATTTGACTCTCTGTCATGTATCAGTAGCAGAGGAAATGACAGATAATCTTCACTGGCTCTTTGACTGACAACGTGGCCCTCGGCTTGGCAGCATGTTGTTCTTTCATAATTAGATTCACACTGTTTATTTGTTTATTCATTATCTATTAATGTTCTGTTATCATACATGGGGAAACACATAAACAAATTGATTAATTGATTTGTCTTCATTTTTAGAAATTAAATACATCCAAACTGCTGAGCTCTATCTTCATTGTCTGTTCGACCACTCACACTGATGGACAATTTAGATCAGATTAACTTTCACTTGAGCTGCTGCTTCTGCCAAAGATGAGCCACTTCTTCCTGTTGTGTTTCTCACACTCTCTCTCACACACACACACACGTTTGTTTTTGTGAATTGTGGGGACATTCCATAGGCGTAATGGTTTTTATACCGTACAAACCGTATTTTCTATCCCCCTACACTACCCCTTCCCATCACAGGAAACTGCACATTTTTACTTTCTCAACAAAAAAAAAACTCATTCTGTATGATTTATAAGCCTTTTGAAAAATGGGGACATGGGTAATGTCCTCATAAGTCACCCTCTCCTTGTAATACCTGTGTCATACCCATGTCATTAAACAAATTTGTCTCTTGATATGTCACAAAAACACACACACACATCAGTAAAGGACAGTAACACCCAAATAATTCTTTCTCTTCTCAGGACCTCTCTCACCCTTTTTACCGTAGCAAATAAAGCTCAGAATACTCTCAAATGACTTTATACCAGCTTATATGCCAGTTTATATACAACATAATCAAACACTAATACATGGCACATAGTTTATTTCATAGTCAAAAAACAGGATATGGCACTGTGTTGGGTGCCAGTGTTGGTGTGCGTGAGGGTGAGTCAGTGCTGCTCTGGCAGTCACGTCAGTATACACACACACACACACACACATTCTCTCTCTCTCTCTCTCTCCCACACACACAGACACACACACACACAGACACAGTCTGTATTGCAGTGTGAACTTATCCTCTCTCATATTCTTTTATCTGACAGAGAAGCTGATGAGTGCATTACTGTTCCTACTGACACTGATGGGAGAGATGCCAACACACACCATTCACTCCCAACTTCTTCCCCTTTATCTTGTTATTAGGAAGGCGAGTTATGAAAATGTGGTGTGGTTGAAGATTCGGTTTGGAAGAGGTCATTGTCATCTTTCTCTGTGTGTTTTTAGATTTCTGTCAGGTGGAGTTGCGTCTCTTGGCTCACCTGTCAGCTGACCCACAGCTACTGAGAATCTTTCAGAACCCTGAAGCAGATGCATTCACCATGTTGGCAGCCCAGTGGTGGGTACACACACTATAAGAGTGTCACACCATATACACACAGTATGACTGTCACCATCCCAAAACACATACAGAACACACATTTGCTTTTATTTCTCTCATTTAGATCTGTACATATTTGTTTTTAGTGACATATGTATTTTTTTGAAAGAATAAAATGAATACCTTTACTCATCTATAACATTCTATTCATTATAGAATCCTGAAAAAATGTATCAACATCAAATGTTTACACATAAATATTAAGCAGTTTTTTAACATTGATGATAATTATAAGAAATATTTCTTAAGCACCAAATCTGAAGGATCATGTGACACTGAAGACTGGAGTAATGGCTGGTGAAAATTCAGCTTTGCCATCACAGGAATAAATTGCATTTTAAAATATATTAAAATAGAAAACCATTGTATTTTTATCTATAATAATATGTCACAATATTACTGTTTTTGAAGGAATCTCTATTATACTGCTGTATATTTTAATGGAAGTGCTAGGTATTTTTTTTGTTTGTGTGGATGCTAAACAATTAAAAGATATTAGTAGTTAGTAGGGACATTTTATGTGCAGTATTCCAAAAAAAACAATGTCTGATGTTCATACTTTGGGTAAGTCTAGGTTTAGGAGGTCACAGAAAGTCAAGCAAAAAGTGTTTAAAGAATGCTAGATGTTCCATTTGTCACACACATGAAGGGTAATAAACAGGCTGACAAGAGTGCAAAAAGTCCTGCAGTACCAGTCTGTGTGTTTCACCCTGCGGCTGTATGCAGTGAACCAGACAGAGAGCAAGACAGAGAAGAAATCGAGAGAGATGAGAACCGATCAGTCTGATGCTCACATCTCCAGGGTTAACGTAGCACACAGAGACAGACCTGTCAAGACAAAGTGTGATGTGATTGCTGACATGAGCCCAGTATGTGTGTGAGGATGGATTTGTGCCCCCGCTCTGTAACTTTCTTTGTAATGACCGCAGATTGTCACAGTATTTCTGTTAGCATGTTCTATCTTTTATGAATGTGTATTGCTTACCACAAAGAGCTAAGATTTTGATATTATAAAGTCTGAGTGCTGACCTAACACTAGCCACTGCTCTAATGCAGTAAGACATCTGCTGGCAGCCTCTGATTCCCTGTCACAAACACTGATGCCTCCAGCATACCCACACTGCTGGCACTTTCATTACATAAATGTCTATGTCTCTGTCTTTAGGAAGGGTGTGAGTGAGGACAGAGTGAGTTCGGAGGACAGAGAGCATGCAAAGCGTATCGTCTACTCTGTGGTTTATGGAGCTGGTGAGAACTATGTTGCATGCACACCATCCTTTCAATCTACAGCAAGTACAGAATGTTTCAATATTCATCATATATTTTTCATTGCAACTCTATTCTTAAAAAGCGCTGTAAGCAATTTATGCATTTTTGCTAACTTTGACCACATGCCTTCTCTCCAGTGGCTGTTGCAAGCAGTCTTGTGAAGTTCTGTGTGCTGCCATCTTTGCTCATGGGCACTCCCTTGAGCCGTAAATACCATGTTAGTAATTACTGTTGAGCTGCAGGAAAACGACATCCTGACAGCACTGATAGGGTGATAGCACCAAAGAACGTGCACAGTCCCAAGCTCATTACTAGCAACACTTCTCTGGGTGCATAAGATGTGAATTCGAAAGCAGCAGAAGGGGAAATATATACATTTCGAGCAACGTGAGGATGAATAGATATGACAGAAATTTTATGTTTGAATGAACTATCCTACCATTCAAAGTTTGGGATCGTTAATTGTTTTAAATGTTTTCTAAACAACTCTCTTATGCTCACCAGGGCTGCATTTATTTGATAAAAAAATACAGTGAAACTGTAATATTGTGAAATATTATTACAATTGAACAACATTTATTTGAAATAGAAATCTTTTGTAACATTATAAATGTCTTTATTGTCACTTTTGATTAGTTTAATGCATCTTTGCTGAACAAAAGTTTCTTTAAAAAAATCTTACTGACCTCAAACATTTGAACGGTAGTGTACCCTTTTAAAAAAAATGGAAAGATTTTAACTTGGAAACTTGGAACTTTAAATGAGAAAAAGCATAAAGAATTTGGGAGGGAAACTTTCATGGAGTAAAACAAAAAAATACTTATCTGTATTTAGTCAGACAGGAATGATTGTGGCATAGCCTAGGCAAAGCAGAGATACATACATTTATTTTTTAGAATGAAAGAGATAGACATTGATACGGACAGGAAGAAATATAGAGAAAAGTTGTGACCCAGACTGGAGGGCTTTGCTCTATAAGTCAAGTGCAGACTCTGCAGAGAGCTTATTGTTCATAGTGGTTGCTCACAAAGATCTCCCAGAATGTGGCTTCCATGACTACGAGCTGAGAAGAATCTTATTATGTATGTGTGGAGGGTGTCACTGTTCTACTTTACTTTAACTGGGTCAGCTTGAACCTATCTCTGTTTTTTTCTCTCTTTTATATTTTTCAGTCCAGCATCTCACAAGCGGCTCACCAAAAAGTGTTTGTGAGTTGCTGAATACAGAAAAAGACATTTATTTCACTCTTACAAAGGCACAACGCTTGAAACAACAGAGCGAAACATGTTCATTTCTACCATACTGTCATTTCAGGAAAACCGAGAAATAGAGAGACCGCATAAGGAAAGCAATATTGAGTGACTGAGTGCTGGTAGAAAGTGAGTGAGATAAGAGGGGGTGAGAGCGCCACAGTGTCAGCATATGTTGATAATCTTGCAGAAAGCGACGGATTGCCATGGTTACCGAATACTAAAAGGAGGTGTAGCATAGAAGACAATCAAAAACACACACACACTCATAGGCGAGGGGGAGGGGTGGACACACACATACACACGCACACACACACAACTGGGTCAGAATATAAGAAACTATTGAGTATCCCAGAGAGATGGATGATTTAGAGGTGGAGAGGTTGGAGTAATTAGGCAAAAGGAGGGGCACCAGAGAGCAAATTATCTTAACCAGTGAGAATGCATAACGACACACACTCTTCATCACTTCTGTGTGCCTCTTGCCATCTTCATCTCCTATCTCACATGCTTGATGTATTCACTCTCCTTCTCTGTCTAGAAATAATCTCAGTTACAGGCAGACAGAAGGTCAGATGAAAATGAGCCTGAGTCTCACTTGCATATGAACTCTATTCTGTCTTTATTCAACAGGTCACTTTGCATAACGCAAGTAGCATTGGTTTCAACCATGTCATGCGGCTAGTTGTTACTGTAGTTGGACTGATGACAAATTCTTTGCATTTTGATTGGTTGGAGTAATGCAAGTAGCTACCCTACGTCTGATGCTTCAGTGTTTCTTAGGTATTTATTAGTGCTGCTTGCTAAGCATCACTGTTGTTATTAAGACTATAATTAGAGATCTGAACCAACAATTAGACCTGAGTATTGAACTATGGCGCACATCTTATTTGTGCTGTGGACATGATGTTACCTTAAATTGTGTGGCGTGATGAAGAAAGGTGTGCTATTATTTTTATAAGTCATCAGACTTATTTTGAATATATTATATTGAATTTTTGCCTGGTGGATAATAAAATGGGGCAAAAAAAAAAAATCTCAGACTTACCACTGCTTTTCAAAAGTTTGGGGGTTGTAAGATTTTTTTAGTGTTTTTGAAAGAAGTAAATTATGCTCACTAATGCTGCATTTATTTGATTAAAAACACAGAAAAAACTGTAATATTGTAAAATATTAATACAATTTTAAATAGCTGTTGTCTTTTCATATATTTTGAAAATTAATTTAGTACTGTAATGGCAAAGCTGAATTTTTAGCATCATTCAGTGTCACATGATCCTTCAGAAATCATTCTGATATACTGATTTGGTGCTCAATAAACATTTCTTATTATTATCAGTGTTAAAAACAGTCAGCTGCTTAATATTTTTGTGGAAACCGTAACATTTTTGATCACTATAATGTGTCCTTGCTAAAAAAATAAAAAAAATAAAATTAATTTATTTAAAGAAAAATCTTAATGACCCCAAACTTTTTAACTGTAGTGCACGTTACAGTATATCACATATTACGCAATATCAGTAGAGGTAAAAGTCAGTGCTCTCATGTTTTTGTCATATTTGTTGTCATGGTAGTTGTCGTCATAGCAACATCGGGAGAATGGGTTTAGCCTTTTTTCTCACCAGTAGTTCTGTGCCTCATGTCTTTTTTTGTCTCACCTTGAACTGTTTTAAGCTTGGAATATTTCTGTTCTCATGCTATTGTCCACTGACTCTCCCTCTTTCTCGCACATACCATCACACACAGGAAGAGAGCGGTTATCTGGTATTCTGGGTGTGAGTGCAGAGGAGGCCAGCTGTTTTCAGGACTCTTTCCTACAGACGTACAGAGAGGTGCCGGCCTTCATCCAGCACATCATCCAATACTGCCACAAACACGGTGTGTGTGATAAATGGAGATTAGAGGCAGAGCAGCACAGCAGCTCACACTCACTTCACAGTTCAGTGTGTTTAGAGTTGCCATTAGGACACATTTTTACTGATATTACACACATCATGGTTTTTACACCACAGTGTGAACTTCACACAAAATCATTCACACTCATTCTTTCACTTCTCTTACTGTGTCACCAAGTTACGTTTGCTGTTCTATCTACATTCATCTCTGTGTTGCTTAAAAAGATTCAGTTGGCAGTTCACTTGTCATGTTTACTATTATTATAAAATATGAAGTTTAAATTTAGTTTGGTGTGCTGTATTGTCATGAGAAATAATACATTGTATGCCAATGCAGAATAGAGAAAAATGCAAGGCAGTTAAATAGAAGTTAACATATAATTAGTTAAGTTTGAATGATTAAAAGCTAAAAAATAATGAAAAGATAGAATAGTAATATATAAGCTTGGTAAGAGAAAAACAGTGTTAGATTTGTAGCTACATCTTCATCAGGCATTATCAGATTGATTCTGATATACAGAGTTATCTTACTACTGTGATTCACTGTTTCACAGTGGGGTTTTTTTTTTTTCAGGTTTACTTCATGTGAACTGGTTGATAGTAACAACCAATGGGTGTCTTTTAACTGGCAATGGAGTGGAAAATGATTGCTTTCATATCTTGTCATTGAAAGAAATCTTCTCCTTGTCAGCTGAAATTTGAAGAAGACACAAATATTAAATTGTTATTAAATACAAAAAATATATTTGTCAGTGTTCCTGTTCTAATAGCTGATGATCTTGTTTAGTGCATGCTGTAGCTTCACAAATAGGTTATAAAATGAATGAAGCATTCAGTGTTCAGAGCTACTCATCAAACAGGCACCTCAGGACTGAATGTTCCAGCCAGTGCGCTCATTACACGATCAATACTGGAGGTATTGACATGCCTGCACAGCAACAAAACACCTGCTATTATTTTGCTGGGAAATTTATCAGGTTTTGAGAGGGAGGAAAGAGATTCAAGAAAATGAAATGGAGAAGGGCTGCAAAGACTGAGCTTTATCTCTCAGTAATCTGTTCTAGAACAGGGTGTTCCAGTAGGAGTGTGATAGCGTCTAATCTGTTCAGGGAGACTTTCTGTGCTGTCTTTTGATTTAGAGAGTTGCTTTTATGTAGCTTAACGTGAGAGAGACAAGACTGATATGGGACCTTTCTCAGAGGTGAATTACCGATTACCTGCTGATGCATGCTTTGATGGAGGGCCTGAACTACAGTGACCCCAAACAGTATTTGGAAACTTAATGGGATAGTTCATCCAAAAATTATTATTATTATGTCATCATTTACTCACACCCATGTTGTTCCAAACCTGTATCTTTCTTCTGTGGAACATGAAAGAAGATATTTTGAGAAATTACTTTTTTTTTTCTTTTTTTTTTTGTCCATATAATGGAAGTCAGTGGTCACCAAAATAGCTTGGTTACCAAGATTATTCAAAATATCTTCTTTTGTGTTTAGCACAATGACAGAATTTTCATTTTGAGTGGACTGTCCCTTTAAGCTACACAAAAACACGTGTGTCATTGCATGAACAAAATATTAAACCAAATTATGTTATTTTCAAAGAAAGATAACACAGACTCACTTATAATGCAAAAACCTTGACAGAGAGGTTTGGACACTTTCTGCTTGTCAAATAGTATAGTAGTTAATCTGACCTGCTAGGACGCCTGCCTGAATTTGAGGGTAGTTGATGTCATACATCCTCTAAAATGGTCACCAGTTGGTACAATACATACAATTATGTATTGGTTTTATTTTATTTAATACAATGAAATTTTAATTTAAAAAAATCGTTTTAATTTGTGTCTTAATGGGATAGTTCACCCAGTAATGAAAGGTCTGTTGAAAATCATTTACTTGCGTCATTCCAAGCCTGTGACTGACTTTCTTTTGTGGCACGCAAAAGATTATATTTATTTATTTTCAATATTATTTTATATTTTTTTGGCCATATAATAAAAAAAAATTGTGTTTTTGAGCCCACTGAATTTTCTTTGTATGGACAAAATAGTTAAAACATCTTTCGAGATGTTGTCTTTTGTGTTACGTAGAGAGAAGAAAGTCAAACAGATTTGGAATGATGTGACTGAGTAAACTGACAATTTTTTGTTTGTTTTTTTTGGGGTTGAACTATCCCTTTAAGTGTCCAAATATATGTGGCCACTGTATGTTATTTCAGTACACAAACTTTGAAATGTAATGTGCACAGGTGATGTATTTACTGTACTGTCAGACACTTCGATAAGGATACGCCAAAGACAAACATTTCGCATTTTACAAAACAGAATACACAGAAATAACGCACGTGCTCATAATCCTCAATAGCAGAGAAACACAGTAGCACATTCCAGTGATGTGTCATTAGTGTTGTCTGTACATATGACGCGCCCACACTGAGCCACACACATTCCTGAACACTGTTACACATATACATGCAGTGGTCTCTCTTTGTGCCCCATAACTCCTGGCGTCTCTGTGCTTCTGGGAAAAAGATTTTCCAAATGAGTCTACCGGTCTGACCTCACTCTTTTCCAACAGGGGTTTATGCGTAAAGCTTGACCTATTGTCTGCCTTACCCCGGAATGCACTGGCATGAGTGATTCGTAAAGAGTCTGTGTGTGAATGAGTGACTAAGTATAATAAGGCTGAAAGAGTGTATAAGTTGCTGTGCATGTTCTTTCTTATTGATGCCTTAGGATTTGTGAAGTCCATAATGGGAAGGCGCCGTTCCCTCCCTCACATTCACTCTGCTGACTGGAGCCTTCGAAACCAAGCGGAGAGACAGGCCGTCAACTTTGTACTACAGGGTATTGTGTGTTTCTACTTGTGTTTGTAATGTTTGTCGCATTTGTGATTGTCACAATGACTGTGTGTGACCCTTCAGGCTCAGCTGCAGACCTAGCCAAAATGGCCATGATCAAAATCTGCTCCCAAGTGTCTTCTGCCACTTACACTGCCAGGTACATACAACCGTTCATCTGTCCAGTTTTCCACTCCCTCCCTCTCTTATAATCCCATGTGTATCTTAATACTACATTTTGTATTTGGGAAATGTGGTAACATTTTACATTAAGGTTCAGTTAGTTAAAGGGAATGTTCCCCCTAAAAACTGCCATCATTTACTCACCATCACGTTCCAGACCTGTATGATTTTCTTCTGCGGAACATAAAACAAGATATTTTAAAGAATGTTGGTAACTAAACCGTTTTGGTGACCACTGACCTCCATTGTGTGAATGAATAAGTAAGGGATAATGTACTCTGATAAATCACTGACAGGGTCTTGCATCACCCTGAAGGGGTTTATTCTGCGATAACTACCGGATGGATGTACATTATCCCGCTTATTATACGGCTACTTGCCACATAAGTAAATAATTAGACACTAAATATGGACTTGATTTGAAATATTTTATTAGGTCTTTAAACGCAAAGCTTCCGTGAAGAAACCAGTTGCTAGCAAGCGACGAGTTCAAACTAGGCGGACATTTTAGGGATATGGTAGTCATACCACTTATTACACGGCATTTCGCCACATAAATAATTATGGGGATAAGAGATATTGATATGAGATTAAACTGTTTTAAAATTGTACCCGTTATCTTATCCATTAGAGCGTACAAAACAATCATGATTTGATTTTTAGTATTTTATTAGCTCACCAAACGCAAAACTTCCACGAAGAAAAACCTTTCCTAACGAGCATATAGCGCTGGTTTCAGTTACGCAGATGAGCCTGTGTTATCAGTAGGGCTGGGAATCGATTCCGAAAAGAATCGATTCGTCGATTCCAAGGCGTTGGGAATCGAGAGTCGATTCCAAAGTTTGGAATCGATTCCATCGAGGGAAATCGACTCCTCTTTAAGAGCCCTTTTCGGTTCAACAGAGTTGAGCAACCATTTGTCTCTCGCTCGCTAATAATGATTGGAAGTCCATTTAATTTCTGCAAAAGGTTCTTTCGGACAGTTAGTTTCAATGAACCAGTTAAAAATAAAACAAAACAATTCAGCGGTTCTTTTGTGTCATCGCGTAATGACGTCACTAGAACGTAATTCTAACAATTTAGTTTTACTGTATGCCACGCTGAACCATTCAAATAAAGCCATATGTGAACGCATATTGCTGATTATTAGTCTACCTTTCATTCACTTAGGTTAATGGTGTTTATTGTCATTGTTTCCTTCTGTGATCCTGCGTCTTGGACAAGTTTACTACATTTTGCACCCAAAAACTCCATAATAATTAAGCTTAAATTGTGAAACTGTTGTCCACAACGGTAGGTTTTGAGCGCTGCTTGGTCTACGCTAACAGATGCAGATGTCTTATTTTCATTTGAAATAAAATGCTATTTTTTTTCTATCTATAATCCAATGATAATTCTGAAAGAAAATGCGCCTAGAGCACAGATTAATGGCCGAGAGCCTACTGTTGCTATAGTAACGTAACTTCCTCGCGCATCTGATTGACAAATGAACTGCGCACTCTTATATCGTTGTTAATATTGTGGTTATTTTGCCTCGCACATTCTGTGCAAAAGCACTTAAGTAAACTTTGTCATTTAACTGAACTGCACATGCATTTTAGACATGTCATGTAGTTTTAACAATGCAATAAATGCACATCCTTGAATAATGTGCTATTCTATTTATTTATTAAATCGCATTTACTGCTGGGCTATGGGCCATTTCAGGAGCATCCATAATTACAATTTAAAATCAATCAGAGTTATTGAAATGTATCTTAATTTTACAAATAAAGCTTTAGAGAAGGATACTTTCTACATCCTTATATCCTGCGGTCACTCCGGGAGTAGGTTCCTCCAATCTTTAATGGAAAAAAAAACAAGAATCGAAACCAACAGTGAGGAATCGATTCTTGGAATCGACTCCATCGATTCCGGAACCAGGAATCGGAATCGATTCCAAATATTTCGGAATCGAACAGCCCTAGTTATCAGTTTTTACCGGTTGTTTTCGGGGATAACATACTGCTGGTTGGGTGTGATTGACCAATCAGAATCAATTATTTCACAGAGCTGTGTAATAAACACTGAGAAATACTGTTTCCTTTTTGTTCCACAGAAGAAAGAAAGTCATACAGGTTTAGAATGACATAAAATAGTGTAAATAATGGTGGAATTTCCTCTTTTTTTGGGAAGATATTTGGAAGAATATATGTAACCAAGCAGATCTTTCCCCCCCCATTGACTACCATAGTATTTTTTTTCTTGTCAGAAGATCTGTGAGATCTGCTTAGTTATAAACATTCTTCCAAATATCTTCCTTTGTGTACAGCAGAACAAAGAAATTCATACAGGTTTGGAACAACTTGAGGGTGAGTAAATAATGACAAAATTTTCATTTTTTGGGTGGACTATCCCTTTAATGCATTAGGCATCATTCACTAACAATGAACAGTACTTTTGCAGCATTTATTAATATAGGTTTATGCTAATTTATACATATGCTAATACATTTTTAAGATTACAAGTTTATAAAATATATATATTTTTTATTCTTTCTTCTCCACAGATATCTTTACTATCTCTTTCTACATATCCCTTGATATTCTCTCTTTTTCTCTCTTAGCCTATCTTTGTGAATCACTCAACTTGCAGTGCAGCTCTATATATTACAGTCATTTATCTTTGTTAGCATCTCTCTATCCCTCTATCTCCTCGCCCCTCCCTCCAAGTCTCTTGCTATTCCTCTCAGTGAGTATTATGAGATGTGTCTGCAGTAGATGGCTTACAGACCAATGTAGAGCAATAAGATTACTGAAACTTTTAATGTAATATTGCCGCCACATTCCAGAAACTAAACACATCATGGTTTGGTGGTCATGGTCTGATCTCCTTGTTAAGATTGATAGTTCTGTTCTAGTTTCTGTGTGTCTATATCTTTTTAGGCTGGTGGCTCAAATCCATGATGAGCTGCTGTTTGAAGTGGAGATCTCACAATTGGATCAGTTTGCTGGTGAGGGAAACCTCACATGTCCTGTTATATGAGCATGAAAGGAGTAATCTGGGTGAAATACAAGTTCATTTTGACTAGTTCTGAGTAAATTACCTCTGAATTATTTTAATATTATTTATATACTATTATAGTTTTAATTAATAATGTAAATTAGCTTTTTTTATATTTTTATATTCTAGTTTAATTTGTAGTTTATTATGTCCTTTTGTTAGTTTTATTAGATCCCGGAACACAATCAGTTAGTTTAACAATAATGTTTTAATAGATTTAGTTAACTCTAATAACCCTGGTGGTAACTGGCATTAAGCTGTAAATGCTGTCAGAGCATAACTAGTATTTTACCAGAATATTCCATTAATAAATCTTTTGTGAGATAACAGGACTAGACTAGATCAATTAGTTTAGAGACAAAAGTAATTGCCATTCAAATACTGTGAATCTTATGTTGGTGAACAGTGCTGGTGAAGAAGACCATGGAATCTCTTCAGCGCATTGCAGAATTGGGAGTGAATCTCTCTGTAAGTGAACTCCCACACAGCTTCATTTAAATGACAGTCATTTCTCTTAGTATGAAGACGAGCTTCTGGATGTAGAGAAAGTAACATGCTATGATCTATTCTTCCTTTGTTGCTTCAGAAACATTTTACAGCTCTAATAGAAGCCTTAATCATATCAGACAGACTATCAAACAGATAGTCCACTATAAAGCGGTTTGCTGTGTCTCAGCGTTTGATTGGTAACCTAATTAAGCTGAATTGCATTTCCAAACGGCCTTCTCTCCTACAGCCTGGCTTTAAATTACTATAAACTAAACGATGCAGCAGATGCAGGTCAAAAGATATAGAGGATTGCAGTTCTTTTCTTTCTATTCTCAGGTGCCCCTCAAAGTCTCACTGTCCACAGGACGGTCATGGGGTTCAATGTGTGAGATGAACCTCCCCTGCACCACTACAGCTACTTCTGTCTGAGTCTCCCGCTCTTCCTCGCCATCCCGTTACTATGGTAACCGGGCAGCTGCAGTTCCCAATTCTTGTTTCTCTCTGATGTATCCGAGGGCAACGGTAGGAGCAGGCTGGATCGTACCAGTTTCTATTTTTGGGGGCTTCCCTTCATTCATTTTTATCCTTTCATTGTTATTCTGTTCTTCTTCTCTCTGTTCAGAAGCTAGTATCTCTTTGCATGAGAATAGAAGGAGCTAATAAATCTTTGTTCTTTGTTCATTTTCAATGTTTGTGCATCTATATTGCCATATACTCTATTGCCAATATATCTGTCTTCTCACATATTCAGTGAATAAATAAAAGCCTCTGTCATGGACGGGCTTAATTTAGCTGTATTACTGGCGCTACTATCTGTTTCTCAGCTGCTATTATGGAACGTCTGTCTCCTGATGAATATTAATAAACTCAGTCCTCATTTAGTGAGTCTCGCTCACTCCATTTAAAACCCGTTAATCTTATTGCTTCCGTTTCCATAGCACCTCACAACTTGTTTAGCAGCACCCACTGGCCTTTCTCTAAATCTCTGTCTCATGTGTACACAGGCTACACACACACTGACCCAGATTTTCAGTGTCCGTCTGTGGCATCAGATCTTGTGCCCCCTCGTAATGCCCCCTATCAATACAAACACGCCCTTAAAAAATGTTCCAGTCTCTGTGCTTGTTGCTGTTGTGTTTTCAAAGGCTGTAACAGCGCAGATGGCTGTAACCCTCTCTAAATGTCATGATATCGCTGAAAGCCTGTTCTTAAAGGTCTGGCACTGCGAGTAGATACATTTTACCATGCTAGGTCACAATCTTTTTGTTCTCTCTCAAAGTCATTAATTAATGCTCAGTACTCAATGAGATTTGGTGTAGAAGATTCTTTAGAATGTGTAATGGGGGGTCAATAATGAGATCATGTTTTGAACAAATTATTTGAGCCTTTCTATGTTACTTATGACTAGGAACTGTTTTATGGAAATCAAAGATCTCTTCAAAGGCCACTGCTGTAATAATAGGTAAATAATGGTGCCCTTATTTATGTACAGTTGTACATGGCTTTTACAACTTGTTCAGACACATGTGCACAAGCTTTATGCATCATTCCTTTAATTGATACAGTATGTACATCCTTTTCTTTCATAAATCAGGAAAACTTTTCTTTACATCTTTACAAAGTTCCTGTGTATCGAGGAAATGAAAGAAAAAGAGAAAAGGTGGGAACGTAAACAGCAGTTTAAAACAAAATCCAAAGGAAACCCAGGCAGTACAATGATTTCAGACTCAAAGAACCAGGTGATCACTGTGACCAAACGGGTAAAGCAAGGTCAGATTTACCATGCTGAAAACCTCAAACCTCCCTTTTCTTTCCCCAAACTCCATTCTGCCCAGCCCTCATTATCATACTAAAACCAGCCCCATTTTGTTGCTACTGACCCGCCCCCATGTGTGGCTGCATATCATTTCCCTGCTGTGCTTTGTATGGGCTTGTTTCTATAGTAACAGGCAGCCAATGACTGAAATGTGTTTAAAACTGACAAAATGGGGCAACTAATGTCAACTTATACCAGAAACTGTAAACATGAGCATTTCTAAAGCAAAGAAAAAGCTTGGGAAATTATGTTTTAGTGCCATACGTTTCCAAAATAATTCCAGGGATTTTCCCATAAATTAGCCATAATTTACAAAAATTAGTAACCCGTCGGCGCTTTGCAATGCTTCTAAGAGCCCCTAATAAATGCTAAGAGGATGCAGGGACTCTGAAAGTTGCTTTTGCTGCTCTGACTGGCACAAATGTGAGCATATTGTATAGTTAGAATTGTCTTAGTTTGCAGTTGTTTCCCAAAGTGTATTGTTGCTGGTTTTTTTTTTTTAATTTTTTGTAAACATCTTAATTATATTCATAGAGTTTCTGTTACAAAATGATCACAAAATGTCCCCAAATGCTATTTACAGTAAATTACACTTTACAGCTTTACATATATTAAAATGTTAATAAAAAAGGTTAATTGTTTTCAAGAAAAATCAAAAAGCTTTGTTAATATGAACCTGTGCGTATCGCACCGCTTGTAAATCTGGTTGTATGGTGTTGATTTCTCTGTTTTGATTGCTGTCACAGATTGTTGGAGACTGCACTCCTCGTGAATCAGGAGACAGTGGATATTTAAGACCGACCAATTGTGGTTCAGAGCTTGACGCAACTTTCAGAGGCCCACGACATCACCCAGTCACAAAGGTTTCTCGAGTTATTTTTGCGGGCTTCGTATCAGTACAACATAAAAGTACATCCACTGTAAACTGAAGGATTCAATATGCAAGTAACATGTTAGTTGTAATTAGAATTAAGGAAATATAAAAAATTAGATTATACAAAAAAAAAAGAAAATTCACATTCACACTTTGTCAGGCCTTGGCTTGCCCATGGTGATGTTGCTGTGCCAATACTAATAACATCTCAGTGACTGTCACCAGTAAAGTATGAGGGATTGAACATCAATGCAGCATTTGAACATTTTTATAATCTCATGGATCATGTTCTTGTTATGTTTCTTTTTCCCAACTGTGATACTTTGCATTATTGCTTTATAAAATGGCACATAGGCTTAACTTCAAAATGAATTCTACAAAGATGAGTTGTGGCAATATCTTAAAGACAAACAGCAAAATAATGAAATACAGCAAACATCTCAACTTTGGCAAATGTAACTTTTTAAGAATACTGTTGATACATTGTAGTGGATCATAGATAAGCACATGAGACAAACCCTTATTTAAAAAAATAATAATAATACAGTTGTGCTACAAGTGCCACTACCTTTTTAGCACTTGAAGCCATAGTAAGGGAGTGTTTTCAACCCAAAAAATGAAAGAAGGAAGCAGCTCCACATTTTGGTGTCTTGGCTTGTTCCATGCATCACCTGAAGGGTGACGGTGATGAAGCAAGACCATCTACCATCGTGGATCTTCACCGACTCCCTTCTCTGTTAAGTGAAACATTCTTAGCAGCCATCTTTTTCATGCAGGTTATCAAGGTCAATCTGAATGCCTTATCATCAACTGTTCTTTCGAACTAACACTAGAAATGTATAAGAATCCACTTTATTTCTGTGTTGTTGTTTTTTTTCTTGGGTAAAACCCCAGCTTTTTTCCTTCCGTTACAACTTGGCCACTGTCTTGAGCACTGCTCCAACTTTCAGAGACATTCACTAGCCAATCGAGTCACCAGTCTAAACCCACATATGACACTAACTGTACTGTATATATAAATCCAATTTAAATGAGCCTTTAGCATGTGCAAAAGTTTTAGCATGTGCAAAACTAGTGGCATGATCAGGAACTGGTCAACAGGTTAGTTAAACACAAGCAGTGATCATGGTGTTCTTGCTCTTGCTTGCAATTTTAGCATTACAATAAGGCTCTCTTCAATCTGGCAACAATACATGCACCTTATACATGAAATTCCCAATCCCATGCTAACTGCATTCTGAATAATAAGAATACTTCAAAATACATAATACATTGCTGATTGCCGTGTACATTCACATCTAACAGCACTGTGGTAAATCCCATTAAGACATTTGTGTGTCGTTTCTGTTGATCTGATACTGATTCCTAAATGTGGGATTGAACTTTATGCTCCTTATATATATTCATACTGCATTACATTTGTGTGTCTGATTGTTTTGGCCTTTCACAGTTTAGCGCAATTGTTTCACAAGATTTCAGGTAAGTGTGCTCTGTAGCTTTGGCTTTAAACAGGAATTTATGTTTAAATATCCCATCACAGATTTGATTAGCCTAACCTTTCTCCTTAAGGATGTTGGTGCATTCTAATACAGCTTAATTGGCCATTTAATGAGTCCATTTTAAGGGAGACAGGTGAATACTGTCTAATTTGACTGGCACACGCAACTGGCAAAGTTGTGTCTAGAGAATTGCTTTCTTGGTGCCTTATTAATTTCAATCCACGTGGCTAAAATAGGGATGTCCTCACAAGTAAAGTGAGAAGCGTCACGTAACTTATCTGTAATCAAAACAAATAATTAAATAATTTTCAAGGCCTTCTTGATGAGAAAAAGACATCTCAAAATATCCTAAAAGATGACAATAACTCTTAAGAGTTTTAGAATGAACTAAAATTACATAGAAAAAAAAAGAAACAGCTCCACTTTTAAGACTTGCCATGTGAAAGATGGTATTTTCTTGCTCATTTTTCATTCAAAGACGTTTCATGCAACAACAATTTCTTTGAACAATGAAACACACATATCTGTTATATGTTCAGTTAAAAAAAACAAAGCTTGTTTTACATATTTTTAAATATACTTCTTTTCCAGGGCAGGCACCGTAAACACAAACCAGGTACAGAGGCATGCCACATACTTGCATTGCTCTTGCATTCTACTATTGGCAGCTGTGATGTCATTGAAGCAGCAAGCTGGTGGGTAGTTCTATTGTTTGGTTGACCCCGCCCATCTCACATTCTAAGCCATGCCCACAACTCTCCACACTGCTACTGTGACATCACAGAAGAATGGGGATAGTACAAGCTAGAATGGGGAAAAGGGCAGCGCAACAAGACTCCGTGGCGCATGCAGAGAGGGGGGTGGGGAGGGAGAGGTCTGGCCCAGGGTTGCAGTCAGATTTTTGGATGGGGGTGCGGTTAAAGTCAAGGAAAACTGGCAATGTTCAATGTTTGTTCTTTTGCACTACATGTTACTTCTATGTATTTTTAAATCACATTTAGTTTCTTAACTTTATACAACATAGTCACAGATGAGGCTTGTTGTGGTTTGTATCTCTCCCTCTGCTGGTACTGTGATAGGAGGATAGAGATGGAGAGAGATTATGGGTATTATATGTGTTTTCAAACATTTTACATATACATATTGAATAGTTGCAGAATATAAAGCCTTAGATATTGTATACTTATACAATCCTTTTTTTTATATATTTATCCAAATTTAGATTTGTGCTCACTCAGTTTAATTTCTGTTTCATCATTATATTGCTGCCTTTATGCCACTCAAGTTTACACTTGCCGTCTGATCGCATTTGTTTTTGCTTTTTTCTGTATTTTAGATTTTGCGTTGGCGGAGCAATATCAGACTGGGAACCACGTTTCAGCAATTTTGTATTTTTCCCCAAACCTGAATGGTGAAATTATCCACAAAGTATACAAAGGTATAATCAAGTCATTATTAAAGCTTCATCAAATCGGTACACAAATAGATACGTGTACACTAATAATCAGATTTCAAGTGAATTTAGACTTTTGTAAACGTGAATTTCACTGACTGCAACTTTAATGTCAGCCAAATGAAGTGTAGAGAAACATTTTTTTCTTTAATGTTTTTCTGGTTATTTCTTAATGTTGATACTGTGGCTCAGCACTAGGAACCTGCTTAGCCATCAAAACAAATAAAGATTATATTGCAAAGTTGCTATCGTAACCAATTAAACAAGGGGTGCTTAAGGATATAAATCACTGGCTTTATAATATTCCACATTTCTAGCTGTTTTTGTTCATTAGTTAGACACAGTTGAAAATGCTGTGCTTTGGACTAAAAGTTACAATTGGATGGACTGTTTGACTCCACCAGACTGCTGCTGTTGCAAGGATCAAACGTACTTCGTCAAGAGGAAGGTGGCATCAGACAAGGTGGATAGAACTTTACTGCCTCCTTCCCTCCAGTTCCTACATCCACTGCTTCCTGAACTGTTTATAGTGATCTGTGCTACTCTGTGGATCGGCCTATAGGATATAGCCTTGGTTGATTTTATGATTTATGTGTTCTAAGGGAGACTCTGTCCCTGTGAACAAATTCACATTTATATCCAAATAAGATAATCATTTGGGGCTATTCATTTGTTCATGATGTTTCAGTGCAAGATGACCATGAAAAGAAAGTCTAAGAGCGGAAACGTCAAATGGGGTCAAAGGAATGAAATGTTCCACTAAACCCCCTCAAAAACAATAAGCATAAAAATAATAAAAATAAAGGCTGTAGGAACAGATATGACTTTAAAATACAACAACAAATAAATAGGTAGAAGAAGAGGACCGGGTCAGTGGGTGGTTCAGGGTCATTGCCGGCATTGTCGTTTATATTCTATCTTCTGCGCTCATGTAAACTCTCTTTCTCTCACTCTTCGTGAAGCTGCAATCGGTACCGGCTGTAGCGAATTTGGAAGAAGAGCCTCTCCAGCGGTGAACGGGTCATTCCTGGCAGTGTGTAGTCATCAGTATCTCCCACTCGCCGGAAACCCAAAGACTCGTACAGCTTGTGGGCGGCCATCTTGACTGCAGTTGTTCCCAGAACCACAGCCGAGTAGTTGTTTAACATGGCAAATTCTAGAACACGTCGACCCAGGGCCTTAGCGATGCCTTTTCCACGGAAGCGAGAGTCCACAGACATGCGACGGAGTTCCACGGTGTTGTCGTCTTCTCGACCTTGCGCTGCCACGATGCCCACCACCTGGCCTTGCAATACTGCCACCCAGAAACAAGAGCCTGTGGGAATCAAAACAAAGACGTTATTTAGTTTTGTCTTTAGAGCCAGCTATTTGTAAAAATCTGCATCTAGCATATGATCTAATTTTAATTTAATTCTTTTGATGAAGAGCTTTTTCTGCCCTCTAGGGTCATGCTTATTCCCATCTGCATTCAGAACCTAGTATTCATCATGGTATGGGCTGCTCTTCATCACCTCTCATTGTTAAATCATCAAGCCAATCAAATTAGTCTAGACTAATTGAAATCTATTTATCTCACATTATATAGTTGAAAATCAATGATTCAGTTATCTTTAAATAAGACTAGAAAAGTAGCTGATGAGAGAGGTTATTCAAGAAGCAGCGACCATGCTTGTGTTCAATAAGTGTGCTGCATTGAAATAGCAATAGAAGTGTTAGAAATGTTTTTGGTTGGCACACGTGATCAGCCTTATATATTTTTTATGCTCTGAAAATAAAATTATGTTCACATGGAGATGTGCATTAGTTGTGAGTGCAGCTTACAAATAGATTGTGTTCTGAAATATGAACCCACATTTAAGCACACTATGTAGCAGACTGTATTTATGGATCACGCCAGTTCATTTCCAATTGCCTGGAATTACCGGTCAAAGTGCTATTAACAGAATATGAACAAGGGAGACATGTTTATGATTGATTCATTGTAATTTTGTCATATTTTTTCTTACTAATTTTTTAGTAATTATGTATTGGAAAGCCTGTTCTAATAAATTGTTTTTTCAAAGGAAAAGTCATAAAAATGTGCATCATCAAATGAGTTTAAAAGCTATTTGTGAGACCCATGATTGACGTGATTAAAACCTGTTTTTACATGCTCAAGTGCTGATTACGTCACTACTGATTACTTCTTCAGTAATGCTGAGAGGAGCACAGATTATGGTATTTCTAATCTTAAACATTGTATTTTATGTCGTGCTTGTGAGGCTCAGCTCTGTTATAAATAACTAAATTACTTACTGAGTTGCAGTGAGAAAGGAGATAACTACGGTGAGGGGCAGGACTGTCACGTCTGTGCCATAGAAGCTGCAAAGACTACAAATACACAAGGACGCGACTGAGCTCTGGATTCTCCAAGACATAAGAAGTATAGCAGGAAAAGGTAAGTCTGAATGGATGTGTTTTAAATTACTTGATGTTATCTTTATCATGCATACTAATAATTGTTTCAGTATTGTTTTTGTGATTCTGGCATGAGGTCGATCAACTTCTCTGACACACTCTCCTCTGTCTTAAAAGATTAACCTGTTCAACACGTGTTAAGCATCTAGTCTATACTATCTTCTAAAATCTCTCGCCATACTGTGTGCAGAAAAAAAGCGTCATAAAGAGAATCAGTTGAACATTAAATAGAATCACAACATTATATCAAATACTGCAAGTGTAATATTTATGTAGGAGTTGCAATCTTTCAACAAAAGATTGCAGCACAGAGAATATCGTTCATTCATTGTGCCATGTTGCGACATATTGCTGTATCACACACAGAGCAGTGTGTGTGTGTCATGACTGCATTAGCTTCAGGGCTGAGGAGCACTATTAATCACTGTGGGACTGAACGGTCTGCTGTACACTCATTAGTTTTACTACACACACACACACACACACACACACACACATTTGACACCCCCTCCCCAGCTGTCTGATAACTGCTTCCTTTGTGTGTGTGTGTGTGTGTGTGTGTGTGTGTGTGTGTGTGCATCTATGTGCCATTCAAATGGAGAAAAATAACGTTAGCCAATAATATTTAACAACTTTTTATGAGCCAATCAAATCCTGATCAAGTTCCACTTCACATTATTTCCTGCTGAATATGCAGTTTTACATCACATTAAGGAAATTAAATGTCACAAATGCCATTTCATGTCATCATTTTGACTAATTAGGAACATAACAGATCTGTTTGTGTATTTTCCACATATTAAAGAGATGTCTTCCTGTCCAAATTAGTCTTCGTTTTCATGTATATCCTTATGTTTTAAGTATCTGACAAAAACCCCATTCTTTTAATAATAAAAGCCACTCCAAGTAGATGTTGAGTGCATTAAAGAAACATCACCCTGACAGATAACCCATGTATTTCTTACCATTCTCTCCAGGATTCCACATTAGCATAGCAAGAGAGAAAATCCCTTGGGAGAATCCTTTGTCTGCATGCTGCCACTAAACAAAACTACCACACATACTCAAAGCGGGGCTTTGATTCACACCTTCCCCCATTTCCTGACCCTAGTCTTCAATCCTCTCTTTCTGATGCAGGACTAAATAAAAAGCCTGTACGCACAGAAACTGTCTGCACTAAGAACTGACAACTATTTTTATATATATATAAGAAATTAGCACTTTAATTCAGCAAGGATGCATTAAATTGATAAAGCAACAGCAAAGACATTTATAATGTTTATATAAGATTTCTATTTCAAATAAATGGTGTTAATTTTAAACTTTCTATTCATCAAAGAATCCTGAAAAGATTTTTGAAAGAAGTCTCTTATGCTCACCAAGGCTGCATTGTTTGATCAAAATACAGTAAAAAAAAAACAACAACATAATATTATGAAATATTATTACCATTTTAAAATAACTGTTCTATTTTAATATTTTAAAATGTAGTTTATTCCTGTGATGCAAAGCTGAATTTTCAGCAGGTCTTCAGTGTCATGTGATCCTTCAGAAATCATTCTAATATGCTAATTTGTTTTATCAGATTAAGATTATTTTATTATCATTGTTTCAAAGAGTTGTGCTGCTTAATATTTTTGTGGAAACTGTAATACATTGTTTTTCAAGATTCTCTCATGAATAGAAAGTTCAAAAGAACAGCATTTTTTTAAATATAATTTTTTGAAACAATGTAAAAGTCTTTGTTACGTCTGATCAATTTAATGCATCCTTCCTAAATAAAAGTATTAATTTCTTAAAAAATCTTATTCTACCAGATTTTGAACGCTAGTGTATCATTTTGCGTCACTCACAGTGATTCTCCAGGCTCCAGACTCTTATGATATATGAACTTGCTTTAATTCTAGCGACGCATTACATAGAGCATTCTGATTGGCAGCATCTGGCTGTTTGGTATGACAGCTGCTCTGAATTTGACCATGAAGTGCTGTAGCAGAGTTTATCATAGGCAACAAATGTCCTGTACTTACGCTAACGCTGTCTGAGGAAAGCCCATAGAATAATAAAAGATTTCAGCCATCCAGCACTCAATCTGCACATACTACTACCATCTGCTAAACAATTCCAGAGCGCCAATCATACACAACTAGGTTAAACAACAGTTTCTACCTGCAAGTCATCAGGATACTGAATATTATCCATCATTCTGTCCCTCTCCAAATATATTTTAAATTTGGATTAATATCTGCAGTATTTATTAGTATGTTTACTACTGCATCACAGTTGCTCAGACGGAATTGTGGTCATAAGAGGAAAGTTATTTTTTATTTTGGGGTGCTTTAAAGATTATAGCTGTAAATCTGAGTTTGCCGCAATACAATTTGTATCAGCATTTTTTCTGCATTCAATCAATAGGCCCACATGACTCAGAAGAGTTATCCTCAAGAGCAAAACTGAGAGACTTTCTGCATATTTCATGAGTCTTCAGCATTAAAGCCTACACATCAGATATTCAGCCCATCTTGGACTTCTAAAGTGCTGTATTTACCCTAAATTTCACAGGTACTGATCCTGAGAGTATTTGTATTCTGGTGAGATAAATGTTTGATTGGTGCATTGTGGGAACTGGGAAGTCCATACAGTGAACTATATTTTTTCTCTTAAATATAGTGAAATATATTTAATATTACAAGTATTTGTGCTTAAGCATGTTATTAGATCAGCATAATTATATTTTACTATTAAGTGCCCAGGTGCTGTTTGACATAGACATGTATCATATTTTATATATAAATATATTGTAGCTTTTATATATATTAAACATCATTGATTTCACCAATATAATGAACTGCTTACAGGCCACAGAATCTCCAGACAAACATTAAGCGCATACAGTACCATTCAAAAGTTTGTCAGCAAGATTTTTTTTTTAAAGAAATTAATAGTTTTATTCAGCAAGGACACCTCAAATTAATCTAAAGTGACAGTAAAAAGTGTTACAAAAACGTTTATATAAATGCTGCTCTCTTGAACTTTCTATTCATCAAAAAAATCCAGAAAAATTGATCAGTTTAAATCAAAATGTAGCAGCACATCTGTTTCCAACACTGATAATAAGAAATGTTAGCATACAAGAATGATTTCTGAAGTATAATTAAAATGTAATATTTTGCAATTTTAATGTTTTTTTTTTTTACTGAATATTGATCAGTGAATACAGCCTTGTTGAGAATAAGAGACAGCTTTCAACAACATTTTAAAAAAATCTTACTGACCACAAACTTTTGAATAGTATGTGTGTGTACAGGTTTGGTTATACTTATAAGACACTTGTGATGTTAATTTTGTGTGAATGTGTATGTGCATGAAATTACCCCTTACCTGTGGGTTTCATGTAATACGCCTCAATGTCAGCCATATCAGTGTGCAGAGCGCAGTCCAGGTAGTTGAGAATGACTTTTCTGCTGTAGTAATAACGTGCACCCATTAGAATAAACGGTGCGCAGAAGGTCAGTGTGAAGGATTTGGTCATAACATAGCACATTACTATGGAGAAATGGAAGAAAAATAAACGACACCTGTCAGAAAAGAGAATCAAATGTTTGATTTTTGGCAGAGGAGAGACAAACAGACATCATATGTATGCAGAGAAACCCTGATATACCAGGACTGTGAGATGTAATGCAATGCTAAGTATGGAAAACAGACTAATTACACATTGTATCCTGTAATTAAAAAAAAAAAAGTAGTAAGTAACGTTACACATGTGTACGGCTTGGAATTTTAATGGGCAATGGAGGGCACAATAACAGGGTCTTCATGGGTGTAATTAAACTCGAGAAAATCTGAGTGTGTGTGTTGAGGCTGTTGGCACAGGATGGCGCCCTTGAGTACAACTGCGCACTGTTTACCGTCAACACAGACGTGCTTTCAACTCAAACAAACTATAATATGCGTTTACAAGTTTTGCTATTCTAAAGAACACTTCAAATTAGCCTTTAAAATGAATCTATCAGAGGAACAGTTGCCGTGATGCAGCATATTCTCTGAGCATATTTAGTATGCAAGTGTATGGACATTGTTTAAAAAAACTCATTCATTTCAGCTGTAGGGTTGTAAATAATTTTTCAATGTAGAATAAAGGTAAAAAAAGGTTGCTGTTTAGCCAGATCACCACGATGCTCACTTACACCGCCTGTAGTTGAAAACCATTGAAAATCATTAGTAAACAAGAAAAGGAAATAATAAATCATTTAAATATTATAGGTATTACCAATTCTCTGTCAAAGAAACGTCATAGACCTAAACAGGCAACAAACACAACTTCGTGCACTAACATGAGACTTATGTGGGGAACGTAGTGCGCTCGCGCGGGATTCATTCATTCATTCATTCATTCATTCGGCGCGCGCAGCGCACACACATTCACCGGTAACGCATGCCGCATGCTCTGAACTGCTGCTGTCTTTGTGACTCCTTTACTGATATTCACTGATGGTTTTTTTTTTTTTGAACGAAAAAAGATTTCATTATCACGTGCGTTGGAAAAAAAAAAAAGTTGACCATCGTTTTGAGCATAAAATGTATGATGATTTGAACATAAAATGTATTGATTGGGCTCATCATCTTAGATTCTTTTCATTTTAACATAATTATTATACTTACATATGAACTCTTACAGCTCAGAGCTTATTTTCACATGTTGCAGAGGAACAATGATGAAAGCGATACGCTCATCGTATTCCCGAATTTTGGTCACATACCTGTGAGAAAGGCATAGATAATTTGGGTTCTAGTTTGCTGTTTTAGACCCCGAAATGCCGAATTAGGTATCCTCTCCATGATTCCCTCGTTGAAGATCCGGCGCACCTCCTCATGGTCCGAGCGTTCAAATTCGCGAATAAAAACCTGGTTCCGTTTTTCGACCTTACTCTCGAGCGCACTGGGACAAGGCGAAGAAGACGTCCACATTTGCGAGGAGGAAACTATAATTGAATCTTTTTTGGTCCCAGCTATGGCCTCGTGCTCGTCTGCAACGATTTTAGTCTCGCAAACCATTTTGGGAGACGAACAATGCATGCAACTGGCCTGAAATGAACTGAAATTGGGGAGAAGCAAAAAAAGAAAAGATGGATGATGGTCTTCTTTGTTATGGAAAGAAAAAAGACTGATGTACTACTGCAACCCTGAGCTTCCTCACGACCAAGACTTGCCGGTGCATCACAAGTGGTATTTATAATGCGACAAAGCCGCATTCAGATTCTGGGGTGTGGGTGTTCTCCTCATCTCCCTGATTGGATGCGGCGCCGTGCCACATCACGGCGGTGGGAGGCGAAAGTACAAAAGACACGGTAACGTTACGTGTCTTTTTGAAACGCACACTTAAGGTATGTTTTCCCCCGTCGTCAGTGCACCGGCGACATTCCTCACATGTTTGTATTTTGGGGGGAGAGTGAACCGATGGCTTCATATGATGCGCTCTGAAGCGCCATGAACCCGCGTGTGATTGCAGTATCCCCAACGTCAAGACGATGCTGCGCAACATCAGTCTGCATACATCAACGATATACACCCGACCTGCACATTTTACAATGCGTGTGCAGATATCCACGGGTTTCATCCATTGGTGTTTTACTAACGTGCGCTGGACTGCGTGCTTTACGAATGTGTGTGTGTGTGTGCGAGAGTGACACTTTTACTGCACTGCAATGCTACGCATTACGTTCATGCAGCACACCCCTTTATTCTTGGGACCCCAGAACAGTGTGTTCGTGACTCGTGTTCGCTTATTATACGCGACTTTGGGCATGTTTTCTCAAAAGTCGCTTATGAATATGAGCAGTAGTGTGTTTTGTGCGTATTTACAGTATAGAGTCTTATATTTATATAGATAAGTGTGCGATACAAACTTCCGGTCCAGGTCTTTTGTATGTGCTGCTTAGTAAAATATTGAGCTGTTTTAATCAAGATGCCTAAGAAAGAGCTACTAAAGATGAGCATAACTAATGTGATTGAGATCTAAAAGTTTTTTTTGTTTTTGTTTTTCTCACTAACATTCGGATATTAAAATGGAATTAAAATAACTAGTTAGCTTAAAAAAAAAGTCCATAGATACCGCCGTCAGTTAACACTTTCTCTGACAACCGGGTGCACGAGACCCGTTTTCCTTTTTGTTCATGTGACGATCGGCACAAAGCCGATAGAATAATATCGGCTATTATTCGATATTAGAGTATAATAATACCCCTCAACACCCCCCCATCCCCCCCCCCCCCCCCCCCCCCCCCCCATACAAACTCACGCTATGTCCAGATTACGTCAGTATCTTATTGTAAATGTCTTGGGATGCATATTTGTACTCTAAGTAACTGATGCCCTGAAGAAATCGCCTCGGTTTGAATAAGTCGCATTCCAACCGTATTGTAGCAGAACTAGTTTAGACTGGATCGCCCCCGCCCTTTCTTCTTCTTCTTCTTCTTCTTCTTCTCCAGCCCCTCCCCCTCCCAGACGAAAAGAGTCTTCTTTTTTTCTAAATGTTTAAGCAGGTATACCTTACATACGCCCTAATACGACGTTCCTCAACAATTAAAAAAATCGGAAAGCGTGAGTATAGCTCTAGTGAAGATGTCGTCTTTTCTCAGCATCAGCATCTGCACGCGGGCAGACTGGTGGTGCCAACGGGCATGCGCGCGTCATGCAGAAAGTAGCCTAGCTAGTCAGTTCCTCGAGCAGTGAGCAGCATTCTTGTCAGTTTGAAGATTTAGTATCATAGTATTTAGCCTAAGTATATAGTATAATATTTGTTAGAAGGAATGTTTACGCAGAAGAATGCTGTGTTTTTGTGTAGCTCTGTCTGAACTTGAACAAAAATTCTCTCATCACAATATCTTATCACAATATTTTACAATACAGCTCAGTTACCTCAATCTTCAGTGAGAATGAATTAGCTTCTATTAAAAGTGGTTGAATTGTTTGTTCCTTTTGAATCAGAGTACATGATGTCACTTGTTTCTCCTTCCATTGTCCTTATGTAACTTGACCTTTGACCTCTGCAGTCTAGAGGGAAGTGGCAACCCAAAATGTGTGTGTGGCAAGGTTGTGGGGTTTCTGAGACACTTACTGGTCACAGCAGATCATTTTATTAATTTAGTTTGTATCTAATAAATTTTTTCCTCTCTTATAGTACCCGATGAGGGTGCCACTTTGAACCCTGGGAATATCCCAAGAGATGTGCTAAACAATATTCTCCAATAGTAAGCATTTGAGACTCATTAGAGAACTGAGCTGAGGTCAGTTCTCTTTATTTGTAAAGGCAATTCTCTATTTATGCTTGCATTTTAAATAATAAATAATTTATTGCCTAATCATCTTAAAGTTGCAATGTGTAACTGTGTGAAATCAGGACTTTAAAATAACAAATATTAGGAAGCTATCCTCATACATGTGTGAATAATCTTGCTGCTTTGTTCCCAGTGATTGTTATAATGACTGATGGCCAGGGCCCCCATGAATGAGCATGTGTGCGTGCGTTTGTGCACGTGCTTTGGGTTGTAATCCTGAATTGGCAAGGTTTGTGCTAGTGGGTCAGTGGGTCTATTACCCCTCCTAATTTTTCTACTGGGTGTATAGAATTACCATTGCTCAACTTTACTCATTTCAAAAATGCATGTGTCAGTGGTGAAGTAGCTTTAGGGCTTTTTTACTTTCGAGTAGGCTAAGGTATTAGCAAGTGAGAAAGAGCAAAGACTTAAAGAAATTAATACATTTATTCAGCAAGAATGCATTGAATTGATCAAAAGTGACAGTATAGACATTTATATATTTTATATATATATATAATATATAATTAATATATATTAATCGATTCTCATTTTCACCAACCGATATCAATTCTTAAATCCCAAGAATCGATTCGTCATCCTGTTTTCAGTTGATGAATGAACGAAACATTGTAGCGCGCCTCCCATCCAATAAATAGCAATAATAGTTGTGCGTTGTTACTATTGATATGAAACAACGTCAGATTACGTCCATTTTATTACGAAATTCAAAAACATAAATACCGTTTTGGCGTTGTGGCTGAGATCTCTCTGGCGCAGCTCAGCTCAGCTCAAGAGAACCAGCAGCGTGGAGCGCACGTGAACTGATCTTCTCTTCCGCCTTAACACCAGTTACAGCGCGAAATAAACATGAATGAGAATCTGAAAGTGTGTTAAAAGATACAGTACAACTTACCGAAATCCGTATCATGTCACATGAAATCGCTCAATCAGTGTTTCAACCGCGGAAAGACGTCAATAAAACAGCATGTAAACAATGTCACTTAATGTCACATTTACCTCAGAAAAACCATATCCAGTGTCCATAAACTCGTTAGTCAGCTAGAATAATTAACTCTAGAGAGGAGCATTTTGATAAATATATGCACCATATTACATATTCATTATAAGTTTTAATGTTCTTCAATATTTAATGCATGTTTGAATTAATCTGGCATGTTTTTATGACAGCCGCCATTTAAATGTTTATTTCAAAAAACGAATTAAGAGTAGAAATATGATTATGTGATTGTAAAGTTAATATAACTTTATTATTACAACAAAAAAAAAACACAATCACACGAGGTTATATGAATTACATAAATCAGCATGAAAATGTAAAGGTTCGAACAGACTCAATGATGTTAGGCTATACATTTTTAAAGCCTTTGGGTGGGTTGCACAAACAAGGATTAAATTAAGCACAGCTAATACTAAGCACAGCAACAATACTATTATTCAATTTCCTTCTTTATTGACCACCAGAAACTTTCTCTCTGACATAAGTAGCTCTTGCCGATAAAGGAAATAAACTTGTAAAATGTGAGCTGTCTTTATAAAGCGCTACGTAGAAAAACCGTTACTGATCAAGCAGGCAATAAAAACATTGCGGCAGCGCGTGCGGATTTCATAAGCATGGAAATATATTTACAGTATCAATTAATGGAGTATATTGTGGCAGCGTAACTTATGACAAAACAACTGTCTCCGCTCTTGACAGCGCCGCCCATCCCGTTTGATCGCAGCGCAGCAGCCACGCGTGGAGCGGGTGTGAGAAACGCGAGGCGCGGCCGCGATCACTGGCGCTCACCTCAACATCACAGCTGCCGTTAAATGCTAAATATATTAGGGCCTACTCTCTTCACCGAGGTGCGCTGAGATGAGTGACGGATCTGCATCCCGGACTTGATAGCAGGCTAGGCCGCCACGACCCTCATACTGCCGGCTCAATGCGATTTATTTTTCATTTTTATTCGTAATAAACACCCCTCTGAGACCTGACGACACAGCCACTGTTTCTGTCTCTGTTCAATCATCTGTATATTTTAATTGTAGGGGCACTTTTTTTTTTATTTAAACCTCCTCACATGTAAGTTTAAAATTAATCCCTAATTGAGATTTAAATCTGAGTTTAAAGTTATGGAGCAACAGGATTAAAGTTAATCTATTTTAAATATAAATTAAATCCAGGTTCAAAATGATGGTTTAAATGTAAATCTTCTTATTTTAAAACAAGGTTTAAAGTTTAGTGCAACAGAATTATTAGATAAACCTTGATTTAATCTAGATTGGTGCAACCCACCCTTTGAGTTCAAAGGTTTTGACATTTTCTTAAAGGAAGTGAAAAGGGACTTTATATCAGAGGAAAATGTTCTAAAGTTGGGATTACAATGAATGGTTCTGGCTTTGTGAAGATGGAATTTACCAAGAAGACAAAGTAATAATACAGTATAATCAAGATTAACATCATTAGAATGAAAATCAGACAAAAAAATATTAGATTCTGTCAATTGTACCAATTTGTTACAGCATGAGAATGCTAATAAGGTAACTTCTGACCAAAAAGACTTGGAGAATGGGCAATGATAATACAGATCTTGAATTGATTCTTCTTCAATATTACAAAAGGAACATAAAGAACATACGTTCTCAGAAAATCTGCTCAAAAATAAATTGCAAGGGTAATATCTATGAACTATTATCTATGAGTTATTTAATTTTACTAGGGATAAAAAGTTTGTGAGGAAAAGTCCATAAATTATACAATTCAGAATTCGGATAACAGATACTCCATTTAGATTGTGCTTTAGGGAGATGTCTTAGAGTTAAAAAGAAAGAGCGTTCCTAATAAAGAAGTTATTGCATTTCTTATCTAATAACAATACTATTTTGAAATACCTGTCCAAAGAAAAGTGATTGAGAGAGATTTTACCAATTAAATCCTGATCACTGACAATGTCAGATATAAAATGTTCAATTATGAATACAGAAGTCACTAAATTAATTTCAAATACTTTTTTACAGTACCGCCATTGACCAATTTAACTGCAAAAAGGAGCTAATATAACTTATCAGGCTTGTATAATGTGCAAACCTTTTTGCTTTATACATTTATGTATATCTGAAATAATTTTTTACCTGATTATTCAGTGACTATGTTTGACTTTGTTTAAGCTGGTTTGTACTTTTTCTTGCTCTGTAAAAGTGCTCTATGTGGTTAATTATTTCTTCAAAAAACATTTTAATTATATAAACATTAGTATATTCATAATTATATGAATTCATAAGTATATAGTGTATACTAATGTATATAATTTGTAATCATGTGATTAGTGTGACATGATTAAAAGTACTGCAGATTAGAGAGGATACAGAAGTGACTAATATTCCTCACACAGCTTTACTAGTAACTCATAAAAACAGAGCAAAAGGAAGTGGCAGAATGAGGGAGTGAACTGGCAGGAAACCAGCATGTGTTAATGGGTTGAATGCGATGCCGTGTCCTCTGATCTGTCAGCTGCACACACATCAATGGTGTTCACCCAGAACCGTACAGGTCAGGTAAAGTCCTCCTACCCCCACAACTGAACCAATGTGACCTTTTTGTGTCGCTTGCTTTGAATATCAGATTTTATTCTGAGGGGCTTTATAAGGTTAGGAAAAGAGAAACACAAAAGAGGCATGACAATATTAAGTATTTTGAGCAGGATTTGGGGTCATGACTAATGAATAGTGGAATGGCTTGTTTTAGTGCTTCAGAGCAGGGTTTTTTAAGCTGGGGTCTGGAGACCCCCAAGAAGGCACAATGGAGTGCTAGACGTCTGCAAAAAATATATATAATAATCATAAAATATATAATACACATTTACAGAATTTGACATTTCATTCTGCTTTCTAAATAGTCATAATAAGAAAATCATGAGGTAAATCATTACTTTGTTCTATTGACAGCCATAGTTTTATGTCTAAAGAAATGGTAGGAAAAGAGGCTTGATAGAACTTTCCAGAAAAAAAATATTTTACAGATATTAATATTTAAATTTGGCACAGTATGAAACTGTCTATGCATGAAAATATGTAGCTTTCTTTATATTTTAGGAAGGGGGTCCTTTGCAAAATCCATGGCATCAAGAAGTTTGAAAACCCCTGCTTTAGAGGGTCATCATTTCTTTAATTCCATTCTTCCTGTTATATGTTAATTTGGTGCTCTAAACTAGTGTTTTTGAGTGCATGGATTCCATTATAATTAGTATCACTGTGTTTTGTTTCAGGATATTTTGATTCTAAAAATAATCCATCTGCATGTGGGTGTGTCCCAGGATGCCCACCATCCGCACACTGTGTCCACTTTGCTCTGGGACTCATGCCTAATGCCAGGGGCATCATCCACCCAGACACTACTGTCAGCATCAGGACACAGGGTCAGAGAGAGTGTTTAAGAGGGAGGAGGAGAGCGAAACAGGAACAAACCGGATTCTCCATCCTGTAGGAGACAGACAGACAGACGGGTCTGGGAGGGAGGCTGGAGGGTTGTTCTCCTCGAAAAAAAACAGACAGCAACTCTATTTGTATTTTTTCAAAATCAGCAGGAGCTGTGGAGGTGTCAGCAGATGCATAATGCAACAGGGCGTCACCTCATAGCCGATCATCAGTTAAGAACCGCGCACACACACACACACGTTTACAGTGTGTGTAATGGGGCGGTCTTTTTTTCTTCACACTTAATGCACAATGCATCGTGTTCTCTGCAGACCCCCTGCTCAGAAACTCTTTACACCAGAATGGTGTAGTGGTATCTTTCTCTCTTTCTTGTGGGGAAAGTGAATATTTTATTATTTTATTTATCAGAAATGGCCATGCTCAGACCTATTCATAGTTCAGCCTCCTAATGAGTAATTCATTTGAGGCTTCTGCAAAAATATGTATGCATAATTAATGGATATGGTATTTAATTATTCATGAGCCACTCACTACATGGGTGAATCACCCTCCAAGCCCTTGTGGCTGGTCTGAGATAAGTGCTGCCATTTATTTTTATTTTAGATGCGCATTTCTAACTCTAGTTGTTGGTTTAGGACTTCAAAGTCATTTTAAATGAGCAGTTGTTTATCATTTTCACTTATTTGCTGGACATCATGAGTGAAGCTTAAGTTTAATTCTAACTCTCCTACCAAAGTCCAGCTTTTGCCTTCCTCATCAATCATAATAAAAGCTGCAAAATTGGTCCATTTTGACCTGATTGATCAATGGATAATGTCCAGTGTTTGATCACACACTTTTTTGTCTCATTAACATTTTAAGTAAAACACAGAATCTGTGTTAAATTATCATTAAACTTAAAAAACATAAATGTTTAAATTCAAGGTGATACTGTTTCTCTCCCATTTGTATCCTCCCAAAAGCGACAATTGTTTTTTAATTTTACTGAAACATGCATTGATTCATTGTACGAATTCTGTATGTTTCAGAGATCATGTTTGTTTTTGTGTATCCGTTTTTCTTGAGACAGAAATTTTTTTCTGCACCTCAACCATATATGAAAACGCACTGTGCATCCTTTTTAACCAAATGTTTTCTTTTACCCTCGTTTAACTAAAATAAACCAGTTATCAGTTGATGCAAACGAAGAGTGTGCTATCATCAGGAAAAGTTTATTTTATTTATTTACCACCAGTCAGTGTCAATAGTTTGAATGGCGTCACACTGCAGTTTTACACTGTAACAGCGGAGTCCGAGGCATTCTCTGAATTCCCCTGTTTACTGATGTTGTTTATTTTTTTCCTTAAAAATCGCTTGCGCTGCAGAGCTGTGTTTTCACACCCCAACGGGAAGTGCTGCATTGCTGCGACAGTTTGCTGAACCTTTATATCCTTGCGCCCCCATCTGGTTATTTAATGCGTTACAAGCGAGAGAGCTGCTTGATGTTGAAGTTTTAGCTGGTAAGGGGGATTTCGATTAAAAATAAACTCATATAATTTAGTGCAGCTGCTGATTTCAGCTAATCTGAAGGAAGCATCACATAATCAAACATTTTACGAGCATTGACAACTGTTTTGGGGGGAGGGGTTGTACTAGCAACACAAATAATTTACAATGTGAAATATGGCATCATATGTTTTAATGCACTTTTTCTACACACAAAAAAACATTACATATGTGAACTTACATCTTAGTACCAAAGTAATCTCTATAGAAACATTCCCTTCAAGTTCCATCTTCATAAATCCTCATATAAAATTCTACACTATCGCTTTACATGCAGATTCTTTACTAGTCATATATCTATCATCTAATAATCTTACAGCACACTCTCGAAATCAACTCCTGGAGATCTACATTCTGATATATAATTAATCTAAAGTAATATCTGCATGACTATTGTGACTGTTAATCATATATTTCTAGAACAAATATAAAAAGAAATGTAACATTTAAAAAAAACATGTAGTCTACTGTGCAAATAATTATAATAAGTAATGTGTTTTATGTTTGCAGAATATTTTGCAGTGCATTGTGCCTGGAGAATAAACACTTCCCCCTGTCTTTATACACAGTTATGTAAAATGAAATGTACTAGCTGCTTCTCTAATATGTGCCTCTCATAATTGACATTTAAACTGTGGAATGTTGTGTTGACTTCTGCAGTCAGGAATGTGTATTTATGATACTCTATGCACATACTACAATGAAAGATAAAACATGTTTCATGTGACACATGACAAGAAACATGTTTGAGAGAGAATAAAAGAGTGTGTATTACGATGAGAGCAGGTAGTATACTTTTAGATATATAATGATTTCTATATCTGAGTGCAGTGTTTACGTCTGGCTTTTAGCGCAGGCTGCTGGCCGGCATGCAGTCGCACAGTGCCCTCTTCTCAGCCCTCAGCACCAAACTCTCCGTCTGAAAAACACATGAGATGAAAAGATCTCAGATCATTCTGAAAGATGCTTCATTGATCAGATCGAATAGATATTAAACTCTTTAATGGCTTGATTCCGTAATTTACAGAAATAGACATTAAAGTCAGCCTGAAATGGAAGTTGCAATAGTCTTCTTTGCTACTGTGCGTACGTATAGCTGAGTGAAATGGCTTCTCGAACAAGATTGGATCATTGTGGTTTGGTACTGCAGTGATGTCATGTGAGTGACAGGTTGCCCCGCCCTCTCGCCAGTAAACACGCCATCAGAGAAGAGATGTTAATGTAAGTGGGAGGGGGAGTTATTTTGATTAAAGGGCACATGATGTGCACAGATAAATCATTTATAATAAATACTGCAATATTCCATTAAAGAAATAACCATTTTGATTTCATGGTGACTATAAATTAAGGATTTTCAACAGGGTGTCTGTGACCCTATACTGAAGGAAGTCTGCAAATTATTGTTGGCTTTCAAATGAATTTTTGTAATAAAATGATAATGTAAAGGCTAAAGCTGCGATGGTAAAGTTCAACTAAATGTTTTATTGTCTCTCCTACATTAAAATATCGACAATAAATATATAATTTCATCTTTAGTCCACCAAGGGGTCCTTGGCCTGAAAAACTGCATTTAATGGTTTTATGTCTCAAATGTTTCCCAGTGTGATCTTACCCGTGAGTCTAAGTTGAAAGCTGTTTTCTTCAGGTCTTGCAAGGCTCTCTGCATGAACTCGAAGGCATGACAATCAACACATGGCCGGCCTATTTAAACAAAATTGTGCAGTAGGTAATGATTTCACATTGAACAGCATTTTACCAGGGTTATCATCATTAACTAAAACATTTAACTATTTTTGTCAATTGAAATAAAGCTGTAATAAAATATAAATATTAGACAAAAACTCAAACTAAATGAAAATGAGAAATGTTGGCAACTAGCTGAAATAAAAACAAATTAAACCTAAATAGTAATATTAAAAAATATATATATATTTTTTTTTTTTAAATGACAAAAGCACAAAACAAAATTACTAAAAATTAAAAATGCAAATATAAAACTAATAGCTGTAGCAACTCAATGTAATAACTGCACAATGTAAAAACTGCACATAATGTAACAAGTATTACATTATTATAATAAAATGTTAATAATGTAATAATTTTCTCAAAAAGTTGATAAAATCTTGAGCTCAATGTAATAATTTTTACATTATGAGAAAATGATTACATTATAAACTCACCAAAATCATGTCATTTTTCATTATTGTAATAGCTTTTAAAACATAACAAATATTAGTATTCCCTTACAGTATTTAAAAAAAAATCTAAACCCAGTCTTAAACTACTTGTGAAATGCAACATTTAAATATTCATGCTATTATTATTATTATATGTTTATTAAACATAAAGCATTGGTATTTCTTTACAGTACATTTTAAAAATCTAAATCCAGATAAATAAATAAAATGAGAACTTTTGCACCTTTAAACTACTACTACTACTAGTAGTAGGATCAGTAATCTGGTGGATTTTGTAGGCAGGTTAAGACTGGTAGTTTTAAAATTTAAAGGAATACCAATGCTTTGTTTAATAATTATAATAATAATAATAATAGCATGGATATTTAAATCTGTTGCATTTCGCAGGTAGTTTAAGACTGATTTCGATTTTTAAAAGGGACTAATATTAATATAAATATTATATAAATACTAATATTTATTTATGTTTTAAAAGCTATTACAATAATGAAAATATGACATGTTTTTGGTGAGTTTATAAGGTAATACATTTCTCAATGTCAAAATTATTATTACATTATGAGCTCAAGATTTTATTACGTTTTGAGAAAATTATTACATTATCAACATTTTATTACAATAATAATGTAATACTTATTACATTGAGTTGCTACAATAGCTAAACCAAAATATTAATAAAAACTATAATAGTATATAAATATTACTAAAATAACACTGCTCAGGAAACACTATACCCAACGTTGAGATGACATAAAATGATAAATTGCTTGTTGCCCACACGTCTATAAAGCACACAGTCTTACTCTCAGCGGGGATGACCGTCCCTGATTCCTCGGCATGAATCGGTTTGAAACATAGGATCTGGATCAGTACCAGCAGCATCACTGTCTCTAGTGCTCCGCTTGGCCTCATACTGTCGCGCAGCATCACCGTTCACAATACCTGCCAAATCACAACACAGACAGCGCTTTAGTGGTGCAATGGACAAAATGCTCTTAATATTTACATTAAACCGTATAGCAGACGATTTTGATAAAAGTCGACTAACAAATTAAGAAATACCTTACAAAAGACAGACTAACAAAGCAAAAATAATAGACTGTCGAGCATCATATTTTGCTTTATAAAGGTAAAATATGGTAATTTACAAATACGATCACCAAAACACTAAAGTCTCAATCCTGTAAGGCGTGTTAGTAAAGCTAATAAAAGCAGGGCTAATTTGCATTACCTGTAGTCTCTAATAAAGCCAGCAGTACCGTTAGTCGAACCACCGCCCTCCTATTTTCGACGCAGCTTCGTTGCGGAGCGTCAATTGCGTTTTTTTGAGGTCTATTGTCCTTCGCGGAGCACCGTAGGATGGACAACGTTTTTCTCTCGGATTGGCTACTGCTGGTCACATGGGTTCTTACTTTTTATTGCATTACTACTTTTTTTTTTTTTTTAATTATTATTATGCTTCCACTTTACAAACAAACAAACAAGGTACATAATCAAATCTCTGAATATAACAATACTTCATCAGCCTTATGTTAAGCATAGCCAGTAACAAAACAGAAAGATCACAATAAAACAAACGAACAAATAATTAATTAAAAATAAATAAATAAATAAATGGGCTTTTAAATTAATTTATACGTATCCAAAAGAAAAATCAATGTAAGGTCTTTCTTTATTGCATTACTACTTAGAAACAGTGCAGTTTTTAATACATTTTATAAGATATTTCATTAACAAATTAGGATGGATGGATGGATGGATACATAGATAGATAGATAGATACTAGTACAATGTTCATTTAAAAGTGCATGCATGTTAATGTTTATAAAAAAAGATGATATTCAGAATTAAATTCATACAACAAATTAGCACTAATAACTCAGATTACATGTATTATTATTATTCAACAACTGCATACAAAACATTTGCCAAGGAATAATAGCCAAGGGTTATCAAATATAGCACAACGCAAAATCAAAATAGGCTACATAAAAAGAAAAACAAAGAGATAAATAAACACTGTTGCATAAATACTTACAACTCAGATAACATACTGATGACATGTTTGTAAAAGTTTTATCTCTGGTTATGATCACACGGGTCCTAGCGCGCTCATGTGTGCGTGCGTGTGTGTTTTCTTAGGTAGTCTGTTAAAATGCCCGATCACATTATTCGTCTTTTTCCAAGATGGCGTCGATGAGGGAGAGCGATACCGGCCTGTGGCTCCACAACAAACTTGGATCGACAGACGAGCTGTGGACACCTTCGAGCATCGCTTCCTTACTCACCGTATCGGTGATCGACAACATACGGCTGTGTTTCTCCAGTCTGTCTCCTCCGGTGAAGCTTAAACTCTTGCTGGGGATGCTGCACCTCCCGCGCAGGACCGTGGATGAGGTGCGACTGCAGGACTCACTCCTCCTGCTGCTGCTGCTGCTGCACACACACACACACGGTCTTAACTTCCGAGTGCGGCATGCTTTATTGGAGTGGAATGTTGTGTATTTTTTAGTGATTGTGTCATATGTTGTTGACACGTATGTGTTGCATGTGTAATAACATGGCTTCCACCACGAGACCCCTGCAGCTGCTGTCTGGATAATGTCAGTCTCCAGCAGAGCTCAGCTCCGGCTGCTGTCTGTCTTCAGCCTCTGGGCTTCAGCTAACTTGCTAGCCTCTTGTATGTAAACATGCAGTCAACTTTGTAACTGCTGTTGGCATGTTAATTTGATGCAGTTTATTTCTATGTTTGGACGAGTAAAACGCCCCCTTATAAAATTTGCCATGGTATCTATAGTTTCCGCCAAAAAAAGAAACACAGTTAGTACATTGGTAAAACTAAACCATGCTGTAAACCAATGGCAACTTTGTGATAACAACAATCTACTGTCATAAAAATACACTAGTAACGGATTTTGGCGGGAACTTTGATTACCATGGTATTTTGTGTGTGAGTGAAAAGTCTCTGTACTCACTTCAAAACACGTTCATATACAGTTGAATCTTAAAATTATCAAAATAAGAGGAATCATAATAATTGCATGTTGTTTATTATTATTAAACAAAATATATTAAGTCGGAAATCATGTCTGCAGCTTTTGTAATGCTCGAAAGTAATATATGATATTTTAGTGAGTTATTGACTTACACATTTATTCACTTTTATGGCCAAAAGGCATGGCGTGATTAAAAAAAAACAGCAAACTTCCAATTTATTGTTGTTTAGCTAACGGACAAACACTACATTTTACAAATTTAGTAAATTGTATAGAATAATGGATTATTAGTAAAAAAAAAAAAAAAAAACAAACCTCAATGTAAGGTAATCAAGTGTGTTTCATCAGTATTGTAGTTAATTGTTTCACTAAATTAGCCTAAACACTAAATTTGTGTGTGTACGTTTTGCCTCAGGGCACTAAAAAGGAAGAAAATCTACAGTAGCTATAATGTAAGCAATGGTGGGATGATCTATTTACAATATGAAGCAAACCACAGTGAAATAGTAGCAGATTCATTTGACAAACTGACTTGGTTAAATCTTTTATTCTCTCTATCTTGATTTATCCCTCATATTCCAGATGAAGGAAGCTCTATCAGAGATCATTCAGTTGGCCACTGTGGACTCTGAGCCATGGGTGTTAATGGTGGCCGATATCCTAAAATCATTTCCAGAGACAGGCTCGCTAAACCTGGATCTGGAGGAGCAGAACCCTAATGTACAGGACATACTTGGAGAGCTGCGTGAGAAAGGTCGGTCTGACATCAATGATTGGAGTGTTAGTAAAGGATCAAAAGTCGTTGTAAATAATTTCCAGTTTAATATTTGTCTCTTCTGGTTGCTAAGCTCCTCCATCTCTTCACAATTAAGGGTTTGTTTTTGTCTAGGTTCAGATATTTCACCATCCTTGACTACTTTTGACTTCATGTTAGGAATGTGCATTTTGGTCAGTTTGACAGCTCATTGTTGGTCTTTGAACTTGTGTGTCAGAGAGACGTTTTGTTAGGCGCACTGTGTCTCACACCATGTGTCAGAGTGTCTAGTTAAAAATTAGATTTTGAGTGCTATATTGCTGCCTTGGACTGAAAATCTCTGTGCTGTGTTCATGACCCTCTACTGACTGCAAAGTGCTACCCAAAATGATTCTGTAACCAATAACAATATTACAAATTAAATATTTAATATAATTAATACTTAAACTATATATTTAAAAAAAAAAAAAAAAAAAAAGTGTATACACTCACCTAAAGCATTATTAGGAACACCATACTAATACTGTGTTTGACCCCCTTTCGCCTTCAGAACTGCCTTAATTCTACGTGGCATTGATTCAACAAGGTGCTGAAAGCATTCTTTAGAAATGTTGGCCCATATTGATAGGATAGCATCTTGCAGTTGATGGAGATTTGTGAGATGCACATCCAGGTGCACGAAGCTCCCGTTCCACCACATCCCGAAGATGCTCTATTGGGTTGAGATCTGGTGACTGTGGGGGCCATTTTAGTACAGTGAACTCATTGTCATGTTCAAGAAACCAATTTGAAATGATTCGAGCTTTGTGACATGGTGCATTATCCTGCTGGAAGTAGCCATCAGAGGATGGGTACATGGTGGTCATAAAGGGATGGACATGGTCAGAAACAATGCTCAGGTAGGCCGTGGCATTTAAACGATGCCTAATTGGCACTAAGGGGCCTAAAGTGTGCCAAGAAAACATCCCCCACACCATTACACCACCACCACCAGCCTGCACAGTGGTAACAAGGCATGATGGATCCATGTTCTCATTCTGTTTACGCCAAATTCTGACTCTACCATCATCTCAACAGAAATCGAGACTCATCAGACCAGGCAACATTTTTCCAGTCTTCAACTGTCCAATTTTGGTGAGCTCGTGCAAATTGTAGCCTCTTTTTCCTATTTGTAGTGGAGATGAGTGGTACCCGGTGGGGTCTTCTGCTGTTGTAGCCCATCCGCCTCAAGGTTGTGCGTGTTGTGGCTTCACAAATGCTTTGCTGCATACCTCGGTTGTAACGAGTGGTTATTTCAGTCAAAGTTGCTCTTCTATCAGCTTGAATCAGTCGGCCCATTCTCCTCTGACCTCTAGCATCAACAAGGCATTTTCGCCCACAGGACTGCCGCATACTGGATGTTTTTCCCTTTTCACACCATTCTTTGTAAACTCTAGAAGTGGTTGTGCGTGAAAATCCCAGTAACTGAGCAGATTGTGAAATACTCAGACCGGCCCGTCTGGCACCAACAACCATGCCACGCTCAAAATTGCTTAAATCACCTTTCTTTCCCATTCTGACATTCAGTTTGGAGTTCAGGAGATTGTCTTGACCAGGACCACACCCCTAAATGCATTGAAGCAACTGCCATGTGATTGGTTGATTAGATAATTGCATTAATGAGAAATTGAACAGGTGTTCCTAATAATCCTTTAGGTGAGTGTGTGTATATATATATATATATATATATATATATATATATATATATATATATATATATATATATATATATATATATATATATATATAATTAATTATTATTATTCAAGTAACATTTATTGTGGTTGTCTGGGATTGTTTGTTTGAGGTTCTTCTTAGCTTGTGATGAGTATTCTTACTTACCTGTTACTTGCAATTGCATATGGTAAGTATGCAATTTGGTAAGAAAGCATCTGCTGGGACTTACTTTACTGTTACTGTTTGCACCTCTATCCAGTAAATGAATGTGAAGCGTCGTCCATGTTGCCTTTGGAGTGTCAGTATCTGAACAAGAGTGCTTTGACTACACTGGTGGGGCCACTCACTCCACCCATCAAGCACTTCCAGCTCAAGAGGAAACCCAAGAGTGCTACACTCAGAGCTGAGCTGCTTCAGAAATGTAAGTGTGTTTGTGAATTCTTGGTGCCAGAAAAACTGTGTTTTTAGTATGGATTCATTAAAGTCATTTAAAATAAGAGTTTACCCTTGTTTGTGCAATGATTGTCATGTTTATTATCCATTATATTTGTTCTAAAGCCACAGAGACTGCCCAGCAGTTAAAGAAAACCGCAGGAGTGCCATTTCACTCCAAAGGAAGAGGTCTAGTGAAGAAGATTGACACCACAAGTAAGATTTACATCCCAAAAATATTTAGATGGTAAAAATGTATTACTGTCATGACAATAACATCAAACCTTAGGACTTAAGTGTAGATGTAGTGTTCAAAGTGTGTCAAATCTTTAGTGGAGCATGTCCAAAGTGATGAACTTAAAGAGAACTGACCTTATACATCAACTAAAATGCCTTGGAACTTGTTGGTTAAAAGTAAAAAAAAAAAAAATTTGAATGTGACACTATCCACATTTTTTTTTAAAATGTGGATAGTGTTTCCAAGCAGATCTCGGCAGCCGCTGACTACCATAGTATTTTTTTCCCCACTATGGTAGTCAATGGGTGCCGAGATCTGCTTGGTTACAAACATTCTTCCAAATATCTTCCTTTGTGTTCAGCAGAAGAAAGAAATTGATACAGGTTTGGAACAACTTGAGCGTGACTAAATGATGACAGAATTTTCATTTTTGGGTGAACTATCCCTTTAATAAACTCGTAATTAGTGCTTATTAATAGTTAGTAAGGTAGTTAAGTTTAGGTATTGGGTAGGATTAAGGGATGTAGAACAAGGTCATGCAGAATAAGGAATTAATAGGTGCTTTATAAGTACTAATAAACAGCCAATATCCTAGTAATATGCATGTTATTAAGCAACTAGTTAATAGCGAGAATTGAACCCTAAAATAAAGTGTTATGATTTTCTTTTCTTTTTTTAAGACATAATATTATTCAGCAAGAATGCATTCAATTGATCAAAAGTGACAGTAAACATTTATAATGTTACAAAAGACTTTGGTAGCATTTTACAATAAGGTTTCACTTGTTAACATTAGTTAAGTTTAGTTAACAACTACATTAGTTAAGATGAACTAATAATGAACAATACTTCTACAACATTTATTAGGGGTGAAACAGATCATAGATGTGTATCGTTATATATTACAAGAAAAGGATCCAATCTGTGAATCAAAAAACGTAATATGATCCGAACCGTGAGTTTTGTGATCCGTTGAATCACTAGCATTTATTAATCTTAGTTTCTAATTTCTACATTTACTACAACATTATTAAAAGCTGGTTTATTTGGACCAGCTTGCTCCTCAGAATCACAACCTGTAAGTATGAATAATTATTGATGTATATATTTTTTACCGGGTGTTCAAAATACGTAGTTTTGTGTTTTATATTGTGTAAGTTTCCAGCTAACCGGCTAATGTTATTACTGTCTTACTGACATAGTTCTGCAAATCAGCTGTGGGCCACTATTACCTAAAACTGTCTATTAATGCAGATTGTCTGTCGTTCTTACTACTTTGAGTAAAGATAAAGGATGGAGCAAGATTTGATTTGCAAACTTTAATGTTACATCAGTCATTGGGCTAATGTATGCGCTGTTATTGATACAGTTCCCGCATATGCACCACGATAAATTATAAATATACACATGGGTTTGTTGATGGACATACTCTTGTTAATGCTGATGGTGAGGAATTACAGCTGCAACATCTCATAATGTACCTCAAAATGAGTAGCGTATCACTGAGAAATGTCCTGCTCATGTCGTCCTTGCGATGGAGGTTCGAGGTTGAATAACTAGTTCTTCTGATATTTCATCATCATTAAACCTGTTGTAGGAGACCTCCAAAACGAAATTAGGAGACTTTAAAATAGCATAATAGGGGCACAACACACAAGATAATAATTAATGATGTCTCTTTTCTCAGCACCGCTGAAGGGCATTCCCAAAGCACCGTTCAGGAGCCCTACCACCCCAAGCATGTTCAGCCCTCCCAGTAACAGGACCCCTATTGCCCCTGCCCGCACACCCCTGCGCAAAGAAAGGGGGGTCAAGGTAACTGTCCAGCAATGACCAGTTATGACCAGTCACTGCATAACATGGGTATATCTAGTAGTTTTACTCTTTATTAAATGCATAAAAGCAAACTTTGCAGTTGACACCTGGATTTCTGAATCATGAACTGAATTTTGCCTTGTTAGTATGGATGTCATCTCTGTATATGCTTTATATTGTCAGGTTATGTGATTGTGTGTTTTCTTGCAGTTGTTGGATATATCTGAGTTGGATATGGTAGGAGCTGGCAGGGAAGCTAAGAGGAGAAGAAAGACTTTGGGTAAGTTCAAGAAGTATTTTGAGTGTATTTTGAGTGCTGTGCATTTTTAGTTATATTGTTTTTTGGTCTTAAATAGACACAGAAGCTGGAGAGAAGGCGGCCAAAGAAGAGGCGGTTGTGGAGAACGCAACACCAGACTACGCAGCTGGCTTGGTGTCCACACAGGTAGTTTTGGAAATCTTATCAGCCATGTGGTGGGCTCCTTGAATGTGGGTCAGAACAAAACTCAAATCTGTTTCTCCTCCCCTCACAACAGAAACTTGGGGCGCTAAACAACGAGAGTGCTCTGCCATCAACCAGTTACCTTCCCGCCACCCCCAGCATGGTTCCTTCCTCGTCTTATATTCCCAGTTCAGAGACACAGCCAGGTGAGCCATTGACAGATGCAGGATGGGATGGATGCAAAAAAATTACTGATCTACTGATTAGACACAACAAATATTAACAGGAATCCAAGCTAAATGTGAGCTTAAAGTCTTCTCAATGCCCATTTTTCTGCGTTGTGTTAATATTCAGCGAATGCAGGCGGCTCAGGGCGTGAACCTACAAACCGGCAGTCGGAGGAGTCGTCCGCCCCAAGTGCAGCTTCACTACCTGGCCAGTTTAAACAGCGGCCGCCCATGTATAATGCCAGCACTGCCAGTCCCACTGCCCCCACTTCACCCACAACGCCAACCAGCACGCCCACCAACAATGCCCCGCCTCCTGCCGCCACAGCAGCACAGCCAGACATGAGCACGCAGCCGCCCACCACTGCAGCCCAGCCCGCACCCACGCCAGCGCCCCCACAGACCCAACCGAAAAAGAACCTGTCGCTCACGGTAAGAATTCTTGGACATGATGATAATATTTTACTGGACTATCCTTCTTTTAATGTTACTAGGCAACATTTTATTCAATATATTTTTTATAAAAATGTTCCAACTGAGAAAATTGTAGAATTTCTATCAAATATTAAACTTAAAGATTTAAATCGTTATTGTAATGTTGTTAGAAGTAGAAGTTTTTTTTTTACTTTTTTTTTTAATTATTATTATTGAAAAATGTCAAGTCACAGTACATTTCCAACATCTTAATATACAATATCACACTTTCCTCAATAGTGTATGTACATAATCCATATTCCCCAATACTTGTTATATTTTTCTAAATTGAGCCTTTAAATGAATGTGATTCTCCCCTTACAATATTTTTAATTTACAATTCCTAGACATTGGTCCCTTGTTGGAAGGTCTACCTGCAACCATTTACGAGTTATGGCTTTCCTACTGCTTGCTAAAAGTATCTTTAATAAATATTTATCCTTGTCTAAAACAGTTTTTGGTATTTCCTCTAGATATAATGTAATGAATGAATAGTCAAACTCTTCTCCTATTATCTTTTCAATTTCAGCCGCTGCTGCTTGCAAAAAAGGTTGTATATTCGGGCAGGCCCAAAAAACTAAATTCTTCCATCCAAACTCCCTCAATGTTGTTAGACGTTTAATTGTTTAAAAGTATTTTGTGCTCACCAAGGCTGCATTTATTGAGTCAAAAATACAGTAATTCAGTAATATTGGGAAATACTATTTAAAGTTACTGGTGAAACGGAAGTTGCGATAGTCTTCCCTATTGTGACGTATATCCGAGTGAAACGGCTTCTGGAATTTATTTGATTTCCGGATTTGATTTTGTCTTTCGTGAATGAGACATACGTCATGAAGAGAACAGATTGATTAAAGATTATGAGGGCATATGAATTTTTAAAAAAAGGATAAATCGTGAATAAATCATTTATAATAAACACTGCAACATTCTGTAAAAAATAAGAATTGTTACTTTAGATTTCATGGTGAGTAGTATTTTTTTTTTCAGGATATATAATAATAATCTTTTTTCGAAAGAACAGCATATTTTTTAAATGGAATTTGTAACATTATAAAAGTTTTACTGTCACTGATCAATTTAATGCATCCTTGCTGAATAAAAGTATTAATTTCTTCAACAAACAAAAAAAACCTTACCGACCCCAAACTTTTGAATGGTAGTGTCTGTGAAATTAAATTTTTATTTTGCATTGTTCGGTTCCCCACAGAGAGAACAGATGTATGCTGCACAGGAAATGTTCAAGACTGCAAACAAAGTTACACGGCCTGAAAAAGCCCTCATCCTGGGCTTCATGGCAGGATCACGAGGTATTTTGGATTTGTTTTCATCGGTTTCTGTTAATCGATTGACAATCTTACAGTTCCTCTTTGTTCTAAATGACCCTCCTAATGTTCGTCTGTCACATCCTCCCAACAGAAAACCCCTGTCCAGAGCAGGGTGACATCATTCAGATCAAACTGAGTGAGCACACAGAAGTACTGCCTAAAGCGGACGGAACCGGCAGCACCACCATGCTGGTGGACACAGTGTTTGAGATGAACTACTCTACTGGACAATGGACCCGCCTCAAGAAATACAAACCCATAACCAACGTCTCCTGAGGACGACTGGGTTAACAAACAACGCGTTTACATAGACGCATATGTATACATTCACACACCCCTCTTCGACGTCACCTGAGGAGTGCTTTAAAACACAAATATCATGTACATGCGCTGGAATGTACATATTTACGGGCCAAATTCTGAGGTATTGGGAATATGCGCTAGTGAATTTTTGGATGCTGGTTTCAGACAGTTGCAACGGACTTCCTGTTTGGTTGACCTCATGTCCTATCTCCGTTCCTGCATTGCCAAAGCCAGGGACCCTCTTACAAAACAGCTGTTTTCTTTATCTTTTTGTTAATGTTTGTATCGTCTCTCGTTTTTAGGCCCATTTCAGATTTCTTAGTGTCGAGGGGAAATTGAGGGCGAAATTGAAGCGGGGCTTGATAGTTTGTGTCTTAACCTACTTTTGATTGACACGTTATTAAGAGATCTTAAAAGGGTACAAACATGCTATTACAGTGTCACCCCAATGAAACAAAAGAATCTGTCCAAGTTCCTTGGATCCAAGTACCTTGGATGGGAAAAAAAAGAATGAAAACAATAAACAAAGTGTAAAACAGGTTATTTTCTGTTTAGTACTTTTCAAGAACTTTTTTTTTTTTTTTTTTTTAAAAAGAGGAGGAAATAAATGAAAACGTGAATGAGTCATTTGCTGAAGCCTTGGTGTAAATAATATTGGTTTGTCAGTCACAACTGAAACAACTACTTGCTAGTTGTTATTTTACACTTTATCTGTGTGCAAAAGTCTGACACACAAATGTTGAACAGATTTTAATAACGTGTGGCAATTTTAGTTTAATTTAAGGGTATTTTCACCCATATTTTACAAATGGTTTAAAAAGTCAATATACACTTTAACTTAAAAGTATTTGGATGGTTTTTATATTGCATTCGGAATACAACAACAGCTATGTTTTATTTGAATCGAGTGAAAATGTGTTCTGCTTTTGAGTACTCTAAATTCCTTAAAGACAACATTTGGCATAACAGATACATAGTATACTTTTTATTCAGCTGAAGTCAGGTAGGACCCAAATGACTTTTTAGAAAATCCCTAAAGCATTCTCTTTTTGTTAAGATTTGCGGATTAAATGATTACACTTTTTTTTTTTAAACACTTAAATCATTACTGAATAAAAAAAAGACCATAGCTTTTTAACCACTGATTTATCTTAAAGAGATAGTTCAACCAAAAAAGAAAAGAAGATAATGTTTCAGTGCTTTTGTCCATTGTCCAAATGGGCACCAAAACTGTTTGGTTTCAATGTTCTTCAAAATATTTTCTTTCGTGTTTCACAGGAGAAAGAAACCTCCCTTTCAACTCTCCCTTTAAATCAATGTTTGTTGAGGTTGTCTATTTCTGAGAAACTTTTATTTGCTATATCATGCCTAGATCCAGCATTTCCTCCAGTGTCTTCAGTGCTCAAACCACTCCAGGATCGACCCAGCCTCCGAAAGCCTGCTCCAGGTAGAGCGCCACAGCCAAGGGCAGACGGTCTTGAAACTTCCCAGCCACCACCTGCACGCCCAAGGGCAATCGCTCCTTACTCAAACCCAGTGGACACTGGGTCACCGGCAGGCCGAGGATGTTCAGGATCCCTAGAAATAGGTGAAAACATAACTGAATGCTGTTTCAATTATATTAATATATATTCTGTGCTGTATATTTAAAGGGTTTTCATCTACTGCAATGATAAACTCAATATTGAAGTCTTTTCCTGTCTGACCCCTCCAACTCTGGTTCTAATGGTTGAGACTGACACATGGTTTAGTGATAAAGATCTGGGGCCCGTTTCAATAAGGAGGTTCAACCAACTCTGAGTTTAAACTTGAACTCTGAGTTGACTTACCCTGAGATGGGAAACTGAGTTTTGGGTTTCAGAACAGCTGAATTGAGGTAGTTCAATCAACTCTTGAGTAGACCGACTCTGAGTTAAGCGTGTGCACCATGACTATGAAAAGCCATGATCAATGGAGCTCCGAAATTATGATTCACCATGGCAACAGCACCCAACAAAAAGACGTTCGCATACTTCCGAGTCAATATGTAAGTTTAATTCTTAATTAGTTTAAGTTTAATTTTCATGGTATGAATGTGGCAGCAACTAAAAATGAAAAATAAAAACATAATTCAATCAGGTAAAGCTTTAAGCATAAAAGGTTCATGGGTGTAGGTTTCATGACTTTACAAACATTTGACATATTAAATATCTTTCAGTGTCTATTTCAATGTGCAGCAGCTTTTCCCATATAGTCTAATGCTCTTTTCACATAATTAAAAGTTATCGGATCCAACCTGTTACATTTCTTAATTAGGGTAATAAAATTAACATTTGACTTCTACTCAGGCCAGCCAAACACCAGCACCACTGATAGATGAATAGGAGATGGAGAAAGAATATTAAAATCCAACAGGAAAAAGAATAAAGTATTTGTAGGAAATAAAGATGACCATAAAAATTTTAATTTATTTTAACAGCTGTGGTGGTGGTGGTGGTGGTTACGGCATATATCTCAGACTACCATTTGGCATCCTTCCATTCCATACAGTAATCCGTTTTCAGAAAGTGTGATGATGGGATTATACATGTCATCAATGCATCCAACCACTGGAAATTCTAATTATTAGGTTACTTCTAGAGGTGAACGTCAGGATCCTGTATAAAATGACATGCCATTTTTGTCACTTTGACAGTGTCCTCATGATGAAATATGAGCAATGAATGAATGTACCTGCACTGCAAAGAATGCTTTTCTTACTTTGTATTTTTGTCTGGTTGTTTCCAGTCAAAATATGTAAAGATTCTTAAGGAACTAATTTAAGTGAATTTTTCTTATTTTGCAAATTATCTGCCAGATGGGGTAAGAAAAATAATATTGTTTCTGTTTGCATTAGGATTATTTTTCTTAGCCAAGTGGCAGATAATTTTATTTCTTTTAAGTAAAATGTGCTTACTTTAGATTTTAGATTTAATTTATAACTTTTAGATATTTGTACTTGAAATAAGAGACAAATACTCAGTAAGAAAAGCATTTGTGCCGCGTGAATGAAGCATTTAAACACTGCTGATGCTTTAAAAAGGGGGAGGAGACCGAAAGAAACTCTGGGTTTACCAAAGAAAACCTGCTCCCGACCAGGTTAGGTTCACAGAGTAAGTTACCATGGTAACTGACTCTGAATATAAGTTACCTCTCTTTCAGAAACTGGCTTGACTTACCCTGCTTTCTCGGGTTTGACATACCTCCCATTCTGAAACAGAAAACCCAGAGTTTCCCTCATTTCAGGGTTAACATGCTCAGAGTTTTCACTTAACCTCCTTTCAGAAACGGGCCCCTGGGGTCGTATTCACAAAACATTTTATCTTACCACTAAGAGTTCTCCTAAATAACAGTAAAAGTTCTTAGTTAAGAGTTTTCTCTTAAAACCTATTCACAAAGCTGCTGAGAGCAACTTTTACTAGGGAATTCATAGTTTTCAGTCACGTGACTGTCGCGGAGCCCTGGAGGGCAAAACAGCCATAGAACTGCAGTACAAGCCTGTCAAATTTCCATCTTAAAAACAAAAATATGTTAACAAGATGCAAGTTTTGGACACTTGTGATCCATATACAGCACCTGCTGCAGTATTTCAATCACTAAAAACAGCTGGACGTTTTTAAAACGCTGCACCAATAAGGATTAAATTAAGCAAAGTTTAACGCTAATGAAGGATTTGTTGATCTGGGTTTTATTTTAAATCGAGTTGTTTGTGCACCACTTAATTTTAAACGTAGAAAGACCGTTAGAATTAAAGGGCTGATCATGCAGCATAGGCGGGTGCAACCCACTCTTAAAGTGCCTTAATGTACTATAACAGTGATAATAAAAGATTAAATTCAGTTTACACCTTTTGATGATGCATAAGAGTAAGGGCGGGGTTGACCTCGTTGCTATGGATGATGTCAACACGCTTACTAACTATGTCCACAGTGATTGGCTGATAGGGGAGGGTCTCTGTGAGTGATTTAATTATAGAAATATTTTGTTAAACTAGGTTTCATGTTGACGTATTTAATTTTTTTTTTTTTTTTTTAAATAAGTATGTTGCCATATTCAAATAAAGATTTTAAAATAAAAATGTTACCATATTCAAATAAAGGTTTTAAAAAGTAGGCCAAGTGTCACTAATTAAACTAGTATATGTTAAGCTAATTGTCAGCCTCTTACATGTCTGCATCTCGAGAGATTGCAGAATTCAAGCGACAAATTATGTTTTATAAACAAAGTTCGTGAGGAGCACGTTCAAATGGTCTATCTAATCAGCGCGAGAGGAGGTATACACAGCCGAGAGCCGACTTACCTAGTTACCTCGACAGTTTTCTGCATTCCTCCGCCACCCAGACACCTCACTCTCGGCTGGGCATACGGGGCAGGACGGGCAGAACTCTGGGTTTGGGCTAAATTCCAAGCTCGGAGCCCTCGATCCCCTCGGACAGCGCGCCTAATACGCTTATATTCTTTTACTCTATTCGATCATTTGTAAGTGTGAACCATTTTTTTACGGTCTATGGTGTGAACTCGTGAAAACAACTGCCACAGGTAATCTGAAATTATTATTATTATTTTTATTATTGTTGGCGTTTTATCGTAGATTATAATCTATATCTCAAAATATGTATTGCATTTATGAAGAAAATGTTCAGCACTCAAGGCTCTATCGCTATTGCCTCAATGTTATATAGTGTCTTTGGGCGAGTTGCGGCAACATCCATTAGGATTGTTTGTGATTTGGTCTTAGTGACTTAGGAGTCCTCTTGACTACTACTTTCACAGATTTAGGAGCTAGTTTTAGTGGTAAAATGTTTTGTGAAATACTCTTAGAGCAAAAATTTAGGAGTCTAAAATTAGGACTGACACGCCCATTATTTTTAAGAGTTTCTCCTAAATCGGCAAGTTAGGAGCTACTTTTAGCTTTAAGATGTTTTGTGAATACGGCCCCTGCTAACTGAATAAAATGATCAGCTAAATTACATTAGTAAAGGATTATGTTTTAGATTGTCACTCATATCTCCCTCTTAAATTCCTTATGTTAGTTAAGCAACTTACCTGTGTAACTGATGTTAAATGGTGTAAATATGGGGTGGTGGTGTTTGGGGGCGAGAAGAGGATGAGAGGGGTAGAGCAGCACTCCATCAGTCCCCAGCAGATCCTCCATCTCTCTTTGCAGTTCTTCCTTCTGCTTTAGTATGAACTGAGATGGCTTAGAGCTGTGAGAACTCTCCATTAGAGCCAAACCTGAAATCAGCAACAAGGGAAATACATGGGTCTCCCCCCAATCACTAGTTTGAAAGATGTTTGAAGAACAAGATCAAAATAAGACCCTGAACAACCACAGTTAAAATATGACTGTTTGCCAAAAGCTACTATACAGTATATAGATCAATGTTAGAGGTTACCAATAGCAGCCACAGTGTGTTCAGATCTTCCAAATATCCTCTTTATCAGTTCCCAAACAGGCCACACAGAGCCTCCGTCTGCCATTAGCTCAACAAAACGCTGTGGAGGCTGGAATAAACAAAAATACGCACTCAAACTTGTTCTAATTCTCTGCCTGTACCATGTTTTTTTTTTGTTTTTTTTGTGGTTGCTACAATCATATGTTGAAAGCAAGTAAACAATGTAGACTTAAAACAATTGACTCTTTCATGGAGTACTTAAGTAAACTTTTTTAGCGCTTCATACAATACAAACTGTTTCAAAGCAGTAATAAACAGGAAAATGTTGAGTGATGTAAACTTTATCCAGAATGAGAAATTTTAATTCTGCTGTAAAGTAGCTCTAAAAGACAAGTGTCATTCAACTCAAGTGAGTTCAATATTGGTTCAGTTCACTGTGTAAAGTTCGTCAGTTATAAAAACAAGCTCAATTCAGCTATAAGCTGCTCTCAAGTCAGTTCCATGTTGATTCAGTTCAGTTCAATAACAGTGTCGATCTTGCAAAAATTTACCAATCATGAAACAAATTCGATTCAGCTAAAGCAGCTCTACAGAAGACAATAGTGTCATCATCCATCTCAATTCTGTTCAAGTTTTGTTCTCATCTGATCGTGTCAGTCCAATCAAATAGATGATATTACTGAATATTAAGTAACTTAAGGTACTACACACCTTGCCATCTTTGTCAGGTAGAGCCAAGAATGTGTCCCAAATCTGAAAAGAGTATTTGAGCTGAGGAAAACTAACTTCTTTAACTGTAACTCCCAGATCCGCCTCTAAATGTGCAGCCACCTGTGAACAAAAACAACAAACATTTAACAACAAATACATCAAATAAGGCTCATATTTGTATTTTACATATATTCAGCAATACAGCGGATTACAGAAATATTTATATAATGTATGTACACCGATAACATTATGACAATTCCTAATATTGTGTTGGTCCTTTAAGTCCTGTAAGTTCATTATCCTGCTGAAAGAGGCCACAGCCACCAGGGAATAACGTTTCCATGAAAGGGTATACATGGTCTGCAACAATGCTTAGATATGTGGTACGTGTCAAAGTAACATCCACATGGATGGCAGGACCCAAGGTTTCCCAGCAGAACATTGCCCAAAGCATCACACTGCCTCCGCCGGCTTGCCTTCTTCCCATAGAGCATCCTGGTGCCATGTGTTTCCTCAGGTAAGCGATGAACACGCACCTGGCCATCCACATGATGTAAAAGAAAACGTGATTCATCAGATCAGGCCACCTTCTTCCATTGCTCCGTGGTCCAGTTCTGATGCTCACGTGCCCACTGTTGGCACTTTCGGCGGTGGACAGGGGTCAGCATGAGCACCCTGACTGGTCTGCAGCTATGCAGCCCCATACGCAACAAACTGCGATGCACTGTGTATTCTGACACCTTTCTATCAGAACCAGCATTAACTTGCTCGGACCACCCGGGCTAGCCTTCGCTCCCCACGTGCATCAATGATCCTTGGCCGCCCATGACCCTGTCGCCGGTTCACCACTGTTCCTTCCTTGGACCACTTTTGATAGATACTAACCACTGCAGACCGGGAACACCCCACAAGAGCTGCAGTTTTGGAGATGCTCTGACCCAGTTGTCTAGCCATCACAATTTGGCCCTTGTCAAACTCGCTCAAATCCTTACGCTTGCCCATTTTTCCTGCTTCTAACACATCAGCTTTGAGGACAAAATGTTCACTTGCTGCCTTATATATCCCACCCACTAACAGGTGCCGTGATGAAGAGATAATCAGTGTTATTCACTTCATCTGTCAGTGGTCATAATGTTATGCCTGATTGGTGAATATGTATATGTTAAATGCAAATAACTGTAGTAGTTGTTTTGGTTTGCTTCTCACCCTCTTTTGGGCTTCAATGAGCTGTTTGTCTACTGGAGATGTCAATGGAGATCCACCATCATCTACTACAGTGAAGAAACGTAACTTTTTCAGATCCACCTCTTTTGAGAGGAAGAGCCTGGAAAATAATACTTGGTGTGAGTACTAATTTGAAAAAAAAAAAAAAAAAAGATATTTGCGTTCTCTGGTTTATATCTATATGAGATGTACTTGTCTGCAGTGGGCCCAGCCATTATCTTCAGAAGAGGGAGCAGGTCTTCAGCGTAGCGACACATTGGACCAGAACCCAGGTAGTCATTTTGGAGACCAGAACATGCAGGAAACTGATCGTCATTTGAAACGACATCTGAAATGAAGTAAAACTCTCCCATTATGATAATATACAACCTATTTCTTAATTTTTCTATTTAACTCTTTTTCCGCCCTCGTTTTTTTTGAAGTTGACAACCACCATCATTTTTAATATTATCACAAAAATGTCATGGAATATTTTTTATATTTTGCTGTATGAATATCTGAACATGCAACAAAAAGAAAGAACAAAGCATCTGCTTTTAAACAAAATTTAGCTTCATGTATTCTTTTTTATCAGCCCTTTAATGTGGGTGTTTCATTAAAAAAAAAATAATAATAATTTTGAACAAAAAGCTGAACAAAGGCTACAACATGCATAAGTAGTGCATTTATCACTTGTTTCTGCTTTTTGCTGTGTTTTGATCTTGGAGTTTCTCTATTCTTTCAGAGAAGTTGCGTAATAGCGCCCCCTACCTGTAACAATGAAAACACAGAAAGCCAGAGATTCTGTGAAAGGCGGAGAACGACTTAACAGAAAGATGAAAATGTTTTTCTGATTGTCCTTACAGCAAAATACACACCTTTTGAAGGTTTGTGGCCAAATATCCCATTGAAAAAACACGGCATGCGGATACTTCCTCCAATGTCAGAGCCGATACCCATCACAGATGCACCACCACCGATGATACTTCCCTCTCCACCTACCAGAGAAAGAATCTGTTTAATATAATAATGTAATAATAATGTAGTTTATGGCTAATTATCAACTTTAATTTATGTTAAAGCTGAACATCAGTGCAAAATCATGGAAATAAAACTGACCAATGTATAGTATAAATAGTATAGTATAATTTTTATAGAGCCTTCTTATAAGTTGGTTTATCTTTTTTCTTTTTTTTCTCCAAGACCTGAGCTTCCTCCACACATCCTCTCGAGGTCATAGGGGTTACTGGTGATCCCATAGAGATGGTTGCTTGACTCCATCCACATGCAAAGCTCACTGGTGTTGGTGACACCTAGAGGAATTGCTCCAGCTCTCTTCAACAGAGCCACAGGAGGAGCATCCACACTGGCAAGTACTCTACCCCGGGATTTCAACCCGCCAGAATTGGGCATACCTGTGAGAGCGGATAACATAAAAATGAATCATTTCTACTATCCTATACAGGAGCGTCTGATCTCTACTGGATCTACAAGCAGTGTTTGCTAGTTACAGCCCACTAAAATTAGATGTTGCAGTCCAGAGTCTTGTGACAATGGTCGGCTGATTCAACATTATCCAAAGCTATTCATAAAAATATTTATTTAAATGAATAAAAATGTGGACATGAAATATTGATTTTAGTTGACATTGTTTTATAATTGAGTCTTGAAGCTTGTGCTAAGAAAACAAATAGTACTAGTCCAAAACAGTACATTGTACATACCAAAGTACTCTAAAGTCATTTTCAGTACAATCGCTAGATCCATTGTTTTGTACATTTGCAATGCATGGACTATATTTTCTTAGCAGAAGCTTTAAGAGAATATACAGGTAGGATTGTAACAATTCAAATCAATATTTGGTAACACTTTATTTTGATGGTCCACCGACTCTACTAACCTTAACCCTAATGAGAGTTAGAATGTCTAAAGTGGACTATCAAAATAAAATGTAACACAATATTTTATGTCCACGTTATATTTGTTGGCAATTAAATAGCAAGAATCACAGTCAAAATAAACCTTGCTATGTGCATGGATGCAAGGCAGAGAGCATTATGGGAAGTGTACCCTGTAGTGCGAATGACTCTTTAACAGACAGTGGAACACCCAGCAGTGGAAATCGGTTCCTCAGAACGTCCTCTCCTCCATTGTCCTCCTCTATTAGTTTATCTGCCTGAGCAGCCTCCTGAAGGGCAGATGAGAACCTAAAAGAGAGTACATTGGACATTTATAGTGAAATGTCCTGTTTAGTCATGCATAAACGTTGTTACTACCTCAATAACGTGCGTGCTTACCTGTCTTTGACCAAAGCATTGAGCAGTGGGTTTACTTCCTGTATCCTGTCAATGTAGGTCTGCACAACCTCCACACTAGTAACCTGAAATTACAAATCAAAGAGGTTAATGTTCAGTATAACATAAGACATGGCAACCAGTGGTTGTTTTAGTCTAGCTCTATCCACGGTGGTGAATATGTAAGTGAACTGATGTTGTGTGTTAGGGCTTACATTATTTACCAACATAAATCACTTAGAGGACCCTGTAAACATTGTGTTTATCATGCTTTGCAGTGCCTGTAGTGTAAAATGTAAAGTCCAAAATGTTTTTTCAGTGGCTATGGATAATAAATATAAATTTAGTAAGTTTACTAAATATGTTCTCAATTGATACTTTACATATATATATATATATATATATATATATATACACTCACCTAAAGGATTATTAGGAACACCATACTAATACTGTGTTTGACCCCCTTTCGCCTTCAGAACTGCCTTAATTCTACGTGGCATTGATTCAACAAGGTGCTGAAAGCATTCTTTAGAAATGTTGGCCCATATTGATAGGATAGCATCTTGCAGTTGATGGAGATTTGTGGGATGCACATCCAGGGCACGAAGCTCCCGTTCCACCACATCCCAAAGATGCTCTATTGGGTTGAGATCTGGTGACTGTGGGGGCCATTTTAGTACAGTGAACTCATTGTCATGTTCAAGAAACCAATTTGAAATGATTCGAGCTTTGTGACATGGTGCATTATCCTGCTGGAAGTAGCCATCAGAGGATGGGTACATGGTGGTCATAAAGGGATGGACATGGTCAGAAACAATGCTCAGGTAGGCCGTGGCATTTAAACGATGCCCAATTGGCACTAAGGGGCCTAAAGTGTGCCAAGAAAACATCCCCCACACCATTACACCACCACCACCAGCCTGCACAGTGGTAACAAGGCATGATGGATCCATGTTCTCATTCTGTTTACGCCAAATTCTGACTCTACCATCTGAATGTCTCAACAGAAATGGAGACTCATCAGACCAGGCAACATTTTTCCAGTCTTCAACTGTCCAATTTTGGTGAGCTCGTGCAAATTGTAGCCTCTTTTTCCTATTTGTAGTGGAGATGAGTGGTACCCGGTGGGGTCTTCTGCTGTTGTAGCCCATCCGCCTCAAGGTTGTGCGTGTTGTGGCTTCACAAATGCTTTGCTGCATACCTCGGTTGTAACGAGTGGTTATTTCAGTCAAAGTTGCTCTTCTATCAGCTTGAATCAGTCGGCCCATTCTCCTCTGACCTCTAGCATCAACAAGGCATTTTCGCCCACAGGACTGCCGCATACTGGATGTTTTTCCCTTTTCACACCATTCTTTGTAAACTCTAGAAATGGTTGTGCGTGAAAATCCCAGTAACTGAGCAGATTGTGAAATACTCAGACCGGCCCGTCTGGCACCAACAACCATGCCACGCTCAAAATTGCTTAAATCACCTTTCTTTCCCATTCTGACATTCAGTTTGGAGTTCAGGAGATTGTCTTGACCAGGACCACACCCCTAAATGCATTGAAGCAACTGCCATGTGATTGGTTGATTAGATAATTGCATTAATGAGAAATTGAACAGGTGTTCCTAATAATCCTTTAGGTGAGTGTATATATCATATGTCGTTCCACTTAGTGGGGTTTTTAAGTCAATATCTAATGTTCCTTTGGACCCCATTGACGTTCACTAGATAAAAAAAACTTCAAAAGACTTGTAACAACGTGTAAATTACACAATTTTCATTTTTGGGTGAACTGAACCTTTAAGGATGACAATTTTAAGACATTTTAAGGCTTTTTTTTAATTGCATGTCTCTTGTTATTTAGTAAGCAACAAATCAGATAAAGCACAGTGCAATATATTTTTCTCCACATGTAGGAGCTTTGTACATGAGGATAAGGGAAGTGAGCCACGGTCTTGGTTTATTGTGCCAGAACATTTTGGCTTCAGAGCCCTTTGTATCTTTTATAAGATAAAGTCGACAAGATAACTCAAGATTACTTAAGTCTAGTCCATAAATATATGCAATAAAGCCTGCTTCATTTAAACCTTTAGAACAGGGGCACTGTTAGAGCAACAAGTTACATTTAAGTTTGGTGCTGACCTGTCATTCTTTTAGTGCACACTACAGCCACTGTTGCCTGGCATAATAGAACCAGAGCTTTATCCGTGAAAAAAAAAACCCAGCAAGAAAACTTTTTTTATAAGACACAGTTAAGTTATTGATTATAGCCTTATTTTCATGCCTCTATACAGTCCCAAATGCTCAGCCATGACAGAACTAATGCAAATGAAAGCCCAAACCTCTCTTCTGCGTATCTTCTCAGCCAGTTGCACTGCAGAGAGAGTAAGTAGTGGGTTTCTGATTGGAGGGAGATGTTTTGGTCTCTTTGAGCCGGGTGAGACCAGCCTAAAGAGAGCCAAAAACAGCCTAGGCACGAGGACCAGGAGGCAGTGCTGCACGCGCTCTCCGATTGTCAAAGCCATTGTGGAGAGAGCAGAGATCATGCAGCAACAGATGAAAAAGTGCAGCGTACACACGTCACACCCCTAGCATTTTATCCTTGTAGACTCTGAACTTTGGCCTTATTTATCTACTGTGTATGAATGCAGCACAATACTTATGGAGTCATACACTTATGGTCTATTTATCAATGAGGAGGTCGCAACACTCGGGCCAGGAAGGGACAATGGGGTGAGAAAGTTCAAGGAAAATCCAGGTTAATACTTTGATCTAAAGAGGGTCCCATTCTTGTGCAAGACTTTGGAAGAACTGTCCTGTAAACTGATATTTATTCAGTCCCTGAATAACCCAATCCCTCTAATTTATTCTTAATCCTTGTAATATTTGTGATGACTAGCTAGTTAAAAAGTCTATTGACACATGGCATAAAACGACACTGATCATTTATTAATCGTCTTATTTTTTATTTATTGTATCCTTCCATAGTATTTTTTTTTAATTTTGTAAATAGATAAAAAGGTTATATCAGTGGCGTGCGGTCCATATACACTGCGAATTATCTGCATACCCAAGCCATTCGTGGACTCGCTGATTAGTATTAACACTATAAATTACTATAAATTCCCTTGTTTGAGGTGTACCATAAAGCTTACATGACATTATAAATGTTAGTAATGTATTTAATGTATTTATTTATTTGTTAGTAATGTATTTATTTATTTGCCAAACGACGGTAATTTTCTTCAAATCTGTAGTTCCGGGTATGCGGATCCACAGCAGCTCAAGTATAGGTCTCTGCAGGATAGTAATAGGAGTTACTAGATCAGTGGGCGAGGCCATAAACAGAGGCGTTTTCCACTGCGTTACCTGATTTGCCCACTTCACAGTGTAGGTAGGGTTTAGGGGTGGGGTCGGGTGAAGGGGATCATTTTCATTGCGTGATTTATAAACACCCATCAGTTTGAAAACACCCACAAATTTAGAAACTGCCACATTATTTTATTTTCTCCATAAAGAATTTTTTTTTTTTTAACGAAAACTGTTAACTGTTAAAGACAGACCTACTGTAAACAGACCTAACTATTCGAGGCTGTTACTCGTAGGCTGTGTTATTAAAAGTCATCAATTTGCATTATTTTAACTTATTTTTTAAAAGAATAATTATATTTTTATTACACTTACATTTATTCTAATGATATTTACTTATGTTTTATTTATAATAGGCTACTAATATTTATTATATTATATTTTCTTAATTCTTAATAAAAAAAACACTTCTGGCATACATTTAAATTGACGCCTGCCATGGTGTTTCTTATTTGTTGTCTCTGATTTAGATGTGTCCCATAGACTGTAGGGTGTGTCCTCAGCCGATGCGCTGTACCGTTTAAAGGTAAAGCATTTAGTTTCAGCGATATTAGTGCCACCTAGCGGAATTACAAAAATACAGCCTATTTTGCAAACGCGCCTTCCGCTCGTCGCGCCTGACTCAACTCAAACACAACTCAACAGCTTTTACGGGCGCTTGTGAATCAACAGGTTAATGTAGACTACTTTCAATAAATGGTCAAATATATTAGGAAACTTTTAGCTGTGTTTCTATGTGTCATGAGAGTAAGCAACTGAGCAAATAACACTCTGTCTAACGCGAACGCGCTTATTATAAACCCATCCAACGTGCAGGTGCATTTTTGACATAACGCGTCACCCAGCATACCCGGGTAAAAAAAAGTCACCGCTCACCACTGGGTTATATAATACAGTGTTATATAAAAAAGATACAAAGGTTTTTATACATGTGAAAAAAATAATCATACTTTATGCATAATATTTATTTTCTCTCATGTAAATATGTATGGCACAAATGCAATGAAACTGATATGGTTTTTACTTTTCATTTCAGTCATGGCTTCCTCCAGCAGTCAAATGGTCTAAAGGGCTGCACAAGTATTATCTCTACTATTCTTTCTGTAATAGTATTCTGGTGTCTTAAAAATATATCTTCCAGATGTTTATTACAGGCCTTTGTATTAGAAAGTCTTAACAAATGTTCCCATTCCCAACAACAAATGTGATATCAACTTTTTGCTTACCTCTTCTTTGTGGCCTATTATAAAATCCTCTACACTTATACAAATGAACATGTGTATCAAACAGCCAATAAAGCTGTAAAACTTCATCTGTTCCATATCAGTAAGAAAATATGGGAGGAGCTATGGGATTAGTGTAGGTGGGTGGGAGCTTCCAGTGAAATGAAACTAAGCTGAAAAACGACATTTTGAAACCTTTTGGAATTGGAAACGTTTTTCTCTTTAGACAACAGAATGTTTGCTCATCCATTCGTACGTAAGATGTATGAGAGCGCAGCTGACACTCACAGGTACGTGACAGAAATATGGAGCTGGTGTTATGGTCTTATTTAGTAGGGTAGGCCTACATGTCTGGAACAAAACAGAGCGATCCAGGTTTAAGTATGAGTCCAATGCTCTTTTCTTTTTTTACAGCACTGAAATGGTATCAGAATTTGATTGCTTCTAAATGCTGCGGCAAAAACATTAAATTGAAGGGAAAAAAAGTGACAGTGAAGACATTTATAATATTAAAAAAAAATTCTAAATAAATTATGTAAATTGAACTTTCTATTCATCAAAGATTCCTGAAAAAGAGAGGGGGTATTAACATTAAGTGGCATGGTATCTTACGCACAGAAGCCATTGGCACATCCGTCAGTGGGTAGTGGCTTGTGCCACTAAAACTTTTGACTGATGATGGATTGTACGCTGTCTGCCGGAGCATTATGTACATGGTGTAACATACACACTTAACGGCAGAACGACATTTAATTAATAATAAATTGCTTTCAAACATAGGGTTTATTACATCCTGGTGTTCATTTTTTACAATGCATTGTATACATACAGTTGTTCTGATAACTCAAGACTGTTTGCTATTTGCATAACATTGACAGTTCAGCGGTGTCATCTGGAATTATAAAAGAATATAGACTATTTACATTGGTGACCACAGCTAAAAAAGTGAAACCTGTGGCTACAGCAAGTCAAATACTTGAACAAAACATTCAGGCATCTCCAGAAGGAATGCATGTTCATTGTTAAAAATGGTTTCATTTCTAATTACATTATTCCATAAAATGAATTGCAAAATATTAATATGTAAATAACTACATATTAAATGATATCTATATTTATTTAGATAGGTTACTTGTTTTTGCTGCAGTCTAACTCACAAACAAATAGGCCTAACAAATACACCACCCTTGGATCTTCCTCAGCTGTCGTAAGTTTTGGTTTATCTTGCACAGGCCAATGTTACACTTACTTATACTGACATCTACCGGCATGCATGCAGTATCATGCAAAAATAAAGGTTTACAGTAACGCATGGGACTGTTAATGCGGTATTCACAGTGACACATGATAGATTTATTTCGTATGTTTCCTAGAATGGGCAGTTTTTGTGATCAACAAAGCTGCAGCTCACCCTCAGCGGCGGGAGTGTGGGCATGGCTTTACTTCATGCCCTCGAACTCCAGGAGCATGCCCACTAGAACGGACAGCATTGCCGGCTCACGCACCTTTTCAGAGTTGTCGCTGAGCGCGGGCTCTAGGGCAGTGATTGTCACAGGCATCCGCTCTGGAGCTGGCATCGCGGCAGGCTCGGGCTCTTCGTCTGCGGTGGGCTCTGGCATATCTGGCAGTGCAGGGTGTGGGAGGTGGGCTCTAGGTCCAGAGTGGGGCTGGTAATGTCCTCCTCAGCGGGGCAGTTTGTGAACGCCAAACGTTTTTCACCAGCACCCACTCCACAAACTCAGCAAAATCTCCCCGAGGCCCAACACTGGGCAGGCGTACCTTGGATCTCTCGCTGAGGCTGGTATAATAAAACGCACAAAGCAAACGATCAGGATAGTGTGTGAGGGACGTAAGATCTAAAAAGTTCTTGATTTGGTCCTCTAGTTTTCGTTCCTTCTGCTCAAGGCAGAGCAGTTGGACAGCTGGCAAGTCCATAACAAAAAAGGGAGGAAAAAAATGCAGTAAACAAAAATCTTATCTTGGTCTGGTATTCTGTCACACGTGTGGTTGTAATGATGCGCACGACGCAGGAGATTCAGAGAAATAAACAGTCTTTAATAATAAATCCAGGGAGAAACTCAGGAGAACACAACCACTTTAAAAGATAGACAACACAGAACAATGAACAGAAGAAACCAAGGATTGAACTAATGACTAAATATAGAAACTAATAAGGAACACAGGTAGGCAGACAGGCAAACAATAATAATAACCATTACTAATTGTTGAGCACCAAATCATCATTAGAAAGATTTTTTTTGGAGGATCATGTGCCACTGAAGACTGGAGTGATTTGAGTGACTGCTGAAAATTCAGCTTTGCCGTCACAGGAATAATTTACATTTTAAAAATAAATTAAATGGTCATAATATTTAACAATATTAAAGTTTTTACTGTAGCTTTGATCAAATAAATGCAGCCTTGATGAGCATAACAGACTTCTTTCAAAAAAAATAAAAAACTGAATTATTCCAAACTTTTGAGCGCTAGTGTAGTTTAAATTGTTTTAATTCCTATGTCACTGTTTCTCTAATAATATTTCACCCTCAAAAATAAAACGGCTTTCCCCCTATTATTATAGCTAACATGAGATTATTATTTTTTTTTTAATAAATTATATTATATGATGATAAATTGTTTTTATTTTAGAATTTTTGAAAATGAGAAAAATCTGTAGCTATCTTTAAATATTAATATGTATGAGTTGTTGTTTCACACTATGAATCTACTGGTCATGATTTTTTCATCATTTATCATTTATTTATTTATATCTTAAAAAGGGCAAAATCACTGGCAGAATCTCCAAAACCAAGAGGGACCAGGAGTCTGGATTTATCTCCATGTAAGTCGGCATTAACCCTACAAAAATAATAGATGAAAGACGTAATAATTTTCCTCATATGTTAAGAAAATATCAGAAATGAAGTTACACTTGTTTAAATATCTTTTTATATCTATTATATCTTTTCTTTTCAGCCCTGACATCCTCCACTGGTCTTCTGACTGAGGAGCTCCAGTGTTCCATCTGTCTGGATGTGTTCACCAATCCAGTCACCACTCCATGTGGACACAACTTCTGTAAGACCTGCCTAAAAGAATGCTGGGACAACAGTCAGGACTACAACTGCCCAATGTGTAAAAAAACATTCAACCAAAATCCTGAGCTCAAGGTCAATACAACTCTCAGAGCCATTGTAAATCACTACAAAAAGAGAAATCATCTGAAAATACCTGAAGTGTTGTGTGACATCTGTACGGAGACAAAACGGAAAGCCTTGAAGTCGTGCCCTGCGTGTCAGAGCTCTTTCTGTGAGACTCACCTGGAGCGTCATTTGAGTGTTCCAGGTTTAAAACAACACAAACTGATCAACCCTGTAAAAAATCTCCAGGATCATTTGTGTGAGAAACACAACAGACCTCTTGAACTGTTCTGTAGAGATGATCAGACATGTGTGTGTGTGATCTGCACTGTGACCGAACACAAGACTCACAACAATGTTCCTGTAGACGAGGAGAGTGAAGAGAAGAAGGTAGAGAAAATGTGTCTTTAAAATACTCTAAAAGAGAAGAACAGACTTAGTTTTTTAGTTTTTTTTTTTTTTTATAAATCTTTTCTTAAGACATTTTTTTTTTCATAACTGTTTTTATTATATTCTTGTTTTCTGCCTTGAGAACCTTGCTTTTAAGGCACTATTATTATTATCGTCACCATCATCATTATTATTGTTGTTGTTGTTGTTCTGTCTATAGACTCAGCTGATTAAGACACGGACTGATGTGCAGCAAATGATCCAGGACAGAATGAAGAAGACTGAAGAAATCCAACACTCAGTAAAGCTGAGAAAAGCAAGTTTATGTTCATATATATATAATTTATTGTTATATAATATTTATATAAAATTAAATATTTTATTTGTTAGATACATTTTCAAAAAGTTCTAAAAAATAAAGGATTTTTTCCCCGACTAATCAGAAGAACACAGAAAAAGAGCAGGCAGACTGTGTTGAGCTGTTCACAGATCTGATCCACTCCATTGAGAGATGTCAGTCTGAGCTGCTGGAGGTGATGGAGCAGAAGCAGAAAGCAGCAGAGAAGCAGGCTGAAGAGCTCATTAAAGAGCTGGAGCAGGAGATCTCTGAGCTGAAGAGGAGAGATGCTGAGCTGGAGCAGCTCTCACACACTGAGGATCACCTGCACCTCCTCCAGGTCAGTGTCCGTCTCTCTGCTCACATCACAACACAACCCTCAAAATGCTGAGGCATTTCCCTTCTCTCCTGCTGTAGATTTATCCATCCCTGTGCAGCCCGTTAGACACCAAGATCTGGACTGGGATCAGTGTTAACACTTGTGTGAGTGTGGAGACTTTGAGGAGAGCTCTGGCTCAGCTGCAGGACACTCTAGATAAGAAACTCAGTCAAAGTGGTAGGCTTCACAGATTCTTATTTTACAATAATTGTCTTATCTCAGTTCATCAGCAATTACAGAATTATCAAACTTTGACTTTTTACATTTCAATTTTCATGTTTCACAAACAGTCACTTTTCAAAAAGGCAGGGTTTTTTTATGCAAATGTAATGTGCTTGCATTCATTCAAATATGTTTTATTCTTAAATAAGCACTTACATTTAATCACACTCATCAGTCTGAAGTATATTATTTGCTCTTTCTAATAGCATGTCAGGCATCTCAATGCAAGCTAAACAAAAAAGAATTCCCTTTAAAGGGTTAGTTCACCCAAAAAAAAAAAAAAAAGGTCATTAATTACTCACCCTCATGTCGTTCCAAACCCGTAAGACCTTTGTTCATCTTCGAAACACAAATGAAGATATTTTAGATGAAATCTGAGAGCTTTCTGACTCCCGATAGACTGCAACGTTATTACCACTTTCAAGGTCCAGAAAGGTAGTAAAGACGTTGTTAAAATAGTCCATGTGACTACAGTGGTTTAACCTTAATGTTATGAAGCGACGAGAATACTTTTTGTGCAAAAAAACCCCAGACTTTATTCAGCAATTTCTTCTCTTCCAAGTCAGTCTCCTATGCTGTTCATGTAGTAAACCCAGTGCAGCGTTTCCGGGCTCTACGTCAGAACGCCGGCTCAGTATTGGCCGGCTCCTGCATCAGCACCACACGCATGCATCGTGGTGCTCATGTGAACAGCATCGGAAAGTGGTAACAATGTTGCAGTCTATTGGGGGTCAGAAAGCTCTCAGATTTCATCAAAACTATCTTCATTTGTGTTCCGAAGATGAACGATGGTCTTACGAGTTTGGAACGACATGAGGGTGAGTAATTAATGACAGAATTTTCATTTTTGGGTGAACTAACCCTTTAAACAAGGAATCAATTCATAAATGTCTATATGTAAATAAAGATCTTATCACCTTTTTTTTTTACCATGTATGTCACAGTGATGAAGAGGATCCAGCAGTATGCAGGTACAGTGTATGATACTACTCACTCGTATAAAGTAAACACAGTATTGACTGTAATTAACTCATAATGGATTTACAGCATTCCAGTTTGAATGAATTTGTTCTACAATCTTTCTGTTATGGAGCTGTGATTCAAATTCTCTCTCTCTGCCTCTCTCTCAGTGGATGTGACTCTGGATCCTGATACAGCACACCCTGAACTGATCCTATCTGAAGATGGAAAACAAGTGCGACATAGAAACATAAAGCATGGCCACTCACACAATGACAAGAGGTTTGATAAATATCTTATTGTCCTGGGAAAGGAGGGTTTTTCCTCAGGGAGGTTTTATTTTGAGGTGCAGGTAAAGGGAAAGACACAGTGGAATTTAGGTGTGGCAAGAGAATCCATTAACAGGAAGGGGGAGCTGCACCTGTGTCCTGAGAATGGAAATTGGACTTTGTGGCAAAGTAATGGAAATGCGTATCAAGCTTGTGAATCTGCTCCTATCTCCCTCTCCCTGAATGGGAAGCTTCAGAAGGTGGGTGTGTTTGTGGATTATGAGGAGGGTCTGGTCTCTTTTTATGATGTGAAGTCAGGGTCTCATATCTACTCTTTCACTGATCAGTTTTTTACTGAGAAACTCTACCCATATTTATCCCCTTGGACTAATGATGAAGGTAAAAATTCAGCACCACTTATCATCTCACCCGTCAGTTACAATGAATAAATTACACCCAAGAGATGAAAATGCTTTTGCTTGAAGAATGAAAGCATGTACATTCTTAATTACAGACTATACAACTCTATATAATACGGTAATTGTAAATGTTCAGCATTTTTGTAGAAAAGTATTTTGTGCATGTGAAAGCGAAATGATGCAATGATGACCTGTAAAGAATCATTCCTCTGATGCACACTTTTTCCTTTTTTTACTTATTACCTGGAATAACAAAAACATCTGAACTTTATCTATGAAATCTATCTATCTATCTATCTATCTATATATATATATATATAAATAAATATCTTTCAATATCTTTGTGTATTTTTATTAAACAGCTTTAAATATAAAGTCTATAACACATATGACTGTAAATAGTGGGTCAGTTTACCTAAATTCGCCCTAGATAAATATTCACAATGAAATGGACATTGGCCAACTATTGTATTCTTTTTAACATTTACTTAGTTTAGTCATCTTGAAATGTGTGAAATTGTATTAAGTGACAACTTGGATATCTGTGTTATTAAGTTGTGATAGCTAATTGCAACAATCATTTCTATAGTGTATAACACATGTTTTAATATTTTAAGTATTTAAAAAAAAGTGGACCCCTCTTCTATAGCCCTCAGATTAGATCAGGCCACTCTAGTGCCACTAGATGGCAGCATAGAGTAGTATAAGCAGTTTCTACATGGCAAATGATACAAAACACGTGCACACACGATACACACTCCTTCATGTTCTGCTGCATGCAATTCTACACCCATTAATAGCAAGAGGAGCAATTTAATAAGCTCTGTGCGCTCAAGCATTACTCATTTATTCAAGAGTCCAGATGTGTGCTTTATTTACCGTGAGATATAGCTTATTCTTGCACTATGACATTCATCAGAATTTTAAGAGTCAAAAGGTCATATGATAGTAGGCTGTATTACTACGAAGTAGCTACCGGTAAGCTAAAGGGTGACTAAAAGACCTGAACAGTTAAAGGAGGTGACCAAGATGCTCGAGAGCTTACCATTGCGATCATTTTCGGGCGGTACAATAAAACATGACCTGTCATTATGTATCAATTTATTATAAATGTGCTCATCACAAATATATCACAAAATTGTGTTAGTGCCGCCAAAATTGGCATTGCCAAAAGACGATTCTTGACAGACTGAGCATTTAGTCGTTTAAAAACTATTTTTTTAAAAGCCTATAATTTCTTTGAAATTATTAAATATAATATTGTATAATTCGCACACTTGTTTGAAATAATATTAGACTCTAAAACTATAGCGAATTACAGCCTAAATAAAAAATATGTTTTTATTGCGAGCCAACAGAGGTACAGTTGTACAAAAAGTGCATGTCGTGGCGCCCCGTTTTATACACATCACCAAATGAACTTCGCCTGGTCATCAAACCAAACGCTTGGCTGTGCGCGCGCCCCTGCAGGTGAGCTGCCGCCGCTGCTGCTGGACCCGCCCAGGTGAGTCGCTTCCAATAAGAGCTCAAACTCAGTCTGCACACATTTCCTGCGACTTACATACACAGATGCCAGTGGGGGCTCCCCGTTTAGTCGCTTTCAAAACGAAACACGAGGGGAGTTGAGCAGACGCATCCGAGAATTTTAGGATATTTATTACAAGAGACTGAAAACTGGAAGGTGGTGAAGCGAAGACTCGATAAGTTTATTATACCTGTAGAGCACCGCAGGTAAGCTGGGCTGCCTCACGATAAACGACATGGTGGTACATTAATGCTATAGATATGGATTTAAAATAAGTAATGGTATAAAACAGAGTTTTAGATAAGTAGCGACAGCGTGTATAAGCGCACTTTTCTATGTTGGCTATAATTTATTATACGCAGTCCGACTGTAGCGGAAGATGCCGCTGTACACTATCATTTACACTAGTCCAACTTCACCAAGACTTGCTTTTGCAAACGCACTTTAAGTAGACAGTGATTAAATGATATACATATATCTGTCGTTGACATCGATTCTCATTTCTTGTCTGAAACAGGAATGTGATGCATTACATAAAATGAGGCCAGGCATCAGAATGGAGGAAGCGACGCACAAGACTTGAAGATCGGTCACGCGCCGGACGCGCAACGGGGATTGCGAGTAGCCCTTCTTAACTTGATCGAAAAGGCGGGACACTATTTTTTATTTGTCAAACAATTACAGTGAGCACGAAACAGGATTGTCGCGTCAGCGATATGTAAACGCTCGTGGTAGAATTTAGAGTGCGCGAGATAATGTCATCCGGGACCATCGTTATGGACCAAGATGACTTGGACCCGGAGGCTTCAGATTCTCTTATGCACGGGATTCACGGAGCGCATCGGGCCAGGCCGTCCTCTTACCGGGCGCTTCGCAGCGCCGTGTCCAGCCTGGCGCGAATAGATGATTTTATCTGCGAGAAGATCGGCTCAGGTTTCTTCTCAGAGGTTTTCAAGGTAAATATTTATGTCATGCCATTTGTTTGATGCTTTTTGCACATTGCACGTGCTGCATTTCCAGCACAATGTTTATATTGGATCATTTTTGTTATGCAGTATAATTGTTTATTTTAACGTACAGTATAGCCTATATCTTATTCTTGTCTTAATATATTGAACTGATGTAATTTTTGCCTTTTCACTTTACACCCTCTTAGTCTTGTATAGTAGTACTAATATAAATATTAATATCTATAAAAATTTCTAATATCAAAAGCCAGGATTTAAATTAAATGCATTTATTCCTATTTTGTAGTATTAGTTGACTTGTCTACAGTAATATTGTGTTCGATAAAATTACTGAAATCTGTAGCTATTGTAATATCAAAAAGGTTTAATTTTTTAAAAACATTACTTTATTGATATCCTAAGGCTAACATAATCCCTGTGCAATGACTAAGTTCTACTCTTTATTTACGCCCAATCCTGTTCATTCTTTTCATTTTGTAAAATTGTTTAGTTATAATAAAATTAAGTTCCTAAGCTTGATCAGAGCATATTTGTGGTATACACCTGTATATAAGTTCTTAATTAAACGAACATTACAGAGCTCAAAAGGTACTACATAACAGAAATGATCCTGTTATAAAGTGACTTGGCAACTAACCATCTTTTCACTTCAAGCTGACTTTATGATTGTGCTGTCATAATATGCCTCCAGGTATTGTAGCCCTGTTCATTTATGGTCCATTTTACATTCTCAAAATGATTGATTGGACAGACAGCCAATTTATGAACCTCTTTGCAAAATTCAAATGATAACAACAGTCATTCTGGCTGTTCTTTTCCTGCTAGAGAAAAGGGGTTGTGACCTGTGTAAGGACAGTAGGTCTGTGTTGGTGTGAAAGTGGATACCCGTTGACAAGGTGCGCAGGTGTGCTGGAAACTCTACTCCTGTGTTTGTGTGCGTGCATGTGAGACAGAGACTGACAGAGAGAGAAGAGACCTAATTAGCATCCCTCATAGTTCACCCTGTCAGCCAATTTACTTACCAGACGCCCAATATGGCAATAACTTCCTGCCGGTTATTGCCTGCAAGAATGTCACTGCTGATAAGGGTAATATATATGCAAATATGTGGTAGCAGCTTTTTATTTCTGTTTGTAGTGCAAGGGTTATGAAAGATGTAAATATGACAATTATGTACAACCTCAGCTAATAGTCCACAGTTTAATAATTAATAATAATAACTAATAATTTTAGTTTGTTTTTAACAGATTCTTTACATTATGGCCTACAGAAATACTGTTGAGTAGGGATGTAACAATACCCTCATGTCACGATTCGATACATATCACGATACTGGTATATGGTAAAAGGTTAACAAAAAAATTACTGTTGATTTAAAATGCAAAATTTGGACTGGGAACCCAATGCACAGGACAATGAAGCTGAAGATACAGAATTATTTTAGACGGATGTGCTTGCACTCTGTCACTGACTAGATATATTTAAAATAATGTTGGCCACTTTTTACTGGAAACATAAGACATTTGGCATTATCAGGACCCTCAAATATTCCCCCATTGCATTATTATACAATATACATATTCATCATTATATATAGTAGTTTAATGTATCACTGACACTAAAACTCTGTAAACTTGAATTTTTTTCATTGTGGGTGAACTATTCACAATACACTATCACTATCCACGATACATATTATTGCATTTTTGTATTGCGATATATTGTGACACGATATATTGTTACACCCCTACTATTGAGCAATCTTGCAGTGTCTATACCTGTCGTGACAGATCCTTCAGGTGCTGTGTTTATTTTTCAAAGACTTTGTAGACTCTGTCAACAGTATAGCTGTTGCAATTAACTGAAGAATGTTTCTTTCATTCTCTTCTAATTGTTTGGTCAGAAAATCCTTTCTTGCGTCGGTTCAGATAATGGCTTGGTTGATATGTCATCAGTTCTGCAGGGGAAAAGTATTGTGCACCCATTACATTCCACTCCTTACTACTGATGAAAGACGAGAGAATTTTGTGTTTCTCTTGGTTTGACGCTCCACCTCATTGTGGGAACAGCAGGCTTTCTCCTTTTAAAGGGGTCATGAATTGAGAAATCAACTTTTCATTTAGCCTTTGATGTATAAAAATCCATCGTGATATAAGAATATCCTGTAAGTTTCGGCGCTGAAAACTTCCTTGTTAGTCAAAGAAAAGCTTTTATTGACACCAGGCCCAGCAAACGCTTGATCTCAGAATGTGCCAAGCTGTGACGTTAGAGTGTGGTGAAACACCGCCTTAACCGAAGAAGAAGAACGCCTGATTCTGTAGCCCCGCCCACCGATTTGTGCATGGCATGTTATAGGATAAATAACATAGGCCTACGTGGAGCTAAACCGGATCGAACTTCCAAGCAATAAACATGCTGCATAAGCTTCATTCGGATTCCAATATTATGAATGCATGGATGAACTTTATTTTTAATTAGTAACAATTCACTCAACTCACGATGCGATACGATTCACAATACGATTCACAATACGATTTTTTTTTAACAAAATGGGATTTAAGTCAAATTATAAAATAAAAGTGTCCTTTTATTTCTCAGACAAAATTCTGCATATTTCTTTGTAAAATTTAAATATATATTTTGTCAAATAATAACTCAATTGAAATTTTAAAACAAATCCTCAAAAAGTCCCTTCAAGGAGATCTTCCAATGGTGTTTTCTTGGGAGGAGGTTGTTTCAGCTTCTTCACCCTCATCCTGCACTGAGGAACAGCAGAAATAAAAGTACAACAGTGACAGAGGTTTCATTGTTATAAAGGCAAGATTTTAATTATAATTTGTATCATTACACTTGCAAGAGTTAGAAAAACAGAACACATTTAGATAAATATGCCATAATAATCAACGAATTATTGAAAAAAAAAATCCATGTACACATTTAGAGAAAAAGATAGTAAAATAAATACAACATCTGGTTCTGCATCAGCACAGCGTTCTCCTTCAGTCTGTGGAATACATCTTCACGCTGGTCTTTTTCTTGATGAGGAAGAGCCTGGAATCCATTTACTACGGCAGAAAACAGCCTTGTATCTTTCGCTGTGAAAACGCTGATGCACCTTGTGATCTCTGTGGCAATCGCCCTCGACGCCGCGAGTGGGGCTGCAAATCCGCCGTCAGTGTGGTTTGGCCAATTATCTTTTTACATGCAGACGGAAGTGACTGGAGCGTCTCACTGTGGTGATTACTAGTCTTCGGAAAGTCAAAATGCCGCCACACCTCCGATTTGAAGGAGTCAACGTAAACTACGCGCTTGCCGTCGCCTTGCTTCTGTTTGACGGTGCGTGCACAACTTCCATATGAATGAACTGAAAACATTCACTGATTTCACTCTTCTTCGCGCCAGTGTGCACGCACAGCCCGTAAAGCTATCTACAACTTCCTTGTTGCTATCGTGCCTGTAAAGCGAGGTCACAGTATATGGTTTCAGCGTCCCTGCTGTTTAAAACGCGTATCGCGATTCGTTTAAAATCTCAACCGACTTGAATCGTCACATATGTAATGATATTCCAGACAATATTCAAAAGGAATTGCAAATTGTATTTGCAATTGCATTTTCAATTTGTGCACGCATACATTGTGACATAATGGAAACACAAATGCATGATTTGCAATTGCGTTTGGATTTTCTTTTCCATGTATGTAACATGTCTGCCAAATTTCAAATGGAAACGCAAAGTCCGTTTGCAATTGCATTTACAATGACTTACGAGTTAGGACCCTGCCATTTTGTAATAGCAATAGAAAATCACCCATTTGCTATTTCACTTCCTCCGCGTCCTGCCACAACCCTCACAAAATTTAAATGGAATCGTGGATTATTGTAATATGCAAAACTTATCCAATCATAGCAGTGGGCGTTTACTTCCAAGTCTTAAGTGCGGCATGCCCATAAAAACCGAGCGTTCCATGAGAGAGGCTCAAAACCAGGGTAGAAAATAGCCTATTACTTATTCATTATGATGTTTTTGAATGTAAAAACCACGCGAACGTCATAAGTTGACCTCAGACAACAGTATAAAAAAAATAAAAAAAAGCCAGTTCATGACCCCTTTAAGCTGTGCCAAGACAAAGTAGCTATTTATGTGAGATTCCTCTACACAGATCTGATGGAGGTGGAGAGAAAGAATTAAAACGTGAGTTTTTTTTTCTGTATGCCTTATAACTCGCAAAAAAAAATTATAATTCAGCATGGTTTATTTGTTTTAAAACTCTTGTATGGAAAATATACAAAGGCTCCAAAAAGTATTTGGACACTTAAAAATACATGAATGTCAATGCACAAACCAAGTACCATTTGTTTATAAATTGCAAAACGTTTAGGAAAGTCTGCAAATGATAAAAATGTAACATTACATTTACATTTGCAGTTGACAGACACTTATATCCAAGGCAACTTATGGTGCATTCAATGTACAATATATGTTGTATCAGCACATGCATTCATTGAGAACCAAACCTATGAAGTAGAGCTGTTGTTGCTAGCACCAATCTCTACCAGAAACTCAGTCAGGATATGCAATAAGAAAAGCGAAGGAAAGGTATAGCATCACTTGTTTTCTTTTGGGGCCACTGTAGGCAGGCCCGGACCACCGGGTGAATTCCCGTTGGCCTGCTGCCCTCTTTCTTTCTTTTTTTTTTTTTTTTTTTTTTTTTTTTTATAAATTATTTTAATTATAATATTATAGTTATTTATAATATTTTTAGTTATTTATAATTGCCTCAATGCCCTAAAGTGATAATTCACGAATTCGGCATTCGAAAATAAATCGATAATAAATCTTCTTGACTAGCAACGATTCAGCTCGCGTGAGCTCTGCGTGTCCGCCAGACCGTTTTGTAATAAACAGTGCGACGGACTCGGGCAAGGGGCCGGTGGAGCATTGAGGGAAAGCTCTCAAAGAAGGAGTGAAATAAAGCAAAATTACTGACCTCTTCAGGGCTTCAAATGCAGGTCAGTTTCACCTGTAAAAGGCTACTGTGGTTTTGTCTTTAACGTAGCTAAGTAGAAACTGCTAGCAAATGTTGACAGTAGCACCCCATTACTATGGTCATTCAAAAAAAACTGTATGCTAAGGACATCATTATTACCTATTGTGAAGTTACAGTAGTACAGGGTTGCCAACTTTTAAGTTCAGGTTGGAGTGCGATTATTTTATTTGTATTTTTTTGGGTATATAAGTATCTAGTGTTTGATCATGTCTAAATATTTATTAAAATGCAAAACATAAAAATAAGTAAGCAGTAATGATCTGCAATACTTTTTTGAGCAACTAGACTAGATAGGCCTACATGTATATTTATTAAAGAGCCATACAGGCACCTACTGGGTAATGGCATTACAAATGAAAATTATTAATTTTCAAGCCACAAAATGACACTGATTTGCCTCTTTGCAAAGGAATTCTCTATTTTAACCTTAATTACTACACTAATTGTAATATAAATAATAAAAATATTAGAAGAAAAATATTTTAAGTGGTCATTAATAGACCATAATTATTGCACAAATAGTATTTAGTACTAAAAGATCTCCTCAAAACATTCAATAAACATTATTGAACTAAAATATAGAACATTTATTTAATTGAAAATAGTTAAGGTGTATGGTCACATTTGACCACCTATGAGTGTGACCAATTAGTAAGGAATAACTGAGGGCTAAATACAAGAAAAACATTAACATTAATGTTAACAATGTTGCATCTCCATCACTCTCCATAATAAAATGATACTGTAAATGTGGTTGATGTAATAATCAATGCACAGTATACTGTACTATTTACCAAAAATGGCTGCAAATACCTGTATAGTGAAGCTGTCGTCTATGCTTAAGCCATTCAGATGTATTGACAGCGCTGGTTTGTTTGAGAGCTCCATGAACCATGTGACCGCGCGCGCCGCCGGGAGATGAAAGCATGTCGCAACTCTGTTTTTCAACGGCTCTGACTTTAACTGTTATGCCACATTAACCAAAACGGTATTTATTGTTTGAATTTCGTATTAAAACTTTAAAAAATGTAAAAGCTTAGACTTTGTTTCATATCAAAATCAGGTTTGGCAATTTGGCGTGAGATTTACTTGGGCAGGGTGAGAGCGTGAGACAGAGCCTGAAAGCGTGTGTCTCACGCCAAATGCGTGAGAGTTGGCAACCCTGGTAGTAATTTAGCAGACATTCACAGCGATTTATACGTTTGGAGGGAGCTAGGGCAAAAAAAAAAACCACAAAAAATATTAGTAATGCAATAACTTGTTCAGTATTATAATTTTTCTATAAAATATATTGTCATGATGTATTTATTATTGTACTAATTTAGATATTTAAGCAATTTAGATTTTAAATATATATATTTGCATGAAAAAGTTTTGTTAAATATTGGATATTTAAGACAGGTTAAGATAAAACAGCAACACATTGTCCTAATGTGATACTTTGAATTTACCTAAAATAAATTTAGATTCTGTGCAAATTACAATGTGTTTTTTTTTACAAATGTTTTTACAACGTCTTCCTAACAGTGGACCTGCTGAAGAAGAAGTGACAGGTACAAGAAAAGTAGCAAAAAAGTAAACACACAAGGGAGAGAGTCGAGACAGAGATATCAGGAAAGGAAAAGGGAAGTGAAGGTGCAGTTCAAGAGAGAACCTGTAATTATTTTGCACGGCCTCAGCCTAAGGAACCTTTTTTATGTGATGACCATACAAAAAATATGGTTCTCCATGGTTCCAAATTTTGTTGTGGGTGTATGGGATGGCCTGGATGGGTGTGACATTTCCTGGCCTGAAATTTTGTCCCAGTCCGGCCCTGACTGTAGGTGATATACCGGTAGTTTTCTTATTAGATAAATGACAATGCAGTGTTCTCATTGGAGATTTGGGTTCTATTTTTAATACCTTTATGTTTGAGCTTTGTGTCGAGGTCCCTGTATCGAGTGTGCTCATTAAGTGTTAGTGTGTTCCTGAAATACAGTAATGAGTCTGGTGACTGCACGCTGATCTGCGTTTGACAAAGGAGTGATGTCACGGTAGAGCGTCTTGGGTTCCGCAATTAGAAAAGATGCTCATCGATGGTATCTGGTTCCCTCTTGGTGTCACGCGTTTTAAAAATGGGCTCACTTCCATTAAATATATATATGAAGAGTGTGGTTAAAATTACACCCTGTACACATTGGCAGTGGAGTTTGAGTGGAAGGGGATTTGCGAACTGATCGTTAAAGACGTGTTCTGATTGGCCAGACAGTTTAAGGTTGTAAACAATTTGCAAGCTAGTTTTGACATGATTTTGAAAGCCTGAATTTACAACACAGTCCCCCTTTGTTGCTTCCCTTTTGCATTTTCTTTCTCTCTCTCTCTCTCTCTCTCTCTCTCTCTCTCTCTCTCTCTCTCTCTCTCTCTCTCTCTCTCTCTCTCTCTCTCTCTCTCTCTCTCTCTCTCTCTCTCTCTCTCTCTCTCTCCCCTTTTTTCTCTTTCTATTCTTGTTCCTCTGTGTCTCTTACTAGTCAGGGCATGCATGCATGTCAAGCTCCATTGCTGCCTCAGAGCTCCTGCACGTTTGTTTGAGTTTGCGTATGTTTTAAATATCAGTTTAAATATCAGTGCAGTCTGAACAATTTGAAGTCTGTTTGTGAGTGCATTTTCATGCATTTTGCAGGTGTGTGTTTGTGATATTAAGCTTTGGTTGTAGGGTGGTTAAAGATTTCTGCTCAAAACCCAAAAGTTCTAGGTAGAAGTTTATTCCATTGTAACTTTGATTGTCCTTACATGAAATGTCTTCACTTGGAATCAAATGTAGGGCTACACAATATATATCTGTATATAATGAAATATTTCATTGTAGATGCTAATTTCACATTTTTACTTTTAGATTAGCCAAGTGTTGGATGAGCCAATCAAATGAAACAAAGCTAAAAAAGTTTATAACGCTAAACGCTACTTTTAAAACGCTAATAATTTAACACTGTTTAACACAAATAATATAAATTTTTCTTACAGTAGGCTACTTTATAATATTGAGAGAAATTCATGCATTTTAAAACTATTGATCTTAGTTTTTAGTGTTTTATTTTATTTATTTAGACAAAATAGTATAGAATTTAAATATCTACTATTTGTTGGTTATCTGCCATAGCATTTAAAAAAATTGGCTAATAGGTATTGGCCAGAAGTTTAATATCAGTGCATCCTTAATAAAATTGTATGCTAAATAGGGATGCGCCGATCCGATACTCCAGTACCGCCATTATTTGCCGGATCGGGTATCGGTCAGACAGGACCGATCCAAATCCGATACTGTGCGTATAATATTCTGTGTTATTGTTAAGCCCCAGTGCCCCACAAAAGGCACAAAAACATTATAAAACATCATCAATGCTTCGTGCACTATATTAAGTGTTCTGAAGCCATTCCATAGTTTAATGTGAGGTACAGATGAATATTTAAGTCATTAAATTCAAGTTCACGTAAATGCTTCCATGATCTGCTGCGTCTGTCAGTCATTCTCCATTCAGCTTTCAAACTGTGTGTCGTGTTCGGTTACGGCAGTCAACATGATGAAACTCTCTCTAAGATGATTCAATGTTCCTGTTATTATGCTTGAGCTGTAGATAACGGTCTATGGTTTCGCATAAAATTTCTTTATCTGACTGAAGTTTATTGCTGTTTCTAAATCGTGTTACTTTGTACCAGGTGTCTGTTAGATCACAACACTGGACTAGAGATTGCATTGTTTTTCACACGCATGGTAACTGAAATTTTAAACCGTTAAAAGAAAAGGTTTAATAAAATATTGCATAGATAGATAGATAGATAGATACACTACGCATCGATATATCTGCCCTTTGTGTTTTGAACTTTTCAATGCGGACGGAGCGCTGCGCGCTGTGACTCTGTGTTGCTTCAAGCGCATCATCCTGCGCACGGGATACGCATACGCGCTTTTGTGCCGCTCTGTATTGGAGCCTTTCATATTATAATACTTTTGCGCAATGAAAGATTATTAATAGCCTTTCTTGTTCTTCCCTATCTATAATATGTTGCTGCCTCATTAAAAAGCTGCGCTATACATTTCAAATAAATGTCTTTTAATTTCTTAGTATATAGGCCCTATTTCCATGAATATTTACTTGTTTTTCATGAATGTGTTTTACAACGTGTAACATTTTTACCAGGTTTAGTGCTACACTTATTCACTTTTATTTGTTCCCCACTAAATGTTTTTTTTCACTAAATGTTTAGATTTTATACAATTATTGTGCACTCATGATTTTTCTAGAGTAACTTTTGCTGCTGAATTATCCACTAATCTAGTTTATAGTAGTATTTTTGTCATAGATTGTGATTTTATACACATTTTTAATTTGTTGTTTTACTTTATAATGAAGTTGTCTGTATTTAGTAGATTGTGTTTAACACACAATATAGTAATTATCAGTTCAACACACTGAGGTATAGAAATTCTACATTGAATTTCTGCACTGGTATCGGATTGGTATCGGTATCGGCCGATACTCAGAATTTTTGGTATCGGATCGGAATGGTTCTGAAAAAATGGTATCGGTGCATCCCTAATGCTAAATGCCACATAGCTAACAGAGCTAAACTGGGTGTCAATGCTAGTGTTTGTCTCTATACGAATGTTATTTGAATGTAAAACATAGTGCAGGCTCATGGTAAGGATGATTTTATAAAAGATGTAAGCTGTGATGAAGGGAAATGTTTTGTGTGTCTGATATTGTTTTAGGGCCTGTTAAGTGCTCTTTGGGACACTTTTAACTGTCTCTCTGGCAGTGTGCTGTACTGTGAGAGTGGGTGGTAATGATCCTCTGTTAAGTGCTATCTTAGACCACCTGTCTAAACTGCAATATGAGAAGTATGCTGATAGAAATTAAATTCATCACTTACACCCTCATCCAAACTCTTACGCCTCTGTTTTTCATGCTCTCAACAGCATATAAAGAATCATCAATGTGCATTCAGCTACTGTTTGCCTTGTCAGGTATAGTGCAAGAGTGTGTGTGTTCGTGAATTAAGAGTGTGCAGGGGGAGGGTCCATGGAGACTCTCTGACGCAGTGACAATGATGTGGGCAACCCAAGTTGTGCCGTTTTCCCTATTCCCACGCACACCTCTTCTCCCTATCAAAAACAAATGCAGTACAGCTAATTTTATATGCATGGATTCTCGCCTCATAAAATTCCTCGGAAAGCTCCACAGAATTTGAACAGCTGTCATTCACAAAGCTCCACACAACTCCACCCCTTGTTTGCATGTTTAATTTGCTCAATTGGATACTGCTTTCAGCTAACAGGTTTACAGTAACCATAACTTCATTTTACATGTTTTACCACCAAATGAATCCATTCCATATAGAGCTGCATAATCACTTGAAATAAATAGAGAAATTATAATTTCTGCTGCTGCAGTTAACTGCAGCTTTCCATCAAGCTCTACTCTTGTTGTGTCATAGGTCTATATTCAAAATGATCAACAGTTATGATTTTGTTATAATCTTGTAGCCAAAATTAACATTGAAAAATGTGAAAGCAGACAGTCAGATTCCATACTATTGTTACTTGGGAAAACAAGACTTTCTCTCAGTTGCCTAAAGGACCTCAATTCTCACTGCACAGATATTTTTATCACATGCCGAAATACATATATTGTGTGTTTAAGGCGTCCTCTGTATCCATCCCACTGCACTGTACCTCAGCACTGTTTACCTTTGATAAAAGCAGTGTACTGTACACACCCTCAGATGTGTGAGCAATCGTACACTCTCCATCATTCTTGCTGCAGGGCTGAGTTATATCAGATAATTTATGGATTTTAAAGTTTCCAGCTATTGATCTTCTCGAGACTCGCCAAAGCAGATAATGGTGCTCATTGTTATGATGATATCTTAGCTTGCACGCTTTGGCGCTGCAGGCAAGTTCAGCCAGCCAGACGGCACGACACGGCACGGCACAGGTTTGGATGTCATCAATCAGGGAGGGGTTTCTGCCTTTACTTGATTAGATTGTCATGTTGCTTTTGTATAGACATTCAAAGATGAAGAACACACTTGAAGCTTGGATGCAGAGAGTTTCAGTCCTTGAGGGATAATTAATTTTTTTGTATGTGGAAATCTCTGTCATCGAGGGAACATGTTCAGACAACATTAGAGTTAGTCAGTAGCATGCTGTTTTAATTTATAATGATGAAACAAGATAATTTCTGCCCCCTTTTTTTGTAGTAGTTATGAACCAAAATATAATGGTTCATAGTTCAACTGTATATGTGTTATTGGGGCTGCTACTTAGTCCAGTTATGGACCAGACAGCTTGAGTGGACAAATCTCCAGCTTGAAATCAAGCAGTGTTGTGGGTCTGTTTCGTATTTCTTTTGAGATGTGACCTGATGAGGTGATAATGAAAAATATGGACACGGATCCCACAAGCTCCAAAGCATCTTGACTTGCGATGTTACTTAAAGGGATAGTTCACCCAAAAATGAAAATTGTCATCATTTACTCACCCTCAAGTTTTTCCAAACCTGTATGAATTTCTTTCTTCTGCTGAACACAAAAATATATGGGAAGAATATTGGTAAGCAGACAGTTGTTGGACCCCATTGACTTCCATAGTATTTTTTTTCTCTCCATACTATGGAAGTCAATGGGGTCCATCAACTGTTTGGTTACTGGCATTCTTCAAAATATCTTTTGTGTTCAGCAGAAGAAAGAAATTCATACAGGTTTGGAACAACTTGAGGGTGAGTAAATGATGACAGAATCTTAATTTTTGGGTGAACTATCCCTTTAATGTTAGACCTTTTTTCTTTTGTCGTCTTGGCCTTTTGTACAAAGGAGTTCACACGGTCCGTGTCACAAATTTGCCTAAATTTGATTAGTGATGTACAAATACAAAATCTTAAATATATTTTTAAAAGTTTCATGTAACTTTCTTTGTTTTGAAAATTTAAACTTACTTTTATTTCTAAATTTTAAATTCAACATTTTCGATACAGACTCCACTATATGTCCTCCTGAGTGCAGATAATGTCTCCTGCAGCCAGGGGCTTTGAAGTGTGGGATGAATCAGAAGGCTGTGTGTGTGCACGAGGAAAGGGCCAGAGATCTCGGTCCAGCTGCCCCAGACATGAATAGACCTCTAAAGTCTGTCTGTGACAAGTGTTTTTTCTCTCTCTCTCTCTCTCTCTCTCTCTCTCTCTCTCTCTCTCTCTCTCTCTCTCTCTCTCTCTTTCTCTCTTTCTCTCTTTCTCTCCCTTTCTCTGAAGGTGCAGCATCGTATCACCGGGCAGGTGATGGCTCTGAAGATGAACACCATGGCCAGTAACAGAGCCAACATGCTGAAGGAGGTACAGCTGATGAACCGCCTCAGACATCCCAACATACTCAGGTCTGCAACACCTACATCTACATTCTCTGACAACAGGGCTGGCTGACACTGAATGTTCATTATATAGAATGTTATATGTGTTCATTTTGTGGAAAAAAATTGCCTTTAATTATTTTTAACTACGGTTTTTCTGTACTTTTTGCTTTAAAATTGCAACAATAGATGTTTTATTTGATGGTTTCTCTGATTGGAAAAGAAACGCCCTTTTAAGCCATTTAAAAAAAAATACATATATACACATACAAATACACTACCATTCAGAAGTTTGGGGTAAAAAAAATGTATTTTATTCAGCAAGGATGCCACAAATTCATATAAGGGATAGGAAAGACTTGATTTGAAAATAGAATTTTCTATTTCAAATAAATGTTGTTCTTTTGAACTTTCTATTCATCAAAGAATCCTGATAAAAATGTATCCCAGTTTCCACAAAATTATTAGGCAGCACAACTGTTCATCATTGATAATAAGAATAAATGTTTTTGAGCACCAAATCAGCATATTAGATTGATTTCTGAAGGATCATGTGACTTAAGTAATAGTAAATTCAGCTTTACCATTACAGGAATAATTTACACTTTAAAATATATTAAAATAGAGTGGTTGTTTAAAATCTGTATTTTCTGTAATTGTGATCAAATAAATGCAGCCTTGTTGAGCATGGGAGACTTAATTCAAAAACATTTTAAAAATCTTACCAGCCCCAAACTTTTGAATGGTAGTGTATATTTTAAATATATATCGAACAAATATCGAAAACACAAACCCTTATACATATCTCTTAATTCGTTAGTTCTTTTAGTTGTGATGATGCAAAATTAAATTGCATAATTATTAATGCAAATCATTTACTATATTATAATTAATTTCAGCCATTTTGATAACTTTTGTCAGGCTTGGCCACTGAATTAGACCAACTGCTTCAAGCACAATCAATATACCATTTATTACCATCTGATACCATTTGTACCATGGTACCACCTCAGTACGTGTTGTGAGAGTTATTTGGTAAATAAAATCACAAGACTCCGTTCTAATGGCTCTTCACTCTCATGTGTACTAACACAGCCTAAAGTCAGGGCGGAAAGGGAGTTTCCAACTAGATGTTTGTTCATTTTTATGAATTTCCAAGTGCTCATTTTGAATAATTCATTAATTTAGTTCTGAATACTCGTTTAGAAGTTTTATCCATTCTTGCCTCTAGAATGGAAAGAATGTTTTGTTTTAAGTCCAGCTCACCTAGAGGATAAAGTGTGCTGTTGGGCAACAAACACTGCATTGTATGAGAACATGAATATTGATGTCACAGGATGGCGGCTTTTGTCTTGGTCATGCCTCCATAACTGCATCCACTGTTTATATAGAGTAAAATATTTAATTGGAAGCTGATAAGTAGATGTTTGACACTGTATGAGGAGGGAACAACACATTATTACCTATGAAATACAAACAAATCCCCACATCAATGGCGTGTTTGTTTATATGTGCCAAGAAGCGTAGGTCTTTTGTCTGCTTGACCTGCACCAGCTTGTGTGGTCTTGAGTGTTTGAATTAAATGCGTGTGTGTGTGTGTGTGTGTGTGTGTGTGTGTGTGTGTGTGTGTGTGTGTGTGTGTGTGTGTGTGTGTGTGTGAGAGTGTTTACATGCATGCTTAAGATTGCCTTCAAAATGCAGGTGTTCCAGCTCACATTCTTGAGATGGGTCACTCCTGAAGGAACTTGTTGGCGCCTTCTCCGTGTTTTTTTTTTTTTTTCTCCCAACACCCTTACCCTGTTTCTCTCTGTGTCCCCCATCAGGTTTGTGGGAGTGTGTGTACATGAGGGACACCTTCATGCCCTGACAGAGGTAAGGGAGTGAGAGTTCTAATACACACAGATACGCTTAATCCCAATTTGTTAAAGCTAATGCAGTGATAATCTAACAAGCATAAAAAACAGCACAAAATTGTTGAATGAAAAGACATCTGTATTTATCACTGAAGTTATGGTTTATCTATACTTTTCAAAGTTGAATGATATACAATACCATTCAAAAGTTTGGGGAGAGGGTTATTTTATAAAAATACAGTAAAAACAGTATTATTTCTTTAATTTTAATTTAAAATTACTTTTCTGTTTAAATACATTTTAAAATGTAGTTTATTCCTGTAATATAGGTAGCATTTATTTTGCTTCATATACTTTTATATACTGCAAAATTTACGTGTGATGCTGCTTTAGAATTTGTTTCTAAAGGTATCTTAGGAGACATTTTGGAACAGCCTTGATGTCGGAAAGGAAATAAATAGCCTTTTTTAGGGATTATTTCCTTTGATACCAGTTTAATGTGCAGAGACAACTATAAGACAGACATTCATTGGTTGACTTGTGAGGTACAGTAGTGGCCAAAAGTGATGTCCGGAGGGGATATTTATTTTTAATGACCCTACAATCTTGATTAAACCATCAACATATAAGGAAAATATTTTAGATTTTTCAAATATAAATTTATCTGACAAAATGATTTGGCAAAAAAGGCAAACTACAGCTACAGGTTTTATTTTACTATACAAAAATATTTTTTGTATGGATTTTGTATGAAAAATTATTTTTATATAGCCTGGCAAAAAAATGTATGAACACACAATTTAACATGTTTCATTGCGTAAACACAAATAAAACCGTTGACTCCAAGCACAACTACACAATATGCTTACAATATCTTAACTTTTTAATAATATTTGAATAAAGGGTGAAGATGTCAATTTTCCTTGGATGGACATCAATTTTGGCCACTACTGTATAACTTGTAAACAGTTTTCAAAACCATCTTAGCTGAAATGCAGGCGAATGATGTAACGTGAACATGATGACGCTCTGGGTGATAAGCATAGTTAATATTAAACGTTCAGTTTGAAGCACCTGCTAATCAATTGATAGCATTGTAATTTTTCATATGGAAATAGCAATATCCCACGTATAGTTTCATGGGATAATGACTGAATTGACCTGTAGGAGTGTTTGGGGATACTTAAATCTATTATTTTTTTAAGTTTATTTTAGCCTCTTATGGCTCAGAATTTACATACTTTACATTTAACATCAGCTAATTCTTTAGAAGATGCCCCTTTAAATAAATAACATTTGACCTCTGTGTGTATTGTAGTACATTAATGGTGGTAACCTGGAGCAGCTGCTGAACAGTGACGTGTTCCTGGCTTGGACTGTGAGAGTAAACCTCAGTCTGGATATTGCCAGAGGACTGGAGTACCTCCACAGCAAGGGCATATTTCACAGAGACCTTACGTCAAAGGTACACACACTGGAAGGGCGTTTATTACAGAGACTTTGTGCACACAAGTCTATATTCCGGAGACTTCACACTCGATTTGTACTGTACACAACACAGCCATGTTAAGCAAATTTTTCTGTAAAATAATAAACACAAATACATGGTAAGGACACACAAATGTTCATCTTTCTTTCTGAATGTGTTTTTTTGTATTTTAGAACTGTCTGGTACGCTGGGAGAACGGGCAGTGTAGTGCCGTGGTGGGGGACTTTGGCCTGGCAGAGAAAATTCCTGGTCATAGGTCAGTAAATTGCATCTTCATAACTCAAGAGATAAGATTAGATATATACCGCACTGTTCCAGAGAGGGAGATGGAGGCAGCCAAGGACTGATTAATGAGCTTTCATTTTCCCATGAAGCACTTTTATCTATAGCTAGAGAGTAAATGATTAAGAGCATGTGATGTAGTCAGCACATCTTCAGGTTAGTGCCGCCTCTACACATCCAGCCCAGTCATGTCCTGTTGCTGTTTCAGTAGATGTGTACACAGAGCTACATGTGTAAATGAAATAGATGCTTGAGTTATGATGTTGACATTTACCCTTAATAGCCCCAAGTATCTGTTCACACATGATTTGAAGCATGTACAGTTAATGCAGGCGCACACACACATACAGTTCATGTAGACGCTCGGCTAGAATAACAATGGGGATGGGGGGGGGGGGGGGGGGAGAATCACACTGTTACTCCCCAAAAAACTACATATGCGATGTTTCAAGTTAAATTATGTTCATAAGATTAAAGGCAAATGCAACACACCCATTAAACCCAACTATGGTGTCACATGACATGACAATCCAACACATAAGGTGTTAAACTCATGACAGACACTAAAGTACAAATAACATTTTTTAACATATCAAAAAATATTTACACATCAGTAATGCATACATTATAGTATTTAAATTCCTAAAGAAAAAAAATATATAAAAAAGATTATCAAATACCAAACACACTACTGTTTGGGGTCAGTACGATTTTAAAAATAAGAAGAAATGAATACTTTTATTCAGCAAGGACATATTAAATTGATCAAAAGTGATTTATGATGTTATACAAAATTAATTTTTCAGAGAAATACTGTTCTTTTAAAAAATGTATCTCGTTTTCCACATCTATAATTAAACAGCATAACTGTTTTCAACATAAATAATAATACATAATGTGTCTTGAGCAGCAAATCAGCATATTATAATTATTTCTGAAGGATCATGTGACACTGAAGACTGGAGTAATGATGCTAAAAAATTCAGCTTTGCATCACACAGGAATAAATTACATTTAAAAAAAAATATATATATATATATAGATAGATAGATAGATAGATAGATAGATTTGTTATTTTAAATTAATAATTTTTCACAATATTACTGTTTTGACAGTAATTTTGAATAAATAAATGTAGTCTTGGTGATTTATAAGAGACTTTAAAAAAATCTTTCCAACTCTAAATTTTTGAACGGTGGTCTACCTACGAAGAGCACTTCAGTATTCAGAAATCCTAGTTTTGAGGAATCTGATATGTGACCATAGCCAATATATGACCGTCCACAAGGGCACGGAAGCATATAAATGATATACATTATTTTTGCAATAAATCACTCCCCTGATATTACTTCCTAGTGTGAGGATGGCTGGAGGCTTTAATTGTGTAGATAAATATATTCTCCTGGCAACTATGTTCATGATACTGTTGCTAAGTGGCTTTTACTGAGGAAATGGGAAATGAAGGGAGGAGGTCAATTGGCCCTTACCAGCACATCACTTAGATTTGAGGTCTTTTATACACAATACGAGGGGGGCTTGCAAAGCATATTTTAAAGTGTATTGGGTAATATTATTTTTCCATGTTTAGAAAAGGTTTACGGAATAGTGCTTTTGAATGGTGTTTTTGTTTTTGTTTTTCACTCCAGAGATTGAAATTTTACATGGAGCTGGTCACCTCAAGGGGGCCGCCGTGTTGAGTTTCATTTACAAAATAAATTAATCCTGACTGACTACTAATAGTGCATTCTACAATGAAAATAATAACTAAAAAACTATTGCTTTTGTGAAATGGCTGTGATGTTGGCCAGCACAACATAAACAAAAACTGATAACTGATTGCACCTTTAAGTAAGGGATTACTTTTAATGATATTCCAGTGCTTTTATATATGAGTTGAAACTGTTTGGCCAGTGTAGACCACTGTGTGTAATAGTTAATCCGTGTATCCTGTGGATTAACATTCCTTTTAGTGAGACACTCATGCTGCGACATATTAAAGTGATCCGCTGCTTGTGTAATCCATTCCTCAGCACAGGGCCTCTGTCTAAACTTATGTTTGAGAGCAGAGGTTTGTACTGTAAGTCTCTGTTCAGCTTTCCTTTAATACGCTGTCTCAGCACAAGCATTACCTAATGGGAACCAGCCAGAACATAGTGTGTGTGATGTAAATGCCATCAGAGAGCCATTTCTGTTCTGCCTTGACCACCTCAGTGTCTTTTGTAAGAGAATGCCAATGTTCAGAATAGCATACTACTCTTATTTTACAGTATGTATAGTTTGTGTATATTATTGTGCATAGTATGCAATTACTCTACCGTTCAAAAGTTTGAGCTCAGTAAAAGTCTCTAATGCTCACCAAGACTGCATTTATTTGTTCAAAAATACAGTAAAAAAGTAATATTGTGACATATCATTACAATTTAAAATAAGTGTTTTCTATTTTAATATAAATTAAAATGTAATTTATTCCTGTGATGGCAAAGCTGAATTTTCAGCATCATTACTCCAGTCTTCAGTGTCACACGATCCTTCAGAAATCATTCTAATATGCTGATTTGCTGCTCAAGTTACATTTTTATTATCAATGATGAACACAGTTGTGCTGCTTAATATTTTTGTGGAAATTATGATAATGGATAATTTTTCTCAGGTTTCTTTGATTTAATAGAAAGTTCAGTAACAGCATTTATAGAAATCTTTTATAAATGACTTTACTTATAATCTTTTATAAAAGATTATAAAATGTCTTTACTGAAAACCTTGATCAATTTTGCTGACTAAAAGTATTAATTTCTTCCCCCAAAAAAACTTACTGACCCCACACTTGAATGGTAGTGTACTACAGTTTACTGCATGAAGAAATGTATCCCACAATACAATGGGAGTGACTTTACCTTCTCATTCCAATATGATGAATGAACTAGAATTACGGTTTCTTGACTGACCGTTTTATTGAAAAACCAAATGTTTAGACTTTTATTTACAAAAATTGAATTTAAAAATAAAAAAAAGTTGTACTAACAAGATGTTAATTAGATGCCACCTGCTCAATTAAACATACAGCAAGATGAGTTGCTGTGACCACTGTTTGAAATGTTTATTGTAGAATAATGCCTTCTGTTTTGCTTACTTACTAATTTAGAACATATAGATTAGTGTATACAGTTAAGTGTATACAGTTAGTAGTAAGCTAGTGTTCCATTCTGAACATATCCAGAGTGTGTACATGTGATGTCATCGGGACTTGTTTCCGCCCCTGCATTCCTGTTTATTTTAACGGTGACATTGTGTGATAGAGAGAGAGAGAGATACAGAGAGAGAGAGAGAGAGAGATACAGAGAGATACAGAGAGATACAGAGAGAGAGAGAGAGAGAGAGAGAGAGAGAGAGAGAGAGAGAGAGAGAGAGAGAGAGAGAGAGAGAGAGAGAGAGAGAGAGAGAGAGAGAGTTACAGTTGGCTTAACCCTATTTTTCTCAATGTTGGTATTTGCTTAAATGTTATGTAATGCATATTTTAGTGTGCTTCCAAATGCTTCATGTTTGCTTGTAAAACCACAGGTGTTTGTATATCTGAAGAAGTCCGAGCAGATTGCTAAATGAAGGCTTTTTGGAAAGCTCTCCTAAAAAGGACAAAGTATTTCAACAGTTTGCTGCGGTAGATTCCCTCTCTCTGACTAACCCACATCCCCAAATGGTGTTTACGCTGTGGTACACTTATCTTTTTCTCTCTCTCTCTCTCTCTCTCTCTCTCTCTCTCTCTCTCTCTCTCTCTCTCTCTCTCTCTCTCTCTCTCTCTCTCTCTCTCTCTCTCTCTCTCTCCTCTCTCTCTCTCTCTCTCTCTCTCTTCCCCTCTCAGTCTATTTATGCCAGTACACAGTCCCAGACCAAAATAAAACTGAGGAAGTGTCTCTCAGCAGTGTATGAGTGTACCAGCTATAATTAAGATCTTACAAGACCTTGTTTTGTTTTATTTTTATACATGCATGCACACATAATCATGCTGTGGGTTAACGGACTAGGGGTTTATGGGTGTTAAATGTGGAAACGACGAGTAATTATAAAAAGATTAACAGAACTTGTAGGTTCACTTTAAGTAAATAATTTTCCTGTTTTCCCTTCGGCTGTTTTCAGTGATGAGGCCGGGAAAGAGAGCTTGGCTGTTGTCGGCTCCCCCTACTGGATGGCTCCAGAGGTGCTCAGAGGAGAACACTACAATGAAAAGGTCAAACACCATATGATTGATTACGCACATACAGGCCAGAGTCCTTTTAAATGACTGTTTCCCCCACTTTACTTATCAGATTACTGTTATTTCACAATATCAAATGCAAAGTTAGTGCCATTTATCCTCTTTGATTGAGAATATTCTTCATTGTAATATATAGGTTTTTACAGACTTAAAACTCTTTTGTTTTATACAGGTGGATGTATTTGCCTACGGTATCATTCTCTGTGAGATTATTGGCCGGATACAGGCGGATCCTGACTTCCTCCCTCGGACAGAGGTGAAAAACTGAACATACAGCATCTTACAAGCTCAGATCAAATGCTTTTGCAATTAAGAAGCTTTTTAGACAGTATTTTAGAACTTTTAGAATTAGAACTTTTTTTATAATTAATTAAATATATTTAAATATTAAGGCAAGTATGTTTTAATTTTTCCCTTTTTGCTGAGTGCTATTATTATAGTGCTATTTTATTGGTCTATATCGGTTTGCTTCACCCTTCCACCTAGTCTTCGAATGTCAGGCCAACTCCTGTCACCAGTCTCATGTACTCACTCAATTTATGAATACGGATCATAGTTTACTCCATGTGAGATAACAGCACTGGCAATGAAGAAGTGTGTTATGCTGAGCGAATAAGGGTGTCTAATCATGCTGATAAGTTTAATCATTTGTTGTATAATAGTTTTTTTTAGTCATGCTATTACATACAAATCATTATTTGATCATTTTTACAACCAAACACTAAACCAATCATTGTCAGGGTGATTTATTTCTACCGTACAGCTTGTATGCCACGTGGTGGTAATATACAGCTGTGTATCAGCTTTGTACCCTTTTTCTTAAGACTGAAATTAGGTAGTGATTCTATGTTTCAGGACTTTGGTCTGGATGTGGAGGCCTTTCGGCAGATGGTGGGAGACTGTCCACCTCATTTCTTCAACCTCACAGTCATCTGCTGCAGTGTAAGACCTCTTAGCTACTGTCATGACAGGTCACACATTAATATTCGTCCTCCCCTGCAAATCTCACATCGAGCAACAGTCTTCATCTGCCTGTCATGACATAATGCGTAATCAAATATTTCAAAGATTAAATTCACTTCTTTCTGGAGCAAGCGCACAATGCCAGGGCAAATTGTAGTCTAACCTTATTACATGAGACACAAACCTCCGCGGCCATTGGATCAACTGTCAACTTGAATCACATGTCCCTCATAAAGCAATCATGTTATAGCTTTAACGTCATTGAATCGCTCTGAGTTTTACAAGCGTCAATCACTGTTTGAGAATACCATAAACAATCAGTGTGTAGTGCCGTAAACGGAATAATCCCAGTTGCAAAATTGTGAAAGAGCATTTTTTTTTTTTGTTGTTGTAAACTTCAAATATTGCTTAGTCCAAAATAAATATTTAATAGCAAACACATTGAAGATTACCAGAAAGGCTGTCAGTTCATTAAGCAATAAGCATACTGAAGCCTCTCCTCCATTGACATCTATTTAAAAAGACGGCCTATTGTCCCTTTGCCAGTGTACCGCTACTTTTTTTGCTAACCTTGAAGGCTTGCCTTACAAGGCTCTGGTCTAATTCACATGCATAAATGTTGGTTGAAGCCAAGCTACAAATGTATTATTCATGTCTGTTAGTCTGACTTCTAAAAAATGTGACTCATTTTAATCAGCCAAAAGTGTTTACATGACATTTTAAAAATTCTGCATTTTTAATTTGTCTGTCTCTTTCTTCTCTCCCAGATGAACCCAGACAGTCGACCCTCATTCACAGAGTTGGTGGCAGAGCTGGAGAAGAGAGTGAGTGATCGAGAGCAGAGTGAATGTATGAAGCCTGATGTACAGGGTGAGTCAGCAAAAAAACCATACAGCGGAGGGAATGTGTTGCCAGAAGGCTTCTTTTTTTTTTTCTATTCACATTTGCATAATTACTTCACATGCATAATGCAAATTCATGTCGATAAAATCATATGTCATAATTTAGTTTTAGAATTTCTAGGAAATAAAAGGTCCATATACGTTGCGTTCATTCGTTTTTCGATTTAATATTGAAAGTAGAAAAATTAGAAAATGGCTCATTTATTCATTTTTTTTTTTTGTTTTTTTTTTTTTTTTTTTAAAAATGAAGAAAAAAAAAAAACGAATTCGGCTTGATTTTATATTTTTTGCTTCAGGGGTAGAAAATGGATAAACGGCATGAATATTCGATTTCCACGTGTGGGCTGGCATGAAAGGCCCCTTTCTGCTGATTGGTCAACCAAAGATCAACCTGTGCCCCGTGCAGAATAACAGTCCTCCACTGCGGGACGGATTCTTAAAGTGTTTATTACGATAATCTCTCTCTCATCAAACAACCGGACATTACACACATAACATACATTACCCATCAGCCTACTTCTTTGGCTCACCACTGGTTTTATTTAGTTGTCCAACTATCAAAATCTATGTGGCAAAGCTGTGTGACCCACTGGACAGCGCAGAGATGCAGTTGCATTGTAGCGAAGCGCATCAGTATCGATTTAAGTGTAAATATGCAGCAGTCATAACTTTTATTTTAGATTTTATCTTTGGACAAGGGATGAAGTTGAAATATGATAGACATAAAAATATATAAATTACATTATTTCATATCAATGTCAGTTTACTATCACAGCACATCTATCGATTTGGTTATGTTATTCTATTAGTTTTTAGGTTTGTCGTTGTTTGTTTTTATAGAAAATAGCTTATATGGCGTCTTTTTTTTTTTTTTTCTTTCTTTTTTCTTTTCTTCGCCGAAACGCTGAATGTCACTATCCAACTGCCGTGTTATATGTTATTTGTTCCTCAAAATCACTGTTGTTCAGTGATTGACACTGCAGCACGCCTAGTTAAGGGTAATGTCAAATAGCCATTATAATACAATATATAATACAGGTCCATGAAGTGCTCGCTCAGTTGCGAGAAGATATCAAAACCCTGAAATGACACCTTGATCAATAAAGCCAGAGAACAGAAGTGTATTTTATATGTATCGTCATCTAGCAGTGTCAGAAATTAATTTTCCCTTTATGGGGCAAATTTGCCCCCTCAGTTGTTCATTTTTCGGGGACAAATTTTCTAAAATTTTATAAATATATTTGTCATCTTTTATGAAAAATTCTTAAATGTAATCGACAAGTTCAGTTCGAATAATAAGACAATAGGCTGTTCCCAATCAAATCAGTATCAACTAGAAGTTGCATCTAAATTCTGAAGTGACGTGTAGACCTAGGCTATTTACAAACTGTTAAATGCTGCTCGGAGGATTTACACAGTAATTACAATTACATAGTGTTATGAGATTACAGTTTTAAATATAATATTTGAATAGCCTTTAGAAATATGAAATTAATGACAAAATGACACGATACTTAGATTATGAGAGGAAGACCGCCAGTAGGTGGCAGCATGTAACTGTCTTAATAGTCAGTCAGTGAGTCATTCATTCAACGGATTCATTCAAAACGCTGATTCATTCAGGAATGAAGCAAGTGGCTGTCTATAGGACATTGAATCATGAACTCCAATTCATTTAAAGAATCAGATGAATTCATGAACAGCACTGTCCTGTGAGTCAGCCGTGCAACGGTTCTGTGGCTTTATTTTGCAATAGCATTAATTAATTTTATTTCATCTTCATCCCATGTTCAAAACTTAGCGTGCTGTCTAAAATAAAAGTTATGACTGCTGCATATTTACACTTAAATCGATACTGATGCGCTTCGCTACAATGTAACTGCACCTGTGCACTGTCCAGTGGGTCACACAGCTTTGCCGCATAGATTTTTATAGTTGGACAACTAAATAAAACCAGTGGTGAGCCAAAGAAGTAGGCTGATGGGTAATGTGGGTGCAGATGCGAGGTAGCCTACATTAATATTTCTGAAATAATCACCTAATATTTCTCTGGCACGTAGGTTGTCGAACCCATGCCTATAGAGAAGAAAACACTTTCTAGTCCCTGCCCAGTGCAATTTGTGTCAAAGCATTCCTTAGTCCGGTTGTTTGATATGAGAGAGATTATGCAATAAACTATTGCAGTAAACTAATCCGTCCCGCAGTGGAGGACTGTTATTCTACACGGAACTGTTGAAGAAAGCGGCACGGGTTGATCTTTGCTTGACCAATCAGCGGAAAGGGGCGTTTCATGCCCGCCCACACGTGGAAATCGAATATTCATGCCGTTTATCTATTTTCTACCCCTGAAGCTAAAAATATAAAATCAAGCCGAATTCTCGTTTTTTCATTATTTTTTTTGAAAAAACAAAAAACGAATAAATGAGCCGTTTTCTCATTTTTCTACTTTCAATATTAAATTGAAAAACGAATGAACGCAATGTACACAGACCATAAAATTCTTGAATATCTTTGATTTCATAGGGCCCTATTAAAATGTAAAATAGAAACTAGTTTTATTTTTTTTTATTTTTTATTTTTCCAAATTTTTTTTTTATTTTTTTTGTTTTATTTCATTTGAATTTCTGAATTCCATTTTAATGGTTAAATTTTACATTTTAGTCATCAAAAAAGATGTCTGATTAATTGAAATCATGAAACTTTTACAATTTAACAACAATTTATTAAAAGTTAAACAATTACATTTTTAGTGCCTTATGAAATCGGTTTAATTTTTCCCACATTCCATGTTTTTCATTTTAATGGCTTAATTACATTTTAATAATCAAAAAGTATGTCCAGTCAATTGAATTATAATAAAATAAATTATTAAATTGAAGTTTTATTAATTTATTTTATTATTATTAATTATTATATCATTAATTCCATCCACGTTTTCCACGTCATGAAAATCATAGGACCCTAATTTAATAACTCAAGTATCGTAGTGGTAAAAACGGAGCCTTAAATTAGTTTTTCTCTTCCCTTTCAGACCAGTTGTCCACAAACACAACATCTTTGAGTCAAAAGCATTCCCTAGACATTCCTGCTTATCAGCGTCTCTGCCGTAGCAAGTCAGACGTGCTTCTCCCTCCGTCCCCTCTCCTGACTCAGACCACACCGATGCGCGTCAACCCTTTCTCCCAGCGCCAAGACCTCAACGGCGGGCGCATCAAGCTCTTTGACACCCCCAGCAAGTCAGTTATTTCCCTCACCTTTGCTCTTCCTCCACCTCCTGACCCCAGCAGCCCTGTCTCCGGTGACAAGGGCCCGCCCCATTTTCACAGACGCAGCCAATCACTGCCCTGCACGCCAGAAGACATCCAGTCTCTACGTGGCACTGGTGACAATGAGAAATGCGAGAATAATAGTGTTATGGACACAGATGCAAATCCAGTCAATGGAAATATGTTGGACATGGGGAGGGACAGTGTGTTGACCATGAGCAATGAGAGTATTCCTGACCTGCCTAATATTAGTGAGCTTGTTGATGCACTGGTTGAGAATGACAAGGAGAATCTTGAAATGAGAAGTCAAGAAACTGTAGCTGAAGACTCTGGTCTCCTGTTAGATCTAGAGTTGATGTCTCCAAACAAATCTATGTTAGAAGAGAATATTGAGGAGCCTATGGACTGCACCAGCTCTCCTGATACACTAGATGGCGCCGGCGCTACTTCAACCAAACTCTTCTCCAATGGCTGGAGCTCCCCAGTCTCCAACGGACCGCCCTCTTTACCTCCGTTACTAGACATGGACAACAACAACAGCACTATTCCTATAAATCGATCTCTGGGTGGGGGACTAACAACTCCAGCGGTGCCACTACCCCTCTTACACCTCCGGAACAGGATGAGGTCATATCCTGTCCGGGTTGCTGCCTAGCAGGGATGAGTTTCCCCTCCATTTGCGCACGTGGACCTCGGCAAAACCCCTACAAGAACTTGAATGGCGACGCGGCTGGGAAAAGGCTTCTGTGCAAAGCATTGCCGCCCTCGCCCACAGAGCCGAACATTGCTCTGCCTGGCACACGGACATAAATTATAACTGCATGTTATATAGGTGAAGCACTATATATTTAAAAAAGGATGCTACTGCTTAATGCGCTTGAACTGAGATCGAGCTAAAAAATGTCTTTCTGGAGGGAAAAAAAACTCTGTATTATTGTTTAGACTAGGTGGATCACTTAGTATTCTGATCTCCTGTTGTAGTCCTTTAAACTTGAACACTCCCATAGGTTTTAATGCCTTTATAATGACACATGTTGTTAATATTTTTGCTATTTTTACTATTATTTGAAAGTTTATGAAAATACTTTGAGTGGAGAAAAAAATGATGTATTATTTTATTAATGACATTAAATGATATTAGCTAACAGGCTGTGTTGTGTCTTTGGAGGATGTGAATCACACTTTTTGTAGTATAGTTACTTTACATGCTATATCATATGTGTCACATGGTAAAATGGCTACAGAGTGTTATGAGTCTATAAAGAGAGAGTATACAATGTAAACATGATATGCTTATTCTATGCAGTCTATAATAAATCTATGTAAGGTATGTAGACATGTATAGTTTAAAATACCATGAATTACAGCGTGTGTTAAATATATAATATACTGTATATCAGTAAAGTTTGATGTTAGTTAGATTTTTTTTTTTTTTTTTTTTTTTTTTTTTAAAGAAATTAATACTTTAATTCAGCAAGGATGCATTAAATTGATCAAAAGTGACAGTAAGGACTTTATCCCGGAAGATTTCTTTTTCAAATAAATGCTGTTCTTTTGAACCTAATTCATCAAAGAATCCACAAAAATATTAAGCTGCACAGCTGTTTTCAACATTGATAATAATAAGACCTTTTTCTTGAGCACCAAAATCAGCATATTAGAACGATTTCTGAAGGATCATGTGACACTGAAGACTGGAGTAGCCATCACAGGAATAAATGAAATATATTTATTATATTAATTTATAATTGTTATAATACATTTTATAATACATTTTAATATAATTTATAATTTAATGTATATTAACAGAAAATCTTTTTTGCTAGCATTTTGCTTTTGTTCTCTTCCTCCTGTTTCCTCTCTGCTAGTGGGTTTAGTCCCTGTGTGGTTTTGTGGCATGAGTGAAGCTGTGACATCTGTCCTCTTCTCACTTTATCTGCTCACCCACTGAAAGTAAGAGCTAATGAAATCTCTCCAATCTTTTGTTTAAGGTAAATCTTTTTATGTGAGTGTTTGTTTGGTTTTTTTTAACCTCATTACAAATACGTAATATTTTTTGTTGTCAGTCAGCTTTGTACATATATATGGCATTTTGATAAATACAGCTCTTTTTTTTTTTTTTTTTTTTTTTTTTTCCTTCCTTTCCTTAAAATAGCGTGCAGTTGTGGGGATGTCTGTCACTGCCCTAAACTTGTTGGAATATTTCTTTCTGTTGATGTTTAATGTAGGTGAGTGTATATTTTTTTGTCTCTCTTGCATTCTGTGTACTGTATGTTTTCAGTCCACATCTGTGATATACACAGGTGCAACATGTTCTTGTTTTCATGTGTTTCTTTTAGAGACTGTGCTCTCTGTCTGTGATGTCAGAGTCCGCACAATCAATTTGGGATGCTATCTTGAGTGGAACTGCCCTGATGCCAAGCCTAAGACGACTTACACTGTCCAGACCAAGACACACAAGTGAGTCTCATCTACACACAAAGAAAAGGTTTAGAAACACATGAGTAGCTATGAATGACGTGGAAGATGTTGTTTATAGGAGAAATGAGAGTGAGAAGCAGAGAGCAGTAGAGCGCTGGGCTGAGAGGTGAAACTGTGTGTGGTTTAGCAGAAAGCCACAGTCAAGCACAATCCAGGCTTATTGCCCCAAAGCAGACAGGCTATTGTTATCTCTTCAGGCACGCTGTTGGTTTCCTCTGAATGAGAATTGAAAAAGAAAATGACTCACAAGCGATCAAGCTCAATTTGATCTTTACTCGCTTTTTTTCTTTTTAAATCATGCCCAGTGGAAGAGTTGCGTTTTTAAGAAAATGGAAGTCAGAAATATCGGTTTTTCACACTGGGGATGAATGGCCAGATGATCACCATAAAGATTTTTTTGGCATCTTCATAAAGTGCTCTTGATATTGTGTGTTTGTTTTGCAGTAAATCATGGAAAAATGTTTCAGACTGCATCCAGATTTACCGGCAAAGCTGTGATCTGACACATGTCTTTTCAAACATACACACCTACAACTTCATCAGTCTGAGATCAGAAGAGCTTCCCGGGCTGAATGGAACTCTGATCTGTGACCCTATGAATGAGTGTCAGTATTAATCCTCAAACCAAGTATTAAACCTCACCAAAAATACTGCACAAAACTTGAAAATTTGCATTTAATAAACATTGTTTACAAAAAAGAGCTACAGAAATGCATTCACTAATAATAGATAACAATGTGTCGAAACACGTCTGATATATGATGGCCATCTGTCCATAATCAATTCACATAATTAGACAAGAATTGATTGAGTATTATTTGTCACAATGGCCTGGTTTCACAGACAGGGCTTAGATTAAGCCAGGATTAAACCTTAGTTCAATTAGGACATTTTATAAATGTGCCTTAGAAAAAAACATTACTGTTGTGCATCTTGAGACAAAACAATGGCACTGACATTTTTGTCTGTGAAACTGGGGGAATATGTTGCAATTCCTCTAAAAGTGTTAAGAGTGAGATTGTACCTTTAATACGTTCTCTTTTTTTGCCAGCTGCTGCCACATTGAGCCCTCCCAACATAATCATCTCCATGGACAATGGAAGTCTCTGGGTGACGGTAAATTTTCCTTGTGCTCCATCCAAAAGCTGCATAAGTGATGAGGAAGGAAGTTCTTATGAGGAAGAGGAGGAGATGGCTTGCCCCTGCCCCATAAATGACTTTAAAAGAGTCTTGGCCACAGTCACTCTATACAACAAACATAACCTCTCAGACAAACAGGTGCACAACTCTCATCTTTACATCCCTTTAACCCCATTTTACCATTTTGTTTAAATGGAGAGTTGAGTTGTTTTATTTTTCTTGAAGACACGCACTGCTGCAGTGATGGAGGGAAACACACTCAAGGTGGAATTTGGTTTTCTTATACCAGGGCAAGAGTTCTGTGCTGTGGCCAACTTCACAGCTGAAGGTCTGGCCTCCTCTCCGGCAAGCCTCCCGCAGTGTGTTCACATACCAGCAAAGATTGGTCTGCATAATTTCTGTTTATACTTATTTTGTGGTGTAATGATGCAGTAAGTGCTGGGTAGATTACTTATAAATTGTAATCGGTTACTAATTCAAATTACATGACAAAAATTGTAGTTAGTAACAAAATCCATTACACTACACATTTAAGGTAATGTAATCTGACTTCTTTTTAGATTACTTTTGACCTAACTTGTTTATCACATTGATTTGAATAGGATAATCTTGTGCCATATTGATATAAAAATACAAAGAGAAAGAAAATATATTATAAATATATTCTATTCTTTGTTATTAACAACATGAAGTACATTAAATATTACATTACGTCAGGGTTTCCCAGACTGGGGTTCGTGATGGAACTGCAGGGGGTTTGTGAGTTTAATGAAAAGCTAATAATTAAATCATAAAAATGTAAAATTAAAATAAATAAAATAAAAAAATAAATAAATAAATAAAACACTTACTAAAAAAGATTTATTTGTTTACCTGCATGTCATGTGACCATTAACCAACATTAGAAAACTGTGAACTTAATTTTATTTATTATTATTATTATTATTATTATTATTATTATTGCCTTAATTTTATTATTGACCTAACTTATTAACTTAAAATCTCAGGAGGTACTTCAAGTAAATATATTAGGTCAAACAGGTTCAGCTGACAAAAAAAGTTGGGGAATCCCTGCATTGCTGTAAATATGAAATGATGTGAATTTGTATATTTTAATGTGTTTGAAAGACAAAGCCTTCCAAAGACGGTAATACATGGTTAAGTGACTCACTGAGTAATAATTCAAATAATGTGTTCGTCAGGAGCTGATTAGTTATGCAATGTTGCAATGTTGAGAAAACACTTCTTAAAGGTGAAATGATTTCTGTAAATCAAGTGATCAAATGCTGTGGCTCTCCGTTTTCAATTAATGGCTCATGACTAGTGGCTGGTTTGTGTGTGCAATTCCACAAACCTGGAAGACCTTCTGAATATATATATATATATATATATATATATATATATATATATATACACTCACCTAAAGGATTATTAGGAACACCATACTAATACTGTGTTTGACCCCCTTTCGCCTTCAGAACTGCCTTAATTCTACATGGCATTGATTCAACAAGGTGCTGAAAGCATTCTTTAGAAATGTTGGCCCATATTGATAGGATAGCATCTTGCAGTTGATGGAGATTTGTGGGATGCACATCCAGGGCACGAAGCTCCCGTTCCACCACATCCCAAAGATGCTCTATTGGGTTGAGATCTGGTGACTGTGGGGGCCATTTTAGTACAGTGAACTCATTGTCATGTTCAAGAAACCAATTTGAAATGATTCGAGCTTTGTGACATGGTGCATTATCCTGCTGGAAGTAGCCATCAGAGGATGGGTACATGGTGGTCATAGAGGGATGGACATGGTCAGAAACAATGCTCAGGTAGGCCGTGGCATTTAAACGATGCCCAATTGGCACTTAGGGGCCTAAAGTGTGCCAAGAAAACATTCCCCACACCATTACACCACCACCAGCTTGCACAGTGGTAACAAGGCATGATGGATCCATGTTCTCATTCTGTTTACGCCAAATTCTGACTCTACCATCTGAATGTCTCAACAGAAATCGAGACTCATCAGACCAGGCAACATTTTTCCAGTCTTCAACTGTCCAATTTTGGTGAGCTCGTGCAAATTGTAGCCTCTTTTTCCTATTTGTAGTGGAGATGAGTGGTACCCGGTGGGGTCTTCTGCTGTTGTAGCCCATCCGCCTCAAGGTTGTGCGTGTTGTGGCTTCACAAATGCTTTGCTGCATACCTCGGTTGTAACGAGTGGTTATTTCAGTCAAAGTTGCTCTTCTATCAGCTTGAATCAGTCGGCCCATTCTCCTCTGACCTCTAGCATCAACAAGGCATTTTCGCCCACAGGACTGCCGCATACTGGATGTTTTTCCCTTTTCACACCATTCTTTGTAAACTCTAGAAATGGTTGTGCGTGAAAATCCCAGTAACTGAGCAGATTGTGAAATACTCAGACCGGCCCGTCTGGCACCAACAACCATGCCACGCTCAAAATTGCTTAAATCACCTTTCTTTCCCATTCTGACATTCAGTTTGGAGTTCAGGAGATTGTCTTGACCAGGACCACACCCCTAAATGCATTGAAGCAACTGCCATGTGATTGGTTGATTAGATAATTGCATTAATGAGAAATTGAACAGGTGTTCCTAATAATCCTTTAGGTGAGTGTATGTATGTGTGTGTGTGTATATATATATATAAGCACTAGACTTCTATAGAAAGTTTTATAGAATTTAAAAGATAAAAAAGAAATAGTAGGGAGAATCAATGAATTATAAATAATTAACTGCTATTGTGAGAATAACATGTAATCATTTAATCAATAAAGTAACTGTAGTCTGATTACGAGTATTTTAAAAAGTTATATAATGACAAGTACTTAATTTTTGGAATCTGATGTAATCAGTTACTACTCAGCACTGGATGCAGTTCACATTTATTTATTTGCATATGTTTATTCAATGTTTGTCGGCACTAGTGTGTGTGTGTGTGTGTGTGTTTCTTCAGAAAGCCTCATCGTCATGATTGTGTGTGCTGTTCTCATTGCTCTTGGCCTAGTGATATTTCTGCTCTGGAGACATTATGCATCTTCTGAACGTCCCTTGCCCAGATCTTTGGTACTGGATTTTATATTTTAACAATTGTTATATGAGCATGATTGCAAGTGTGTTACTGATTTTATAAGTTAAAGGCACACTGTGTTAAAAAAAACTGCATGCATGCATTTTGCGGAAGAACATTGTTTTGGTTGTGCTTTGGCTCTGTGTGATATGAATATGACCCTTAACAATAGATAATTATTTACAATGAGCTACTGATAATATCTTAATAAAAACACCATCTCTGGGTCACTTTTACAACATTTAAAATTGCTCAGTTCTCGCCATCTCCAAAAAGCCAAGCCAATGTTGATTCTGGTTTTATTACGAGCTCTGTCACGTTCTCTTTATGCCAGCAGAATCTCCTCGGATTGGCTTAAAAAAAACAAAAAAAACAGGTGATTCCCCGGAGATTCAAGATTTAAATTGCTCCATGTCAACCTTTCTCTATCGTTGTGCTTCTGCCACACCATACATGCATCAAAGTTGCCGGAGCCCCTTTTCTCTATTTACGGATATGACGAGACACACACGGATGAGTGATGAATGTAGTACGCAATTTCCCGCGAAAACCATCCTGCTAAGTTAGAATTCTAAGAACACTTAAAATAGGCTTACCATAGTAAAACAGGTTAAGACAAACACGTTTTGGAAGAAGGATTGATGATGTGTTGACTCATTTAAATTGTTAATTTTGAACAAAAAAAACTTACATAGTGTACCTTTTAATATTGAGAAATTTACACTTTAAACAACAATAACAATAAAGACAGGTGTTTTACTTTTGCTTTGCCCACACAAATAGCTCCAAAAAAACAGTGGTTCTCAACCAAGGGGCCACAGGATGGTATTAAAGTATTTCAATTAATAAATTATTATTATGTTAAAATGATCTAACTCTAAATTACAATAATAAAAAACTAAATCAAACTAAATTCCCCCCCTCAGTAACTATTGTTTTTATTGAAAACAATACAGTTCTTAACTTCAGGAATCACAAAATCAATTGTAATTGAATAAATAATTAATTTAATAAAGCACTACTCCCAGTTTCTGTTAAGTTTGAAAACAAGCAGCTTTGTTATAATTACAGCTGGAATACTGGAAATAACATAGAAGATGAAAAATGTCACGTTTAGTTACTCCTTCAGCAGCTGTATTATAAGTGTTTAGTGTTTTTTTTGTAATTTAATGTCAGCGTAATTAAACACAAAGTATAATGTTATAAAAGTGCATTGTTTATTTTTTTTAAACAGATTTACAATGTTATGTAGTGCAGAAATGTGTCAGTCTGTAGTAAGATCCATATCAGCACTCTTGGAACCCCAGCCATCCAATCAAATTAAACTTTGATATAATATACTTTTGTATGATGTACAGTAAAAGAATACTTCACTAGCTGTTTGTTCCAAAGCATTTTAGTCATTCTAGATACCAATAAAACCAGTTACTCAAAGGAGCTCAACCTTCACTCTCAGGAAAAAAAAAAGGTGCAGAGCTGTCACTGGGGCAGTACCCATGGTACTATGTACACTTAAGGTACTAATATGTACTATTTAGGGGTAAATAAGGTACAAAGATGTACCTTTTCACTTTTGTACTTTAGGCTACTGCCCCAGTGACAGCTCTGTAGCTTTTTTTTTTTCTGTGTTCTCATGCAGAATCATTGCATTGTATTAATTATTGTTTGTTTAATCTGTCACAAACCAGCATTCAATGCATTTATGAACTAAGTGTAATGTTTTTAATGGTCATCTCAGGTGTTTTAAAATTAAAGTACAAACCATTATTGTGTTTCCAGGCTTTACTTCGAGACCTGGAACTTCAGAACGAGACTTTCATTGACTCCTGTAAGGCTGCACAACACAACAAGAGCTCTGAGGATGTCCACGTTTCTGTTGTATCCATCTGTGACTTCACACTCACGGACAACCAGTCATTTTACCACAACTCTCAAAGCCTGGGCAATGGGTATTACACAAGCCCCATCCTGCATGATCCAGACTACATTGAGGAATCTGTGGAGTCTGGAGAGTTGGACATAGAAGTCCAAAACAACGAGTTCAATCTGTTACCATCACATACGGTTCTAGAAGCAAAAGTGGGATGTCCATATCAGAATCAGTGTGAGGAGACTCTGAACATTCCTCTGAGCTCGGTGCAAGTGAAATGCACTCAACAGGACGAGATGTCAACTGAAGACCCAGAGCGGTATGGAGATGTTGAGATGTTTAAAACTGAATATGAGACCAGTGAAAAGGGGTCAGAGCACATTCAAACTACTGATGGTTGTTCCCAAAAGGCTGAATACATTGTTTGAATACAGCTTTTTTTAGTCAGACTCTGAGCTATGGATTTGCTTTGTGTCTGATTTTAATACCTGCTCTTTTAGTGCTATTATTCCAGAGAAATGTCATCTTGAGCTTCAGCCTCTTCGCCCACTATTGCCATTATTGTCATAGTTGCAATGAAACAGAAGTAGCAACATATCTTTTCTTCTGTATTGTGCTCTGTAACAGATTATTGAAAAGGAAAACATGTAGGGCAGAGACTTGATTCTATGCATCGGTTGCTGATTGGATTTTGGCATGTGGACATTACACTCAAAAATGGAGGCAGATGAACGTGAACTTGCAGGGGTGACGTTAAACAGACTAAATGACGTCACCAGAGAAGGGTGCAGTTTTTGCTTGATGACCCAGTTATGACATTTTGAATGTTTAATTAAAATTTGAGAACAATAAAAGAAACATACATGGATGAATCATCCACAATAGGATCTATAACATGCATTTTATATAGTTATAATATATAGTTTGACTTTAATAGTATAATATCCTCCATTTTAGTCTAATGATCAGGTCAAATGGAGTTAAGCACATACTCCCTTTACTGTAGGGTGAAATGTGTCACTTCTTGCACGTTTCTCATGGTCAAACGTCATTATTTTTGCCAACACACAATCCAGTGACTCACTCAAATCAGCAGAGCGCTATAAATCCTTATTCTGTCCGGGTAACTAAGGTATGTTTTCTGTATGGCTCGATTCATTGTTTTCATTTTGCTCCATATTTTTCACTTCTGACTCAGAGTTGCCCCATTTTGACACTCATTTTCTGCGGACCGTGTCTTACAGCTAACCACGCTAAGGTGCACAATTTCTGCTGATGTTGCCGGTTCTCTGGAACATTTATGGAAGCGCTCCCAGGAACTGAGTGTGACTCTAGGTTCTGGAAAATTGTAGCATGTACGTTGCGTTGTATAGAATTATGCATGTTTTTTTCTTTTCTCCTTTTTGAGAAGGTGTACAGGTATGTGAAGTCTACATGTAAAATTCTGTAAGGTCTAATTGGTTCCAATTAATTTTGGTACTGTAACAGTGAAGGGAAATTAGTTAATAAAAACAGTAAGTTATAAAGAGGGAAATTTGTTGTTTGATTTGTCTTCCTGAAGCCATAATCATTAGTGGCAAATATACCGCCTCCAAACTGATTTCTAAAAGCGCATATATTTACTGCCATTTCACTCAACAGATGACTCGAGTTTTAAATGTCAAGTTTCTTGTTGACCGAACTTAGCAGAGTGGAAAAAACTCTGCATGGGTTAGGTTCAGCTTTAATGAACCACAGCCCACAAGCCTGAAAAACAACATGCATACTGTATGACAGATATCACTTTATATTAATGTTTTGGTTTGTGTGTATGTAGTATCTTTCTTCAGTGGCAGTATTGTTCATTAATAAACAAAAGAACTGAAGACTTGTATTAAAGTTGCTTAGTACACTAACTGGGCGCAAGTTTTAATCCATAGAACCTATGAAGTCCAAAAAAAAATTGAGGTTTGAACTTTGTATAACTATAATCTCTTTCTAAGGCATTGGCCAATTTCTATACATAGGCTGTGCAATAAAGTTGTATGAGAATATTCATAGGAAGGTGTGACTCATTAGCTGAGACTCATTAGCTGAGACTCATTAGCTGACTCACACTGCAGGAAACACTCACAGATCCTCATCCAGAGAAACCTTTAAAACCACCATATGCATCAGAACCACTCATTGTCATAGAAGGACTCCTCCAAACAGATAACGGACCTTAATGAGGGGTTCATATACATATTTAACTGATGATTCTTTTTTTTTTTTTTACTATTCTATTGTGCTACTAATACACACAAGTGAATAGACTGTAAAATTAATACTGACCAGTAAACATAAATGCTAAAGTTGGAATTTTTATTTTTTTTACATATACAGTTAATTTTATATTATATATACAAATATATTCAGTTGAGTCAAGACCTAGTGCATGAATGGTTCATCATGATGTCACTAGTGTGGCCTTGGCACATGTCCTTTTCTCTCGTCGATCATTCAGTTGTTGTTGCCGTCCATCTATCTGTTGCTCACTGATTATGTGAGAACCAGGCTCCATGACATCACCTCATCTGCGCCAATACTGTGGATTTTAAATATAAAACATTAGTAAAAGACCAATATGTCAGCTATGCCAATTAAATGGGACCGCTATTTAACCATTTATCAGTATGTCAATAATCATGGCTGATTAACAGAAGTGGGAACTCTAAGGCTGGAATAGACTATATGAATTTTAAAATCTGCACAGATTTTTAAACACTAGTCATCATACATTTGCTGACTGTAAATTGTTAAAAAGAGAAAAACTGGGCATCATACACTAAGTTTCAAGTTGTTCAGTTACACTTTTGATAGTCCACTTTAGACATTCTGTTAACTATAAGTAACTATATCCCCCGGTTACACAGAAAAGGCTTAAACCTAGTCCCAAACTAAAATGCATGATTGAGCTGTTTTAACTTAAAGCAACTTGCACTAACTTATCTTAAAATATGTCAGTGCCATTGTTTTGTCTCAAGATGCACACCAGTAATGTTTTTTTTCCTAGGGCACATTTATAAAAGATACTTAAATGTCCTAATTGAACTAAGACCTAATCCTGGCTTAAAGGGGTCATATGATGGTTCTAAAAAGAACATTATTTTGTTTATTTGGTTTAATGCAATGTGTTTACGCGGTTTTAGGTTCAAAAAAGTCATTATTTTACACATACTGAACATTATTGTTGCTCCTCTATGCCCCTCCTTTCTGAAACGCGAGCCAGCGATCCAGTGCATTGTGATTGGCCTGAATACCTTAAGCGTCTGACGGAAATGTCACGCTTCTTACCATATTTGGAACATCAGCTCCCAAAGCAAAGCAATATTGACAGATGATAATGTCGGTCCTACCTTATCAATTCGAGCCCGAATCTGATCCGGATGATGCAGATGACCAAGCTGATCGATCAACGTTGCCAGTGCGACTGGACCAGAAAGCATCAGATTGGTGAGTTTGCATTCGTTATTGTAGAAACGACAAAGACGTAGAAACGGTCTGTGCTCTCCCAGGTGCTAGAAACAGTCCTCCGAAAAATGCGCAGCACACAGTCGAATATTTGGGCTGTACTGTTCTGGAACTAAAGCTTAGCCATTGTTTTCTAATTGTCCCCTCTTCTTTAAAGTAGTTTGGCTTTCGCAACGAAAAACACAGCGTCTCCATGACATGGCGGCGCCGGCGACAACAATACTACAGCGAATAAAAGTTACGCCTTCTTTCTTTGCGTATTCTTTCTTCTCTCTACTGACGTAGAGATGTGGGGGTGTGTTTGAACGAAGTGCTTTAGGAAGGTGTGGCTGAGCCTTAACTTTTACAAAGAATATCTCTTTGGGTTTGAGACTGAGCTTTGTAACTCTGCAGATCTTATACATGCACAAAGAGCTATATAACACACTAAAGAGAAAGGAAAACAAGAAATCGCATCATATGACCCCTTTAATCTAAGACCTGTCTGTGAAACCAGACTGTGTCAACTAACTCTCATTCAGTTGCAACTACGTCAACTCTCAGATTAGGGTTAGTAGAATTGGTAACACTTTATTTTACAGAGTCATTGTTACATATGTTGCATGTAGTTACTATAGTAACTATAAATTATGCATGGATACATGCATCTAACCCCAAACCAGACACTAATCCTAACCCTATAGTAAGTGCATGTAGGTACATAATATTACTCAGTACTTAAATGTATAATTACAGCGTAACAAAGACACCTTAAAATAAAGTGTAACCGTGGAATTAGTTGACATGTACTTGCAAAATTACTTACAGTCAGTAGAATGTCTGTTGGGGGACCATCACAATAAAGTGTTAGCAGACATTAAGCAAACAGTCTAGTAATACTCTAATGACTGCTAATTGGCATGTAGTTGCAAAGTTACTTATAGTTAATAGAATGTCTTCGGTGGACTATCAAAATAAAAGTGTTACCAATTGTTCTGAACACAACATACTCAGAACGCAGAAATGTGTGCTTCATTGCTAAGAGAAGCATGACAAATGAAAACAATGTGTTCTTAAGTCAGCTCAAAATATCAAGCATGTTTGATATCCTCTGGATGGAATCAAAGACCGAAGCTAAAAACTTGTCTGGGCTATCATACACTGTGAATTTGAGTGAAATCTGTCAACCCTGACTGCCCAAAATCTGCAGACTGGCCCTAAACTTCAGCAAATAGCGTTAATTCATCCGGTTAATTCAACGTTGATCCGGACTACAAATCGGGGGAAAATCTGTGCAAAGTTGTGTAGTGTTTTCCAGCATTTAGCAGCACAGGTCAAAAAAATTGCTACCATCCACAGAAATGAGAACAGTAACAGAACAAGCTTGTTTTGAGCAACATCATAAATAGGCCTTGTCTATAATGCAATACTTTTTTTCCCTTTTGCAAATTCACCATGGAAACTACTAACAATGAGGAAATACACACCTGTGCAAATTTGTGTATCTGTTCAACCACTGCAGCAAACAAAGCCCCTACACTCTCATCAATCAGACTCTGCATATAATGCACCGCTTCCTCATCTGAGAGATCCAGTCGAAACTTGTCCTGAACCTGCAGTGGGTAGGCAAAGAATGAACAGGTTAAAATCTTATTGCTCATTTTATTTTCCCTCTGAAATTTTGGGGCCACACATTTAGGACCACACAAACCTTTTTTACAGTTTTGTCAGGCTCCAGTGCAATGTCCGGGATATTTGCATCCACCATCAGAGAGAACAAATTCAGAATGAGATTGGAGTATCTGCATATGAGAACCAAAACAACAACAAAAGTTTATGATTTCAAATTAGACATACTACATATAGGAAGTAGGTCTTATTTAACTCACCTGCGTAGGTGCAGGAAGGCAGTGTAGCACTGTTTCCTGAACTCCTGGTATTGTTCGCTCTGCATGCCCCCCATCCCTTCCACCATCTCCTTGCTCAGCTTCATAGGGGGTGGCAGGGGTTTAGGGTCCCGACCCAAAATGTACCCAAAATCGATATGAAACAGCTTTCCTGCAAGCCAGAGAGCCAGATCAGTTTGCGGTCTGTTTTTTCAGTGCATAAAGTCATTGAAAGCTGTGGTGTGTTTATCGAGTGTACCAGTCTTTGTGAGAAGTAAATTGTCTAGATGTCTGTCTCCAACCCCTAGGATGTATGTGATGACACAATAGCCCGCTGAAAAGTATATCATGATTTAGTACACGTAAATAATGATTTATAACAAAGTAAATAATTAACAAAACTAAATAAAGTACTACTGGAATCACAAACTGAAGCTCACCACAGCTTTTAACGTATGTGTCCATGACTTCAGAGCTGATGCCATATGGCCCCTTATCATTTGGAGCGTGCTTTCGAAAGAAACTCTGCATGGAGACATAATTAACCAAGAGAAAGAATGCGTTTAATACGTCCACAACTTTTTGGTATGTGCCAAAGCATCTTGCACCTACAATTCTATTATATAAATGTAATACAAGTTGTAACGTATATTCAAGTAAAAACGACTTCTGGAATATAAGAATATATTTGATTTCATCCTTCAGGAATTGATTGGATCATAGGAAGTTGGGCGGACTATACGGACTCAGATCTGAATGCCAGTTTGCAGTCAGTTGTAGAGAATATATAGTCCCACCCTCCGCCGAGACATACGTCATGAAGAGAACAGATGTCGTTTTAAGGGGGAGAGGAGGTTAATGTTTTTGATTAAAGATTACGAGGGCATATGCATTTATGCACAGATAAATCATTTATAATAAGCACCGCAACATTCTGTAAAAAAAAAAAAGTCAATTTTGTTTTCATGGTGACTAAATAAATGACAGGCTTGTCCTATTTACTATCTGTGCTAGGCCATATCACGTTTTCAATTTTATTTCAAGTACAGTTTTGTGGAGCCCCCATTATGATCATGTAATGCAGGGGTGTCCAATCCTGCTCCTGGTGGCCCACATTCCTGCAGATCTTAGCTCCAAACTGCACTAACACACCTGCTTGGAAGTTTCTAGTGATCCTGAAGACCTTGATTAGCTGGCTCAGGAGTGTTTAATTAGGGTTGGTACTAAACTTTGCAGGAAGGTGACCCTCCAGAAGCAGGACTGCACAACTGTATTACATTGCATTACCTGAATGTTGCCTTCAGTCGCCAAAACCTCAGCAACAGGCACTGATTGCATAAACTGCATAAAACCTGCAGACAAATCATAAGCATCCAGTGTGAAATGAAACTCCCACATGTGCATTGATTGGCTCATGGTTTTGCTCTGCACACAATAGGTGAAGCAGTACTGACCATGTTTGGTGCTGGTCGCCAGAACTTTGTATGGAGTCAACTTCAGGTCCAAATTCTCTTTCCTCAGCAACTGTTGAAGATAAGAATGTTGAAAAAGCTAACCATCAACTAAAAATTCTATTACAATTAATTTTTATTTTAGTGGTAGTGTTATATAAAACAACAGAAGTCTACAAAGAAAGCGTTTGTGTACAAGTATGTAATAAGAGGTTAATGAATACTGATATGAACTATGTGTCCTGTTGGTACTGTGTGAGGAGATGTAATGAGCTCTTTGGACCTTATCCATGAGTGAAATAATCTGCAGGATGAGCTGGTCCTGTCTCAGGTCATCTCCATGTTTAAAGATGACTGGATATTGCTCCCCATCCTCTGTCTTAAAGATGAGCTTTGCTGGCATCAGAGCACTCTGAAAGAGACAAAAACTGCGGTCAGGCGTGGATGGATGCGTGTGAGGCTCAGTGTAATGGATATAAATGATACACAATACCTTAAAGAGCGTTGCAGTCTCAGGTATGATGCCTTTGATGCGGATTTGGGGTTCCAGAGGGAGAGGAATGGGCTCGATCTCTGACAGATTCACCTTCTCATTATCAGCCAACAGGCTCTGTAACCGCTCCGTCTGTCAGAGACAGAAAAAAAAAAGAATGTCACAACAAACTTCATAACTTTACAAAATATTCCTCATGATCTACAGCAGTTATTCAGCACGAAGTTTCATACCTTTTTCTTGCGGTTTCCGCTCTCTCTCTGAACAGCCTTCATGAGTTGCACTAGTCTGTCTACAAATGTCTGCTGGGAGGCTAGAAGGGAGCGCATCACTCTTACACTCTTATCACCCTGGAAACACACATAAACATCACATATTATTTTCAATATCTTCTATTTAAACACTTCACATCCATTTACTTTTATCAACTAATCATATGTATAAGAGGCATTAATTTGTAATATAATCAGACAAAATCGCAAAATAAAAGCTATCCCTTCGGTTTAATATTAAAAAATAGCAAACAGATATTTAAATTTTAATACTATTTTACAATATTACTGAATTTTTAATCAAATAAATACAGCCTTGGTGAGCATAAGAGACGTCTTTCAAAAACATGAACAGTACATGAACAGCAGTGTATATCATCAAATTAGTTTGTTGTCAATCATGTGGGTTTAGAATGTGAAGGTACCTTGAGCAGAGCCTGACTGAACCGCCTCATTACATTGAGGTACATGTCATGGGTTTTTGGGTCTCTCTGCTGGGTGTCCTGATCCTCACACTCCACAATTACATACCTGCAGTAGAAGACAATATCCAAACACATTTTCTTTTAGTTTTAAATCTTCCATATGGAGTCGGTGAAACTGGCAAGTTGTTGTAGTCATGCAAGAACTGCAGAACACCTTGATCAATTGACTCACCAGTATAAATAGTTTGCCAGTGTGGAGTTTTTGCAGGCACGTGATATAAGGAAAGTGCACAGATCTTGCTGTGGAACACAGGTCATACACACCGTTACATAATCTCCACATCCACTTTATCTAAAAGCTAGATCTACTAACTTTTTATAGTACACTTACCTCTAGATTTTCACCATCTGTTCCCTCTTTGCCTTTCTGTCCACTGGGCGTCACAGTGATGGTTGATGCCATCTGGGAACTGAAAAATAAATCAGTGAGTGGAACCCTCATGGTTTTTGGAATTCCAGCTGTACATATATTCCGAGCATCTCTGGAAATCGTACATGCAAAGATGTTGAAAGATGCTGTGATTCTATGAAAAGTAATGTAAAAATGTTTTGGGGGAAAATAGACATTTCGCAAAGACATGTTCTGTGAGGCTGCAGCTGACCTGTCCAGATCTCCTATTGTTGAGCTCTCTGCCAGAACCCCCTGACTGTCTCTCTTACTGGCAGGCTCCAAACCACCCTGGATATCATTGAAGTTCTCATATTTCAATGCCTGCACCAGCTGAAGCAAGTACATTAGCAGATCCTACAAGGAAAGAGAGATGAGGTGTGTATGGTATGGTTATGGTATGCATCATAATTCATTCTGTAAAGAGTCAAAATAATAAAATAATCAGAATTAAATGTTTTTCTGCAGGAATCAGGTTCCTCTAATGCATAAATCTTTTAGTTGTTCCAAAAAATTCCCATTGTAATGGTGTGCGTGATTAAGGATAGTTAATACTGCATTAGAAAGTATAAAATAATTTGACGCACAAAGATTTGTTACAAATATCTACACCATTGACAATGTGACTAACATGCACACAAACACATATAGGGCCAGATTTGGCTTGCGCCAACGCAAACCCTCTTTTGCCATTAAAAAAACTGTCAGGATTTACTAAAGACACGCAGTGAAAAATTTGCACTGAAAAGGTGTGGACAGGGTTATTTTTGTGGCTGACCTTATTACATATGCATTTGTAAGAGTTTCCCTTTCAGACACAAAATTTATGGGAGGAGAGTATTTAAATGAATCATGCAAGGTGATTTACTAAGGTTTGCGCTCGTCTATTTACTGGTATTTGCATCATTATTTACCGCACAAAAAAAGCATATCTTAAACAAGACGCTAATTTCCGCTGCTCCTGGTAGATTGCGTTGGTCATTATGGAAATGATCCGACTGCGCCTGTGTTCTTTAATTTGCGTGTTGTCAGTGGATCACGTGTAGAAGTTTCCACTCCCTTCTGTGCTTTTTTGGAATTGAGCACTCACGCTAATTTGCCCTGTTTAGTAAATCTGGCCCATAGACTTTACCTCATCGTCAGCCTGCTGCAGCCTCGCTACAGCGTAGCGTCTGACTGTGGGGTTAGAGAACTGAGAGGACAGCAGCTCCAGGGAATCCTCCACATCCATCGGTCGCCACTTTCCCAGCAGTTCCAGGGCCTGTTTGGCCTCCTGGGGCAGATCCCAATTCACACACTTCAGGAACTTAGTCAAAGCCTAAAAACAGACCCACAATGAGATCCTGCCTTGGACACAGAGTAAGACTAAGACACCACCTCACTACCAATGGGGCAACGCTTGTGAACATGAACATAATTTCAAAAGTTTGCGGTCTTTAAAATTTTTTTTTGTCTCTTATGCTCACCAAGGCTGCATTTATTTGATTAAAAAACCCAGTAAAAACAGAAATATTGTGAAACAACTGTTTTCTGTTTTATATATTTTAAAATGTAATTTATTCCTGTGATGGCAAAATATTTTTTTTCAGGATTCTTTGATAAAAAAAAAAGTTCAAAAGAAAAGCATGTATTTGAAATAGATATTATTTGAAACATTTTAAAAGTCTTTACTGTCACTTTTGATCAATTTAATGCATCTTTGCTGAATAAAAGCATTAATTTCTTTCTTACTGACCCAAAACCTTTGAATGGTTAATGTACATGTGCTCACTCACCTTTTCTTGTGTGGTGAGGTAGTATCTAAACTTCCACACTAGGTCCTGTTCCTCAGAGCTTAGCTGTTTAGTGGGTGGGTAGCTCACTATGATCTATGACAGATAAATATATACATATTAAAAACACATCTGCAGAGATGTCTTGTGGACTTCTTTTTCTCTTCATCACTAACATTGAGTTGATCACGTGTGGCTGCATTAGGTTTGAGATCGTGGTCAGACGGTCCGCTGCGCAAACTACGGGCCAGTTTATGATGCTTACTCTCCACAAGGTTCTCCTGCAACAGAACAGCAGCACCATTAAGTACCAACTTTGTCAGTTTACATCAAAAGTATTTTTTTTACATTATCAAGTGCCAAAATTTTCACCACCATTTGTGTGTAAGACAGACATTTATCACAGATTCTCAAACCCATGAACCCAAGTTAACTGACTTTTTTTTCCCCACTCACCATGCACATCTGAGGGTCGGGGACTTTCACAATATCTGAACTGGTTGGCAAAGGGGAGGAATCATCAGCATCCTGAAAAGAGAGACACTAAAATTGACCTGGGGCGCGTTTCCCAAAAGCATTGTTAGCCATCTATGGTTGCAAGTTCCGTCGTTATCAACATAGTCCAACGAGTCTGTGTTTCCCGAAACCATAGTTCGAACGAACATTCGCAAACAGCATCGCAAACTTGTGTGGTTGGAACGACTGCTCTCGACCTGTGGTTAGAAGCATAGTTTCTTGTTTGCATGACGTGGACTTAATAAATCCTTATCTTGAGCAAAATAAGCAAGCTGACATTCAGTACGATCATATCTTTTATTTCGAATACATACAAATGTCATTTATGTCTTTTAGTTTGTCAAGAGATTTAAAGCACCTTTTTTTGAAGAGTGCGCATGCACGTACGTGCCCTAGTACGTAAGAACGAGCTTATGATTGAATCAAAATAACTGAGAAAAATGAGAATTACTCCTCAGATACCATGTCCATAATTTATAGCAAAAAAATCTAGCATGAATTCGATCTCAAACTAATTCATTAAAAGCAGTTATTACTCCACCACCTGCGTGACATCATTAACCAACGTGGTTGAACGACAGATTTGCGAGATTTTCGGGAAACACTCGTGACTAGCTAGTTGATTTCTTCAACGATGCATCGTACTATGGTAGTTAAGCTGTGAGTTAAGTCGTTGTACGGGAAACGCACCCCTGAGCTTTTAACTATACTTCTTTTCAAAATTTTTATCAATCACTGATTTAAAGTCAAAATCAAATAGCATTCACAACCCATTTTACTTCTGTAACAAAACAAGACATTCAAAAAAACGCAAGTTGGGGTTAAAGTATTATGATTATATAGGATTTTTAAAGTAATTATTTCCTACTGCTAATTTGCAGTTAATTGTGTGGGACAGCTTTCCAACATATCCCAAATTTCTAAATAAATGTTATTACATATTACATTAACCACAATAAATTACTCTATAAGCAATTAGCAAAAATTTTTAAAAACTGCTTTCTCAACAACAAGCATATGCTACAAAATGCTTAAATAGTTATTTGGCTATTAGTTAACATCAATATCACAGCCTAGTCAACTAAAAATTTAGAAGTAAAGCAAGGTTGAGACATTTAGTTAAATCATGCATTAACAGGTAAAGTAAACAGGGTTATTTAGATTCAATATTGACTTTGTAGCAAAAAATGTAGTAAAAAATGAATATACCTTTTCGTAATAGACAATGCTGTATTCTCGTTCACAACTTTTGACACGGGGGAATTCCACCATTAGGTACATAAAATTAGAGCTACGTTTTTCACTCTGTAGAGAAAAAAAAAAAAAAACTTTATGAATCATCTTAAGTTTACATGTTTGTGGTTTTTAGTTTGGGCTCTACAAAGAGGTATCGTGACACTGTTTACCCCAAACCCACTCACCTCATTGATCATCTCAATCTCTCTGAAGGTCAAGCGATCCAGCCAGTCTACTTTAACCATGTGACCCTGACGATGAGCTTTTGTTAGCTGGGAGAGATAGAGAGAAAGGCAAAGAAAGAGAGAGGAAAACTTAAAGAAAAAGACATGTTTTGAAGACCAGTAACACTAAGACCTAAGCACACAATCCTTTAGCCAATCATATGACAGCGGCATGTCAGCCAGCAAGAGCCTCACACACAAAAGCGCCCATTAGCAAAGGACATTCAGTTGGTGCCAGTACAAAGTAGTAGCACACTAAGATGACTCAGCCCTTTCTAAACAAACAGTTAGTAATAGTTAGTACAATAACACATCTCATCTAAAGGCCACCAAGAGTCTAAGAGGACTTTGTTTAACCAGCCATACTTGTGTTTTAGTGGCTAAACATAATGTCCATAACATTTCAAGGAATGTTCCCATTTCAAAACAAGTTAAGCTTTGTCAATGACACAACAACGTCCACAATAAATCATTCGGTTTTTCCAGCACAACAATCTTTTCATTTAATCTTATCTTATAATCTAAATTGTCAGTTTGATAAAGGACTGTTTTTCTAAGTGGATGAACGTCTGGTTATACAGTACAGGCACGATTGTTGTGAACAGAGGTTTTGGCAAACTTACCAACTTTTACATGGTCATAACATGAGTTGGAAGATTTAGTTGAAAGACATTGTTAAAAGTTGTCAAGTTGTATTTGACCGGACATATTTTTTAAAAGTAATTTATAGTGGATAAATTGAGAGTCACAATTTGTTTGTTTAAAATAGAGATCACGATTCTCCCACAATTCTGAATAGACAACTAAACAAAATAACATGCAATTTACTAGAGGTTCTGATAAAATGTAAATTGCTACAATCTATTTAAAAAATATTTAATTAATTAAAAAACTTTTTTTTTAAATCTGTATTAATTAATGATTCAATGACTCACTCACAAAGACATTTTTGAACAAATCTCTTGAATGATTCAATGACAAATACATTTTTTAACAGTCACTTGTCGCCACCTACTTGTGTAACAATATAATTGATGCAATCTTTTTTTGAAGGGTCAAGTTACTTTCAAATGGAGATTTACTCTTATTTTGATCAGTGTTCATATCGTCTGTGATAAACTGAATTACAAACCCGATTCCAAAAAAGTTGGGACACTGTACAAATTGTGAATAAAAAAGGAATGCAATAATTTACTATTTTATTCACAATAGAATATAGATAACATATCAAATGTTGAAAGTGAGACATTTTGAAATGTCATGCCAAATATCGGCTCATTTTGCTTGAAAGTCCAAAACACACAGAAAAAAATATAATTATCCTATTTATGAAGATGTGGGTCAAAAAGTATGGAACCCATCCTATATCTAGCCCAAAAATATGAGACAAGCACACACTCATACACACACACACATACATTCAGCATTCCTGTCCCGTTTTCTCTCATACTCACGTCACTAAGTATCTCCAGGTCTGGGCCCTGGAACAGAGGGCAGTTAAAACATGTCCTTTTAGAGAACACACTTGCACACACACAATCACACTCCCCAAACATTCTCAATTCTCATTCTTTCCACAAATTGGGTAATCTATAATCACAAACAGCATATCCATCTATCCCACCCTGCCACCCACTTTTCATTTAAGCATATTTCTCGCCGTTCTGTCTCAGTTGTGCTTCTCCACTCCCCAATCCCTCAACTGACCTTGGCCAGGCGGCCCATCTGGTCCTCTGACAGAGTGCTGCTGGTCCTTCCTGGTGTACTAGTGGGCTCACTGCCATCACCCTCCACACCCGGCCACACCTTCAGATCATGCATGCCCTGCCGGAACATTCTGGTAGACAGAGGGAGAGAAGGAGAGAGATGAAGAAGGATAAGGTGGAATAATAAATGCAAAAAAGGGGTGGTGTGCAAACTTTTGTGGAAAAATGTCACAAAATAAATCTACTTTGTCTCTCTAATCATCTGATAATCTCTTCCCTAAATTATTAATAACACCTCACTGACTATTTTAACATGCACAGATTTCTATGAACTCACAGATTCTGAATATACTGGTTATATGTAACTTAAATTCTGGAATACAATGAAATTATCATGCGAGTAAAAATATGGATTATATGTATTCTGAACAAAATTTCTTTGTATGCGAAAAGTAGTATTTGGTGTTACCATAATTGCGAGAGTACTGTTTCTTGTTAGAGTCCTGTCAAAAGTGACAAGAGTCAGCTAACTAAAGAATGTAGCCAACTCATCCTAATGCATAATTGGTAAATTGCAAAGAAAGCCTTCTTTTCAAGAACTAGAAGCAGGATGCCTAATCTTAATTGTGTACAAATATATATTGTCCAATTGTCCTCCAAAAACTAGAGAGTATGTAGCAGAGATTGGTGGGCCAGAATTGCACTGCATTTCACATGTACAAGTACCATTCAAAAGTTTTTTTTACATTTTTGAAAGAAGTCTCTTATGCCCACCAAGGCTACAATTATTTGCTCAAAAATAAAGTAAAACAGTAATAGTGTGAAATATAATTACAATTTAAAATAACTGTTTTCTATTTTTATATATTTTAAAATGTAATTTTTTCCTGTGATGACAAAGCTGAATTTTCAGCAGCCATGTGGAAAATGTTTGTGGAAACCGTGATGCATTTTTTTAGGATTCTTTGATGAATAGAAAGTTCAAAAGAACAGCATTTATTTGATACAGAATTCTTTTGTAACATTATAATCCTCTTTACTGTCACTTTTGATCAATTTAATGCAGCCTTGCTGAATAAAAAAAAATTTTTAATTAAACTTTTGAACAGTTGTGTATGTGAAAAATATTTGAAACTGACTGTGAAAGTAGACATATTTAAAGGTTTTCAAAACAATTACTCTTATATTCAACAGACTATTTAAGATTTGCACCACCTCTTTTAGCCGAAGAGCTCAATCACATGGCATTTTCCAGTTGTTTACATGAAGGCTAATGAGGTACAAAACACACGTAATTTCTGATGAAACCCATTTACCCATATTTCCCAAACAGAGTGACTGTAGTGCCCCCAACAGGTGTTGCACGGCCAGGTCCATACACATCCCAAACAGTTAGAGTCACCTGGGCACTCTGAGGCAGGTCAGGGTACTTCACTGGCAGCCTAAGCCACTCGTTCCAGCTACGATAAAGAAAAGACAAGAATAATATTGTGACGGAACACATGACTCAGTATGAGTACAGTCAACAAACGAAATCTGAAGGTATTAATGGTTTTTTTTTCCAAATTAAAAAAATTAATTATACTTCTCATTGATGTAAGTATGTGAGAGGATGATAGAGTAGCAAAATATATAGGCTATATATCTCTGTGACGCATGGTTTCCTGCTTTGACTCATTAGTTGGATCACACTTGCGTAAAGTGAGCCACAGTGTGAGATACGGAGATTAACCGTTGTTAAATGTACTCACTTCCAGCGAGTGCTGAAGGCCTTGTAAGACGTTCGTACTGGCAGAGCGAGAGGCTTTCCCTCAGCAAACACCTGACAGGTGACGTACAGGTCGGAGCAGCTCTCTTGATAGAGTCCTGAGAATCGCAGCATGGGGTCCTCGAGCAGAGTTTTATAGCTCTTCTGCTCTCTCTTGCCCTCCAGACTGCCTCTGCAAAAACAAACACAAACAAAATGCTATTTCTGCTCAGTCAGAACACAACACAATGTCAAGATATTTGGGTCTAAATGTCAGCAGGGTTACAAAACTATTTGGCCAATGATTTCCATGACTTTTCCACTGCACATTATATTCACTTGCTAGTTGTTAGTACTGTCATTTGTGGATGTCTTTTTCCATACAATGAAAGTGAATGGCGAGTGAGGCTAATAAAGGCAAATGATGATAGAATTTAGATATGCTTACACTACCGTTCAAAAGTTTGGGGTCGGTAAATGTTCAATGTTTTTGAAAAAAGTTTCTTATGCTCACCAAGACTGCATTTAATTTATCAAAAATACAGTAAAACAGCAATATTGTGAAATATTTTTACAATTTAAAATGAATGTTTTCTATTTTAAATTTCATACATTTTTGAAAATAAATTTCTATTTTAGAATGTAATTTATTCCTGTGACAGTGAAGCTGAATTTTCAGCATACTTTCAGCATTACTCCAGTCTTCAGTGTCACATGATCCTTCAGAAATAATTCTAATATGCTGATTTAGTGCTCAAAACAAATTTTGATCACAGTTGAAAAAGATTGTGCTGCTTAATATTTTTGTGGAAGAAACCATGATTAATTTTTTAGTATTCTGCACGCACTTTTAAAAACGTTTTGGGTTACTTTGACGTTGTTTATACAACCTTCAGCGTTTCTTTTTTTAACTTCCTGTTTAAGACACCTCCTCACCTCACACTTAAATTAAAGGGATAGTTCACCCAAAAATTAAAATTGTGTCATCATTTACTCAAGTTGTTCCAAACCTGTATGAGTTTATTTCTTCTGCTGAACATAAAAGAAGATATTTTGAAGATTACGGACCCCATTGACTTCCATAGCAGGAGAAAAAATACTAGGAGAATGTGTATTCTTTAAAATATCTTCTTTTGTGTTCAGCAGAAGAAAGAAACTCATACAGGTTTGGAACAACTTGAGGGTGAGTAAATGATGACAGTTTTCATTTTTTGGTGAACTATCCCTTTAAGAGATAGTCAGCCCTGTCAAATTATCCCGTTATTTCAAGTGCTTCATATGGCGACAGCTCTTCTTCATGCAGTTTGGTTTCAATGTCTTGTGATGAGGACATGAGGTGTTATGCAAGTTTGCTTACTGGCACTCTGGGATTTTTCTGTCCTTCTAACGTAATGCAACGCACAATGAAATTAAACTGATTTCATTATGCGCGTGTGTGCAGCGGACAAAAAATAGCGGTCAGAATAATCATTTATGATCTTTATTTGTGATCCACACGCGGACAGAGACTCGTTAAGATCGAGGGCAAAAGGAGAATGATGTCAATAGACAGATGACAGCCCTAAAACACAGAAGCTCTCGCTGGACTCGTGTTAACACTTTATTCTTCTGACTCATAGTGTTGCCATGCTAGCTTTGGTAAACATCACAAAAACAACGATTTGATATAAGGGAAGGAAGATTCTTCCTTTTTACATTTAAAATAAAAATGCACTACATTATGTACCCTATAGGGAGATTTTATCTTTGTAGACACTATTTAAATCCATATTAATATATTATATCGAGTAGACAGATGCATATGGCGCATAACACATCTTCCAATAATACGAGCGATGATCTCTGTTGACATTCTGCTGGTTTGACAGTTCTGCAATCAAGACAATGACTAAGGTCCAAAAACATACTCACATTTTCAGTTGAACGTTTATGTCCAAATCGCAACTATACACATAGTTAAACTTGTCTGTGTCCATCTTCAGTAATCGACGAAGTGTTATGCAAAACTGTAGTGAATAAAACGAAACGCATATAAAAGAAAAATACAGATTTGTCAGGCGGTGGGAGATCAACTGCAAGGCCTATAGCAAAGACCCTGCACTGGATCTGCTGGAGTTTTTGCTTTTCGCAACAGTTTATACTCTTGATATAACTTCGCCTGAATAATGACAACCAATATGGCCCGTCAAAAAATACTAGTAGTCTTAATTTAAGACAATAATAAAGTTATTAAGCACATCTGACAGGGCTTCATCGCGTCCGCTTTTAGAAAGGAAAACATTAAAATCAGGCGTAAATAATCGATGTCAAGTTGTTCGATCGCCGCAGCGTCTTGTTTGGACTGAGCGGATCAGAAATGGCTTATTTGGTCTGGTGAATCTTTGTGGCTTCCTGTTTGGTTTAAGAACGGATAGTAAAAGAGGACAAATTTTGTAAGGCGTTTAAAAGTCCTCTGGAATTGCATATTAGCTGCACAATGAGAATAGTTATTTGCATTGATAATTCTGAGTTTAAAGTGAATTAAGGCAAGTCACTGAAGATCATAAAAATCTCTCTTTTTTTGTTGATAAAAATCATTTGATTTAGTTTCATTTGTTTAAATAGGATGTTTAGTCTAATTAATTTAATTATGTACTGCATTTCATAAATCCCATTAAAGAGGATGCATTCATTATGCCATGTGATTTTGTAATCTATTTAAATCGCAAACTATTGTGGTCTATATCTGTAAGGATAATAAGGGTCTCAATAAGGGTCCCTCCCATCATGCTCTTGGTAGACAACTCTGCTTCCTGTAGCCAAATGCTGTGAGAAAGAACTAGTGAATAGTTCTTCTTTCTGCAGTCAAGGTCAGTAAGCATTGGGAGAGTCTATACAGCAAGTCAAATAAAATGTTTCCAATTAAAAATTATTTACATGCATAATCATATTTTGGGATATTGATGAACATCAAGGTGGATTAAGATGAACCAGAAGTTTACACTTATGGTAAAAGGAAGTAGGAGGCCTTATGATAATCTGTTTGTTTATCCAATCAATTCTGAAAGTCTTTGTTCTACAATAAATTAATATGCATGACACCAATTATATAAACTGTGTATCTGATCAATAAACTTTCAAGGAGATGTGAAGCATACCACTTTATTGTGTGTCTCATTCTTCCCACGTGAGACCACATGAAAATGATCTGAAGAAGCAGATGGAACAACAGAGCAAAGTTTGTGGAAAGAAGATATTAAATAATGAATACATTTTTCTTACAATAGGCTATATACCCATCAGGCATAGCATTATGACGACCTTCCTAATATTGTGTTGGTCCCCCCTTTGATGCCAAAACAGCCCTGACCCGTCGAGGCATGGACTCCACCAGAGCCCTGAAAGTGTGCTGTGGTATCTGGCACCAAGATGTTAGCAGCAGATCCTTTAAGTCATGTAAGTTGCGAGGTGGGGCCTCCATGGATCGGACTTGTTTGTTTAGCACATCCTACAGATGCTCAATTGGATTGAGATCTGGGAAATTTGGAGGCCAAGTCAACACCTCAAACTCGTTGTTGTGCTCCTCAAACCATTCCTGAACCATTTTTGCTTTGTGGCAGGGCGCATTATTCTGCTGTAAGAGGCCACAGCCACCAGGGAATAGCGTTTCCATGAAAGGGTATACATGGTCTGCAACAATGCTTAGGTTGGTGGTATGTGTCAAAGTAACATCCACATGGATGGCAGGACCCAAGGTTTCCCAGCAGAACATTGCCCAAAGCATCACACTGCCTCCGCCGATTTGCCTTCTTCCCATAGTGCATCCTGGTGCCATGTGTTCCCCAGGTAAGTGATGCACACGCACCCGGCCATCCACGTGATGTAAACGAAAATGTGATGCATCAGGCCACCTTCTTCCATTGCTCTGTGGTCCAGTTCTGATGCTCACGTGCCCACTGTTGGCACTTTCGGCGGTGGACAGGGGTCAGCATGGGTACCCTGACTGGTCTGCGGCTATGCAGCCCCATACGCAACAAACTGCGATGCACTGTGTATTCTGACACCTTTCTATCAGAACCAGCATTAACTTGCTCGTCTGTTTGATCAGACCACACGGGCCAGCCTTCGCTCCCCACATGCATCAATGAGCCTTGGCCGCCCATGACCCTGTCGCCGGTTCACCACTGTTCCTTCCTTGGACCACTTTTGATAGATACTAACCACTGCAGAATGGGAACAACCCACAAGAGCTGCAGTTTTGGAGATGCTCTGACCCAGTCGTCTAGCCATCACAATTTGGCCCTTGTCAAACTCACTCAAATCCTTACGCTTGCCCATTTTTCCTGCTTCTAACACATCAACTCTGAGGACAAAATTTTCACTTGCTGCCTAATATATCCCACCCACTAACAGGTGCCGTGATGAAGAGATAATCAGTGTTATTTACTTCACCTGTCATAATGTTATGCCTGATTGGTGTATATTAAGAATTTGCCAATACAAGAAATGAATAACAATTGTTTATATATAACACCTAACTCACTGTGTGATTGTTTAACAAGTTCGGATCTGCTGTGAAACAGTTGGTTATCTTCGTCAGCCATTCTGCACAGCAGGTGGACAAGTCATTTGCAATTGCTATCTGTCTTTTGGGTGCATGAACATAATGTTCTCCAAGTATGTTTTCCAATGCAATGAACATTTTATTGGTGTGCTTGTGTATATAGGCACCAGAATAGGTTGTACTTCCTAAAAACCTCATCTCTCTTCACATAAAGTGTTTCTTGCCATCATTCGTGAGGGCCGAAAAGAACCACGGCAATAAAATGATTGAAAAAACAAGCTGTTCTTGCTTTTAATTTACATCCGTTGGCAGCTTGGCATCCGATTACTTGCATCCAAAACTTAGTGCAACCTTAGGTCCCCCCTGCACATTAGTGTGTGGTTATGTAATAAATGGTGATGAGTCAGACTGCACAACATAACAGGACCGCAGTCCATTACATCCTCCGCTCGGGACTCTAGAGCTGTTAAAGAGGATAAGGCTCATTGCTACCCCTCATGTGTTCCGAACACTCACAGAGGGGGCTCTGCTTTCTTGCTCCCAAGTTTAAGGCCACATTCCTTTGAGCTGAAGCCAATGGGCAGATGCACTCTTGGGATGATGAAGGTTTCCACTGAAGTTTTGTATTCAGGAATTGCTTATGACCAATCAATAATTGCTCATATATGATGGATTGAGTATTTGTATCTGCTCAATCTGAATTCTGTGCAATGCATCTTTGCATTTACACTCTCAGAAAACAAGGTAAAAGCAGTCACTGGGGCGGTACCCTTTCAAAAGGTACACCTTTGTACCAAAAGAGTGTATATTAGTACCTCAAAGGTACATATTGGTACCAAAAGTACATATTAGTACCTAAATATTAGAATTAAAATTAGATTAAATTAGAAGTTTTTAAAGTGTACTGTCCCAGTGACAACTGTTGTTTTTTCCGAGGGCAGATTGTATTCATACTTCTGTGGAATCAGAAGATTGATTCAAATTAAATTATGTTTTATAAACAAAGTTGGGGAGGAACACGTTCAAACTGCCTATCCAATCAGTACGAGATGAGGCCTGTATTTATACATAGCCGACTCACCTATGCTCCTCAATGGTTTCCTGCATCCCACCACCACCCCGTCTCCTCACACATGCTTGGTTAACTATCCTAATCAGAGATATGGGGAAGTACTCTGGGTTTGGGACAAAATTCCGAGCTCGGAGCCCTCCCCTCGGACAGCACGCTAAATACTCATACATTTTATTCTATCTGATTATTTGTAAGTGTGAACTCGTGAAAGGCTGATTTGAACAAAAAAGAATATTGGCTTTATGTGAGGCTCAATTGAACAACTGCTTATTATTTAGGTTTAAACTGTATACATCAGTGATTCGCAACAAGGGGTATTTAGAAAATTTTGCTTTGTTGAGCAATGACTTTATGAATTAAATATATCAGGGGCGTCATTGAAATACAACATTGAAATCTATATTTATATGCACACAATTATTTTCATTATCTGCTTATCTCTGCTCTGTTGCTGTTGCTCTGTGGCCTTAGCTTAAGCTCATTGTAACTGTTGATTATGCATATTCTTTTCATAGACAAGGCTTAGTCCCAGACTAAAATGCATGTTTGAGCTGTTTTAACTAATAGCAACTTGCACTTGCACAAATATGTCAATGCCATTGTTTTGTCTCAAGATGCACATCAGTACTGTTTTTTTTCTAAGACACATTTATAAAATCTAAGGCCTAATCCTGGCTTAGTCTAAGCCCTGTCTGTGAAACCGGGCCAATATGTTTTAAATGTGTTTGTATTGTAATTTTAAATGTGTAATTACAAATGTGTTGTAACTTTTTGTATTGCATTGCACTTCAACAACAGGTTTTGTTTTTAAATGTGCTAACTGTGATCAAACATTAATGCATTCAGTTCCTTTTTAATTAGTTTTGAGGATGACACATGTAACTCATCTTATTCATACTTCTCTTTTTTTACAGCAATACCCTCTTTTACCTATTTCCTAGAATTATGTTCTGGGCAAATAATCCTATTTTCCTATTATTGCATTACTGGCTACATATGACATAAGTTGGGAAACAGTGGGATAGGTTACCTAAGGTTTTAACTGATTTAACATTTAATTCAGGAAATATGCTACCGAAAACCAAACCTGTTGAAGTGTACCTGTTAAACAGACTAATTCATACCAGCATTTTTAGTTATTTCTTCCATTTAACAACAATAACCAACCACAAAAATAAGAACTTCTGCCCAATGGCAATTCTGGCTAATTTTCAGCTCTTTTTTGACACAAATCATGTCCTATGAGGTGAAAATGTTTAAATATGACAACGGTTCTAGAGGGAAGAACAAGGTCAGAATGCCCAGCCAGAGCAGAGGAGAGACTGTGAGTCACTTTGTCCAAACTGAGGCGCAAGTCAGAGCCATAGAGCAGTAGGACAACATGCAGTACACAGGAAGGGGTTTTCAACACCTTTCAGACTACTGTGGGGTGACACAGGCATGAATGCTACAAACAGACTTTGTGGTACCCTAGGGTCTCCTTTGAAAACGCCTGTTTCTTCTATCGCAAGTTTTTCCATCTTGATAGCAAAGATGACGAGAGATGAGCTAATGTGCGAACTAGTATGTAATGTTTGGTTCTGGCTCAAAGAGCGTTACCTTCTCGGCATCCGCTCAAAGCCTAATCCCTCGCGCTCGACACCTACCTAGAATCCTTCCTCAACAACAAAAAAGCATTTCAGGAATATTACATCTTCATCTTCTCTGGTCATAAACACACACACCTGCAGCAGTTGCGCAATAAAAGTCCAATTCTGCCTTTATGAGCTTCCTCCTGCTCATGAACATCTTCAGCTGGACCAGGCCCATGTGAGGTCATCACAGCCATGACATCATCAGCATGAGTTCGGTCCAAAGAAGCAGACAAGGGTCACGGCAAAATGAGGACCACAGTTGTGACGGATGGCTGTGTTTGTGTGTTTGAAGATCACCTAGTAACCACTTGGTGATGTTGAGAACCTCCAGTTGACCATCCGCAGTTTTATGGATGTGTGGCAAAAAATTGACTGTTAACTTATCATTTACTCTACCAGTCAAAAAAATGGAATAATTAAGATTTTTTTGCGTTTTTGAAAAAGTCTCTCATGCTCACCAAGGCTGCATTTTTTATGTCCAAAAATACAGTAAAAAACAATGATATTGTGAAATATCATTAAAATAATAAAAAAAAAACTGTTTTCTATTTTAATATATTTTAAAAGATCATTTATTCCTGTGACGGCAAAGCTGAATTTTCAGCATGATTACTCCAGTCTTCAGTGTCACATGATCCTTCGGAAATCATAATAATATGCTTATTTGGTAATAATAAGAAATGTTTCTTATTATCATCAATGCTGAAAAAGTTTTTGTTGCTTAATCATTTTGTGGACACCATACACTACCATTCATTTTTTTAAAATTCAAAGGTGGAAAGAGTAACAAAATATTCTACTCAAGTAAAAGTACTATTACTTTAATGAAATTGTACTTAAGTACAAGTAAAATTACCGGTCTAAAAATATACTCAAGTAAAAGTAAAAAGTAGTTCATTTAAAAGTTACTGAGTTACTTTTTTTAACAGCGGGGTGGGGGACTCTCCCGTGTAGGGTTGTATTAGAATTAGAGATTTTCACGATATGATAACCATCTCAGAAAACATCAGAGTTTCACAGCATCACGGTATTAAACAATTATTTAATAAATAAACTGTATTATTAAATTATGGTTATTATTATCATCAGTTAAAATGTCCGTTAAATGAATGAAAACAGGTTTTTTTGGTTGAACAAATGCTTTATTATAACAAACTTGAAACCATTTGTTTGTTTTGTTTATTAAAATTTCAATAAAACATGTCTAATCAACTAAATTCAATAAATTATTATGAATTAGATTAACAACTTATTTTATCATTAATTTATTTAAATGTTTAAGAATAATAGAGTCCTATGAAATTGTTCTTTTTATGATTATTACATAATACAAATATATTATCAAAAACGGTGGTAATCAAATAAAATGTAACAAACTTTTATCCTTTTATTTTTTTGGCAAAGTGCTGCAAAACAGATATTTACTAAATTAATTACCATGGATTAAAAAATATATTCTTAAATAATGTTTAAATTATGTATTATTGTTATTATTATTATTTTGACAAGTACATTCTATTGTAGGCCTACAATAGTAACATATTTCTGTCATCATTTCTTCTAGTTAAACCAAACGTTTATTTTGACAGGTTTTAGTGAAGACCTGTTTGGTTTTTATTCAAATAAAATGATGAAAATGCTCATTAGGGGTTCTCTCAGATCAGCTCTGGAAATGTTCATGTGTTCATGTCCAAATATGGTTTGTGAGACGTTATAAACACCATGAGCATCACGCGTAGTTGAGTATGTAGTAGACGAAACGGCGCTGCTCATTCACACAGAACAAGCAGATCATATATTTATACAGCAGTGTTTTGCGCTTTAATATTCACAGACCATGTCGTGATTAGATTTATTGTAACTTACAGCTCTACTTTCGAGTTATTCATTCATCCATCAGTTTGCGTGTTTTACGTGACATCTGCGTTATACTGTAAATTCAATGTTCATGACTGGATTCCAGGATTCCCTCTGCATCACAGAAATCCTTCGGCCTTAAGTTATAAACATACCTTTATCTGCACAGAGGGATGGTGTTCCCGAACATGTTCTATGTGTTTCCTCATTTGCATCCACATTTTTTGCAAACTGGATATCCTCCAGGACAACACCACGTTATTTTTTTCTATATCCAAAGTATTTCCATACAAGCCAGGGGATCATGACGGCGTTTCGCTTTCAGCTGGGTCTGCATCACTGACGTCTGTCTTGTAAAATGTAGCGAAGTACAATACTTCAAACAAAACATACTTAAGTAAAAGTAAAATTACAGATTTTTAAAACTACTTAAAAAAGTAGAAGTACACAGAAAAACTAGTCAATTACAGTAACGCGAGTAAATGTAATTCGTTGCTTTCCACCTCTGTTTAAATTATACTTTGATTCAGCAAGGACGCATTAAATTGATCAAAAGTGACAGTAATGATTTCTGTTTCAAATAAATGTTCTTTTGAACTTTTTATTAATCAAAGAACACTGAAAAATATTAGTCAGCAAAAACTTTTCCAACATTGATAATGATAAAAAAAAAAAACATTATTAACTGAGCACCATTAATAACTAATAATAATTTAGCACCAAATCATCATATTAGAATGGTTTCTGAAGGATCATGTGACACTGAAGACTGGCGTAATGGCTGCTGAAAATTCACCTTTGCATCGCAGGAATAAATTACATTTTGAAATAGAAAACAGTTATTTTAGATTATTATAATATTTTGCAATATTATTGTTTTTACTGCATTTTTTATAAATGGAGCCTTGTTGAACATAAGAAACATAAACAAATCTTTATTATTAGTGTGCATCCACCAAAACCCAGATGAACACCTGATTATCTTTAACTGACAATTCATGTTAACCATAATTGTTCTGCATCCTGTCTCATGTCAACGTTTTGCTCTCTCTCTCTCTCTCTCTCTCTCTCTCTCTCTCTCTCTCTCTCTCTCTCTCTCTCTCTCTCTCTCTCTCTCTCTCTCTCTCTCTCTCTCTCTCTCTCTCTCTCTCTCTCTCTCTCTCACTCACTCACTTCCCCACCTCTCTTAGTCATCCCAGGATGTGTCAGAATTTCTATAGTTTTTCAAGGTCATGCCCAGTGGAGCGGAGAATGGCAATCACTGGAGAGAAAGAGCAAGTGGTGCCAAACCACAGCTTTTTCCCCCCCAAAAAAAGCCCAACTAACCTGCCCCCACCCCAGAGACACACCTCAGGTAGGGGGTAAACCACTCCCCACACCCGTCCCCATGAACGCAAGGGGGTATAAATAGAGGTGCGAAAGTGGAGAGAGCGATTCAGAGGGCGATTGAACAACCGAGATGGATCCCATGGCGAGACATGGCACACTGATGTTCTTCATCGCCTGTTTGGTGTGGACAACATGTTCAGCAGCACCAATGCAGTGTCACTTCAACTCTCAAGGTGAGAGCAAATGTCCTGTCTCATGATATTCCCTCTAAATCAGTTTTATTTGGAGTGCACTTGAGGATCAGGCACTCTCAAGGCTTGAGGAGACTGATATTCAGTGTGTTCGATGTATCTCTTCACAGCTCTGTGTGAATATGATGGAAAGCAGTACTCTATGGGAGAAAGCTGGATGGAGCAGGGCTGTGTGCAGTGCACCTGCCTGCACCCTGTGGGAGTGGGATGCTGCGAAACGTAAGAACCGTAACACATCTGGCATCTGTGTTGAGACCAAAAGTACACTCTTAAAAATAAAGTTTTTTATTGGCATCAATGGATCCGTGAAGAGCATCCATGGAACCTTTCCACTGCACAAATGTTTCTTTAGTGGAAAAAGGTTCTTCAGATTATTAAAATGTTTTTTCACAAAAATATGGTTCCTTTAAGAACTGTTCACTGAATGTTGTTTTGCAGAACACAAAATGGTTCTTCTATGGCAGGGGTTCTCAACTCTGGCCCTCGAGATCCACTTTCCTGCAGAGTTTAGCAACCTTGATCAAACTCTCCTGCATTAAACTTTCGAGTAATCCTGAAGACCTTTATTATCTTGTTCAGGTGTGTTTGATTAGGGTTGGAACTAAACTCTGCAGGAAAGTCTTGTTCTATGGCATTGTTGTGAAAACCCCCTTGTGAGACCTTTAATTTTAAGAGAGTACAATTTAATATTGTAGTATTTGTATCTCATAATTGTTCAATTACAGTGTGCATCGGCCTGTGGACTTTCCTCCCTGGTGTGAAGTTCGAGTTGAATCTCTGACCTGCCAGGTCATGCTGGTGATGGCCTCTGATCCTCGTCTGCCCTGCATTCCTGGAGACAACAATGTTGACCCAAGACATGGAGCACTCAACATGAAACTAGAAGGTTAGCATGGAGGAAGCCTTTAAATCATAAATCATCTGCTTGTCAGCTAACATCTGTCTCACTGTAATGTGAGATGGGATATTACTCCTATAGCAACTGTATTCTCAAAACATAATTATCAACAATTATCATTTAAGGAAGCCTTCTCAATTTAAAGGAAGCAAGGAAGTGGTTTGACATGTAGAGCATGTAGGGGAGGACAGTGAAAGCATGTGTTTTGAGTCCTGTGTTTGATGTATTGGAGTGAGAGACAGATCAAAAGTTATTTTTATTTGTATGGAATATTGTGCATTATGTGCCTTTTCTACCATGTTATTATTATCAGATCACTATAACAGTAAATATTAGCACTGAATGGCCTGTAATTGTCTATTTTACAGTTCCTTCTCTCAATAGCCAAGATGTTTCAAGTTTCAAATTAAAAGTGTATTCCTGGTTAAATCATTGCAATAAAACTCTTCATGACACAAGCAATACTCTGATTTGATAATACATTTTGTTCATGTTGCTAATTTTAAGCTGCATAACCAAAACTTTTCCTTAATCATGCATGTACTATTGTAAATATCAGCTGACAAGCTTAGTAATATGTAACTGTTTGTCTCATATGTTGGTATGTTTAATGTTGGTAACACTTTACAATAAGGTTTCAGTAGTTAATATTAGTAAACTACATTAGTTAATATTAACTAATAATCAACCACTTCTACAGCATTTATTAATCTTTGTTAATGTTAATTTCAACATTTACTAATACATTATTAAAATCAACAGTTGTATTTGTTAACAAGCACTGTGAACTATAACATGAACAAACAATGAACAGCTGTATTTGTATTAACTAACGTTAATGTTAACTAACTTTTATTAACTAACGTTAATAAAGATTAACAAATACAGTAACAAATGTATTGCTCATGGTTAGTTCATGTTAATTAATACATTAACTATTGTTAACAAATGAAACCTTATTGTAAAGTGTTACCAGAATGTTTACTCTAATAACCATCTAAAAATCATCTCATTTCTCTTTCTACACATTTTCTTTTTTCATCGAAAAATTACAATAGTTTTGACTCATCCACTGCAAATAACTCTTAACAGATTTTATTTAGTTATGATTTGCATATAGATAAATGTACAAAATAGCTTGTAATTGAAATACAACAGAAACAGTCTGTCAATATAATTTGGAGCATACACTGAAATATAGACAATAAATACAGACATTTTAATATTACAAGAGGTAAAGCAGTCTGTTGGTCAAGGCTGAAATGTTAAAGTAGCTTAAATAAAGTATCATCATCTCATTGCACAGCAAAAGATAAGAACCAATAAAACAACTCCAAAAATAAGCTACCTTAGAATTAGGAATAGACTGCAACACATCTCACAACAACAACAACAAAAACATGTTAGTTTTATGATCTCCCAGCACAAATACCAACACAACTCAAATGTTGATGCTGTTTGTCCCTGTAAACTGTGAAACATATGAAGCTAGCGTGGGATTGGTGGGAAGCACTTTGATTGGCAGGTCCCAACTGAAGGTGTCCACATCCACATGCTCCGCCCCAGTCCATACTGTGACTTCTGACTGATTCTGCAGAACCACCGGTGCCTCCACTGGCTCCCGGGCTGTGACGAACTCAAAATGCAGTCGCCATCTTAACGTCACTGGGGAAGAGATTAAAAACATAGAACGGGAATGTTCCCTTATCACTGTTGATTTAAAATTGAAAAAGAACAAAATTAAGTGAAATCATGAATTAAGTGAAATCTTGAAATCATAAAAACGAGGAGACTTTCAATGCGCTTGGCCTGAACAGATATTTCCTTTACATACATATCTTTGATAAAAGATTTAAAACTCCAGGTTTAAGCAAAACAAGAAATAAACCAATAAGTCAACCAGAGCATCTTTATACAACTTCTTTTATGAGCAAAGGTTTTCTAACCTATATCTGTGGTGAATCCTGGTGTGACATTGAGGGGTACAGGGAGAGAGAAATGGCTGGAGGCTGTGTGCAAGCAGGATTCTAGATGTCGGCCATGACCAGTGACACTGACCGCCTGGCCGGGTCGTCTCTGGTACTGCTCTTGGACCTCCTCTTCACTTTGCAGACTTACTGAATACTGAGCAGACCAGACATAAATACACATGAACATTCCAGGAACACATCATGAAGCATTTACATTCTCAAAAGTTTAAAGGTCAATAAGATTTTTTTCAAAGAAATTATTTACTTTTATTCAGCAAGAATGTATTAAATTGATCAAAAGTGACTGTACGGACTTTTACATTGTTATAAAAAATTATATTATAAGACACTGTACTTTTTTTTTTGAGTATTCTATTCCTTAAAAATCCTGAAGAAATGCATCACAGTTTCCACAAAAACATTAATCAGCACAAATGTTTTCAACATTGATAATAATAAGAAATGTTTCTTGAGCACCAAATCAGCATATTAGAATGATTTCTGAAGGATCATGTGACACTAAAGACTGCAGTAATGATGCTGATCTAATGACTGGAGTAATGATGCTGATTTGTAATGACAAATCATTTGTAATGATCTGTAATGACACAGGAATCGATAACATAGTTATTATAAATTGCAACAATATTTAACAATATTAATTTTTACTGTATTTTTGATCAAATAAATGAGACTTTAAAAACTTCTTACATAAACATTTAAAAAAAAAAATCTTACTAACCCCAAACTTTTGAACCGTAGTGTATACTATACCTGTAAACATGGAATATCCCCTTCAGAGAAAGTGAAGGTGCCGATGACATCTTCTCCGAGCCTGTACACAGTCTTAAAGATGCAGAACTTAGCCACCTTTCCCCGCACATTTGTGATGTTGAACATATCTGTGAAAGAAATATATGTGCTCATTACCATATTCAAAACTGAGCAGAGGACTAAAACATGATAATTCATAGTTTTCACATGACATCACACCATTATAGGAAAGCCCACCTGGAGGGCAAAACAAGGCTTTCCTCCATTGCCCGCCAGTCATTTTTACCAGGTTTGTAGTAAGTTTTAATGTAGTAAGACAGTGATATTAAAAGACCAAATTCAATATACACCTTATTGATGTTGCATACTTTGTACAGGCAAGCAAATGAACACAGAATATTAATGCAATACAAGGTTTCTCGTTAAGTGTTTTTCCCATCGAAAACCATTATAAAGAAAACGCGTTGCGTTCATATTCTTGGCTCATCTACTCGCCTATATAGTATGCATCATCAAAAGGGTGTAAACTGAATTTAATCTTTTAATATCACTGTACATTAAGGCACTTTAAGGGTGGGTTGCACTAATAAGAATTCTTTAGCCTGGCGTCGGTTCACCCCGATCAGCCCTTTAATTCTAACGGTCTTTCTACATGGTTAATCTGTGTTTAAAATTAAGTGGTGCAACACAACTCAATTTAAAATAAAACCCAGATCAACAAATCTTTGATTAGCGTTAAACTTTGCTTAATTTAAATCCTTATTGGTGCAACTCACCCTATATGTTTTTCACGTTAAGAGTTTTAAAAACGTCCCGCTGTTTTTAGTGATTGCAACACTGCAGCAGGTGCTGTATATGGATCACAAGGGCCCAAAACTTGCATCTTGTTAACATATTTTTGTTTTTAGGATGAAAAATTAAAATGCTTGTGCTGTAGTTCTATGGCTGTTTTGCCCTCCAGGGCTCCGCGACAGTAACGTGACTGAAAACTATGAATAGATAGACCAATGACAAACACACATTCTTTCAAAGACACAAGCCTTCCCACAATCACTACCACCCACATTCACTCACGCACATGGGCATCGCCGTGAGGTGGTGATCATTAGCATATCCAGAGCTCTTTCTAGCGGTCTTGTATCTCTCCGGCTTCCTTCCTCCTCCTCCAGGAAAGGGTTTGAGGGAGCCACTTCCTCATCCTGAGGGAACGGAGGCTCTGGCATACCTGCAAAAGAACATCTTCTTACTGTGCTGTGGGACGTTATGGACTCCTATTAGCATCATCCAAAACAAGCAAAAGTTCTTGGTTACAGATGTAGAGACACTCATTTATAGGCATATTTGTCACTCATGGTTAATTTATTCGCAACCACAAAGTATCAGATAACAGGTGGTTTACCAAGATAAAGCCAGTTCGTCTGATCATGTGATCTCAACATGGTGGCCATCATGAAGGGGTGTTTCAAGCTCTAAGTTGATATGACTCAAATCCTCATTTTATGCAAGTAGACATCATTTCACACTTAAAGGCATAGTTCACCCAAAAATGAAAAATTTGTCATCATTTACTCACTCTCATGTTGTTCCAAATCTGTATGAGTTTCTTTCTACTGTTGAACACAAAAGAAGATATTTTGAAGAATGTTGGTAACCAGACAGTTGATGGTAGCCATTGACTTCAATGGTATTTTTTAAGTCAACGGCTACCGTCGTCAACTGTTTCATTACCAACATTCTTTCAAATATTTTATTTTGTGTTCAACAGAAGAAAGAAACTCATACAGGTTTGGAAGAACTTGAAGTTGAGTACATTTTTTTCATTTTTGGGTGAACTATCCCTTTAAATCTAAAAAGATTTAGCCTTTAGCCTGGTGAAAATTAATCTATGCAAACATGGACAAGGCTGAAAGGGAAACCACATACAAAGAGGGCAAAGAAACCATGTGTGCAACCTACCATGCAGCACTAGAACTCTGAAAGGGACTCGCAGTAACTTGATGGGCGAGTTGACTCGCTGGCAGCCAATCGTGAGCTTGTACACATATTTCACTGCCTGACCCCGGAAACTGGGTGGACCGTCAGTGGGCACGACCTCACTATAGGTATCTGAACGAGGGGAAAACATTATTTGGTGGTAGTCTCAGCTGAAAAAAAACTTAGCAGAGTTCTGCTGCAAATGTGCGCTGTCTCTTGTAGTTCAGGTATAATGTGCAATTACATATAGCTGAACTTTGGCTGGCTGACTGTTGGTCCTATGCCATGAGCCAGTTTTTAGTAAAATATCAAATATATGTGGGCCATGAGGAATTAGCTTCATTCTGAAATGATTACTTATTACTGAAGTTGTGAAAGTGCAAACAGTGTAAACAACACAAACTCTGTATAAACAAATTTTAATGTGTAATCTAAAAGTGTCAGGTTTAAATGCAGTTTCTTACAGGTCTTGCTCTCTCCAGGGTCCAAACGAAGGTCACAGAACAAGATCTTAGGTGGTGTGTCCAGCACACACTGCCCTCGTTCACCTGGATCAATAAAGAAACAGGGAAATCTCTCCTCATGATCATGATCTAAATCCTTGCTTCAAAATCAAGAGGTTTCCAGTGAATAAATCTGAGATTAAAGAAACCTGGATAAATTAACAACGCTGAAACGAACCATGTCTGTCGTCTAATCTGCATCACAAGCACACTTTCTGATAGATTTACTGTATTTGGCTTATACTGTGATATGAAAGGCACAATTCAACAAGACCAAACAAAAAGAGAGATTATAAAAATTGACAAATTCTCAGCAATGCTAACAGGAAGTCTGTGACCAGTTGAAATCATTACACTAATTGATCTTCACATGCTTTGTCAGCCATCATCCGCAATTTCTTGAATTTTATAGGGTTTCTGACTCAAGTCATTGACTTTTACTCTGTTCCAAAGTGTATTTCAGCAGACTGGTACTTGTTAAACTTTGCATTTTCCCTAATTAACTACTTTTGTGACTTTGGTAGATTGTTTTTGGTCATTATTCTGCCCAGCACGTTTTTACTGACTTCCTATTTTTTTAATCATATTTTTATTCTTTAGCTTTTGGAAACCTGTAATTGTTGTTTTTATTGTGCAGACCTGCTTTGTACTCTGTACAGCACTTTGGATCAGTCTATATTGTGTTTAAATGTGCTTTATAAATAAATGTTGTTGTTGTTCTGTTCATTCATGCAATTCATGCTGGATGACCACTGATTTTAAGATATTTACATTTATCATGTAATTTCTCATTTGTAATTGTGTATTCTAAATAAGGCAAGAACAGCATACTCATCAATAGAACTATTTGCAGTTTCCACAACCTGAACATTTGTACAGCATTTTCTCAAACTGCCAAACTCTATACTTTCTGTTCCAAATTTACTTACTATTCTGTTCTACTTCTGAAAATACCAATTGCTACTTGTGACATACAAACCTATGTCTAAATAACTACAACCTTTAGATATGGCTGTTATAAAAAACTGGCCATGATTCTGGTCGTTTTATCTTTGATTCAATATTAAAAATTGAGTAAAACAAGTGTGAGATCAGCTGCTTATTTTCACCTCTGCTTGGTATCAGCACGGTGTCACTCTCAGCTTGCACGTCCTGCTTGGTGCCCTGAGTGGGCAGAGCCACGCGACTCTCGCTGGCATGAAACTGGCAGTGAATCTGAGCACTGGACCAAGCTAACATCTCACTGTGGAAGATTAACAGACTCACTTCAGAACTGACAGCACATATAATGACTGAAATGTGGAGATACACCAAAGCACAGCGTGGTTTAACTTATTAATGAGACAGTGGCCAAAAAGCAACCTTGCACATTACATTCATGCTGATTACGGTGTTCTTTACCTGCTGGCAGATGTAGACAGATGTGACATGGGGTTTGTGAAGGTTATGAGACACTCTAAAACTTCCCCGGCCAAAAACACAGGCCCACGGGCCATAGATGCCACCACCTCAATCATCTAAGGAAAAACAGAGAGGGAGAAATGTTACATGCAAGGCACTTAATAAATGTTGGTTTTCATACATACATATATATATATATATATATATATATATATATATATATATATATATATATATATATACATACATACATATATACATATACATACATACATACATACATATATATACATACATATACACATATATATATATATATATATATGTATGTATATGTATGTATGTATGTTTGTATGTATGTATATATATACACACACACACACACACACACACACACACCCCAGCCCAGCCTGGACAGCTTGGTTTTTTGGCTGATTGTAATGTTGTTGATTTTTTTCTCTCTAAACTAAGAGACCAGCTAAAACCAGCGTAAACCGGTTTAAGATGTTTTTAGCAGGGTAATCAAACAACAGATAAACAACTTAACTTAACTTATTGTCTTAATACCCGTGGCACTGATTAAAGAACAAGAATATCCTAATGAATCTGACAATGACAGGAACATATGTGCAAAACTAGACTGTAGATACAGAGGAGCTAACGTTATCTATATTTAAGCTAACGTTAAAGTCGTGCAGCTTAGCGCAGCGACGAATGTTTATTCTTTTAGCAGGAAGTCCTAACATAATTTTTTAGTTCCCTTTACAATACCTCGAAGTTGCTTAAAACAAAGGACTACTATATCTTCCCGTCGATGTTTTCTACGTCGTATCCTTAAACCAAAAAAGTTAAAAGACAGGGTTCCCGGCGACGCTCCAGCAACTTAAAAACAAAACAAGAGACGGGTTTCGCTGGGCCATTATGAGGTTTCCCTGAGTTTCTCCAAACGTCATCAAGCTACATTTATACATGGAAAATTAAACGTTGCCATAACATGGAAATAGACTTGAGAAAAATGTTCGCTATGCATATTATTTTGTATTAGTCAGTACAACATAACATGAGAAACTATAATATGTCATCGTTTGTATCAAACTCCGGTATAGCGATGTGCAATTTGTGAACAAATCATTCCAATGAGTCGATTACTTTGAATGAATCAATTCAGAATCAGTTGAACAGGTTCAATGAACGAATTGTTTTCCCAGTACACCGATAAGCTGATCGAAAGAGCTTCTGAGTGAGATTTATAATTGAAAAAGAAAGTTTAGACAACCTAAATATAGCTTGCATGTACATTAATTAATATTAAAATTCATTTAAATTTCTTGGCAGAAAAAATGTTTTGCACATTGCTTATTGTATGCAACGAATAACAAAGATAATGATTTTATTAGCAAAACCATAATGACTGGAACAAACTAAATTGAAACAGACTAAATAACAATAAACAATCTTATTTAAAAAGTTAATTTACATATGGCTGTACTATGGCTCATGACGTAAATAATTACTGAATCGCTTTTGAAAAGGATCTTTGAAACAAACTGTTCAAAAGAACCGATTCAAAGAAACGAGTACACACGATCGCCACTCGCATTGGCTCCGTGGCAAAAGTGACGTAGAAGTTCCAGACCAAAATATAAAAGGGGGTGGTAGGTTTTCATCAAAACAAAACTGATAAGGAAAATGCACAGTTTAATCGTTGAACTAGACAGGTAATGGCTTATGAGACAAAATATATATACAGAACAAGGTTTGTGTTTCTTTGTCAAATACTGAGATGACGACACTGCTGGAAGTTACTCCCCCGAGTGTGTCCTCATTGGTTTAGGCCAACAGAAGGCCCTACTGTACTGCACTATCACTAGGAATGGATCTCGGACTTTGATCACTTCATTATTAAGAGATCGCGATGTGCAGTTCTGCATAAGAATATGTGTTCTTTACTTAAACGCTAAATACATGCTTTCGTCTTTACAACTTAGCTTTTGCTGTTCACTTTGAAACATTTCCCCAAGATCCAACCGTGACAAGGTGGAACAGCAGCCACAGGGACACCGGGTGTCTCAACTGACATGGTCCTGCAGGCGAGCGTCTGAACAAGTGCAACTCGCACTGACACGCAGACCCCAGGAGGCAAGGGTAAGAGAGATTTACACTGCTCCGCTGGACAGAGTGGCTTAGATAATAACGATGGGAAATACATTAATTATGCATGGGAAATCTAAAAAGCACAAGTAACCAGAAGTTCAGAGTGTGACGATGAGGTGCAAATATATCATTGGATGTGACTTGCCCAAAGCATGATTCTGTAATGGTGCTACGTTTTCCAAAAATAGTACCGACAATGAAGTTTTACTATTTGTTAAAATTAAAAAGACAGTGAAAGGACGGCAAAAGTGCTTGACTTTTAGAACATGATGATCGTCTGTCTCAGAAGGTAACTTAGGCCCAATAATATCAATAGATCTAATATTTAAATGATCTGTATGAAAGTATGCAACACTGACTAGAGTTTGGTAACTGATACATGTTTAAAAACATCATTTGTGTGATTTAGAACATTTCTAGAAAGAAACAACAGAATTAAATAGGCAAAAAATAACTGTCAAAAAGTATGGAAAATACTAAATTGACAAAAGTGTAATTTTGTTTAAAAAAAATGAATGGAAAACTACAGCAGAATATAATCAGGGCTACAAAATAAAAAAGGGTGTCAGAGATAAATTGGAGTCAGGTTTAAGGAATGTCCACTTTTTTGTAAAAGGAATATGGATAAAATATGGGAGCTAAATATATATATATATATATATATATATATATATATATATTTTGGCAATTAAAAATTGTTAATTATAATATATTATTATTATTATAGATTTATTTTATTGTTATTTATTTAATATTATTATTGTAGTATTATTATTGCAGTGGATTTTAGTGCAGTAGATTTATGTCATGACATTGTTGTGTGATTTTAAGTGTTAAGTGCAGTTGAGAATGTCAAGACAGGCTTAGGGTATGCAAACGTTATTTATTTGGCCAGGTGAATTGTACCATACAGACAAATGATAGGTTAGATTTGCCTGGAGTAGAGGTTAAATGAAGGAAAGGTCAAGGTATTGTTAGTTAATTGAACAGAAAAGGATCAGATTACATCTCCAGAACGTGGTTGTTGCTGGCAACTGAACTCCGTCACCTTGGTGAAAGGTGAACTTTACGTTCGTATGTAGATTACCTGCCTGTGCATGCAGATCAAACATGTGATCTCAACTCTTACCTGCACAACGCAGACAGTAGGCAAGATGTAATTTTTAGATTTGTCATCAAACCATGTGTCATTACGGTTGTTTATTGCTTTAGCCTTCAAATAAAGGGAATAACCTATGTATTAACACTTCTATCTATTTTGCCTTTTTCCAAAGGATTTAGGGAGCCGGTCTTTACACTTTTGGTTTGGACTGCTGATCCGAGAGCTTTGGACTATGGATTTAAATGACAGCACATCTCTAGCCGAGCTGATGAGCCGGTATGTTTCTACAGAAACTGGATTTGGTGTCCCCAAGGATGGCTGGCGGATATGTCTGGCACACGAGTTCAAAGAGAAGCGGAAACCATTTCAAGCCAAAGATGTCTCGTTGTCCAACATGATCGAGCATGTTGCTTTAGGTGTCAGGTATGTTTAATAAGACATATTTCAATTTGTTTTTCCTCGCTTCACCTATAGTAAACACAATTTACTAAAGAATAGACATCATAGGCTGCTGAGACCATTCTATACATCTCAAAGGCCTTTTGCACTCTAACATTATATAGTTGAAATAGGAGCAGGAAATGTTAAGAGGTTCTATTTGACCACAGAATGACATGTTTTCATTCCCTTCTGCTAAACCCTTCTCTTCTTGGTTCTTAGCAGCCAGTTTTTTTTTCTGTTAGTATCTGTTGTAGCATTATGTAGGCGATCAGCACTGTGATTGACATGAGTAATGCAATCTTTAGAACTGACCCCTATTTAACTGGATCAGGTGAGGCTGTGTTATTCCTCTCTAACTAGTTAGACTGTTACACAGTAACTAATACATTTCAATGACCTTCCTCCCGTTAAGTGGACCTAAGGATGGTCCTGCAATAAACAGCTTGATCGCTTTTGACCTGGGTTTAGATACTGGATTTTGTTGTTGTAATTATTTGACATTATTAATTTTTCTCCAACATCAAGATATTGTTGCATGGAATTTTCCACAGAAACTGGTTAATCATTGTCTGTATAAGTTAATATTGTCTCTGTGTGGTGTTTTATTCCACGTTAATGGTTGACACAAAAACTGTCATGAGCTTTACAAATCTTTATTGTGCATTCCCATTTACGCAGTCAGTCCTGTAATGTGTATGTGAAGACTGTATTCATGTTGCTCAACCTTCACCACAATTGATTGAGTAATCGCAGTCCAAACTAGCATAGAGCCACAGCTAACATCTGTGATAATCGTATCGAGTCATAAATTAAAACCTTCCATAGATTGCACTTTTTTAATGCAAAAAAATATAAATTAACAACGTCAGCAACAAACAAACAATGGAAAAAAAAAAAAATTATAATAATTAAATAAATTCCGGCTCACTTAGCAAACTTACTCAATCAATCAATCAATCAGCAAGTCGGTAGAGTAGCAAAAGGTGACTTTTTATCCAGGGCAGAGACAGTTGACAGCTTTTTCAGCCTTTTCCATAATGCTATCTGTCCTTTTATGTTTGTGTGAATCAGTCTCTGTTTCTAAGCGCTGTTGTGCTGAGTGCGACAATTGAAAACAGCTGTGTGTGCATTCTAGCAAGAGAATGAGTGAGACAGAAAAGAATGAGTGTTGGATGGAGTAGTTTGAGAGTGACTAAAGGGAAGTGTTGTATGTATACAGCATGTGTGCGAGAGGTTAATTATTAGGACTGACGTTGTTGTGGTGCCATAAAATTCAATTTAAAGGTACAGAAGCTATTTCTGAGAATCATTGTTGAATACTGTTGATATTTGAAAACAACCCAAAGAAACACACCCCTCCCTTCATTGTGCCGCCCCCAAAATGCATGATCACGCAATGCAAGAGTGGATGTCTCTTTATCATAGCAGAAGCGAATGATGAACGAATGAATTTTTTTAACAAAAAATTAACACACAATACACAATATTATACAAGCAAGAGTTTGCAGCAGCACACACTCAAAACCAATGTTACTCACGTATGGAGTAGAAGCATTGCAACCTCTGTGTCCTTTTTTAGGCCTTCCTGCTTGGGTCTCTCCAGTGCTGGAAAGCTTTTCTAATATTAACGTGGGTCCTGAAGCTTTTTCCTGATCATAACCCATTTTTTTCCAGTGACATTCCTCTGACCTTTTCTCTTTTGTAATGTCTCTCAGCCACCTCTCTTTCTACAGTCTTTCTTCAAATCTCCCTCTTGCTCACTCTCTCTCCTCCCCCATCATGAGTCAACACGCCCCCTACTGCTGATTGGCTACAAGTTTGTTGTGGTGCTCGGTCCGATCCACTTTCAACAGCGTTTTCAGACATCGCTTACTGCACCTTTAAGAAGTCGAAGTGTGATTTATGCACATTGATACATGCCACTATATTCAACAAAACTCTCAGTTACCCATCTTCACTGTTCATCAATATCACTTCAAGTCTGTATGTGTGTATGACAGAGAGAAATTATTAATCAGTTTTGTAAATTCCTCCTTGTTCTATGTTTGTCTGAGCAGGTATCTGAGATGGTGGTACAAAAAGACCCAGGTTGAGAAGAAGGCTCCTTTTATTGATATGTTTCGGGCTTTACAACTGAAACAAATTTACGGTAAGTGCAAAGATAAACAGAAAACTCAAAGCAATAACAGAACTCTTAAAATGACCCAATGTAACGGAGGATGTGTTTTGTGCAGGTGCTCCTCTTGGTGGCATTGGGGGAGGCAGTATCACACGTGGATGGAGGGGGGATTTCTGCCGGTGGCAACTAAATCCCGGAATGTACCACTACAAAACCGTTATTGCTAACCAGGTAAAGGGCTGTTTGTGATCCAATAAACCTACTAAAGCCATACTACTGTTTAAACATTTAGGGTCAGTAAGATTTTTATCTTATTTATTTTTTTGGTAAGAAATTAATTCTCCTTTTCAGCAAGGGCACATTAAATTGATCAAAAGTGACAGTAAAGACATTTGTAATGTTTCATTTCCATTTCAAATAAATTATGTTCTTTTGAACTTTCTATTCATCAAAGAATCCTGAAAAAATACATAATGGTTTCCACATCTATACTAAGCAGCTCAACTGTTTTCAACATTGATAATAAAAAATGTTTCTTGAGGACCAAATCAGCATATTAGAATGAATTCTGAAGGATCATGTGACACTGAAGACTGGAGTAATGATGCTAAAGAATAAGCTTTGCCATCACAGGAATACTTTTTTAAATTCTTCTTTCAAAAACATTTTTAAAAACTTACCGATCCCAAAATTTTGAACGGTAGTGTATATGTAAATATAGGTGTATAAACTAGTATTTAGTATCCATTATGACTCATGTGGTCTGTTGGTATGGGTAACAGTTATGAGCAAGTGTGTGTTGTCATATATGCAGGTGTTCAAATCTCTCCTTCACCCATTTCAAGTCTGTTTGAACCCCCTCTATCTCCTAGTTTACAGTGTGTCTGCGCAGGGGGGGTCAGACAGTATACCAGCAGGTGTTGTCTACGGAGCGACCCCCAACTCTTCAGGGTTGGAACTGGGGTTATTGTGGTGAATACGCCTTTTACCATGCCCTGTACCCACGAGCCTGGACTGTCTACCACCTGCCTGGCCAGAACGTCACTCTCACCTGCAGGCAGGTGTCACCTGTCATCCCTCACGACTACAAGGTGACAAGCTGTGTTTGATATTTGTATGTGTATGTATGTATGTATATTGCCGCCTGTATCCGGGATCTTGTCCTTTTGGTCATGACCCACAACTCATGACCATAGATGAGAGTAGGAACATAGATTGACCAGTAAATCGAGAGCTTCGCCTTACAGCTCAGCTCCTTCATCACGACAGACCGGTATATCGACTGCGTTACTGCAGAAGCTGCACCGATCCGTCTGTCAATCTCCCGTTCCATCCTTCCCTCACTCGTGAACAAGACCCCAAGATACTTGAACTCCTCCACTTGAGGCAGGAACTTTCCACCAACCTGAAGCGGGCAAGCCACCCTTTTCCGACTGAGAACCATGGCCTCGGACTTGGAGGTGCTGATTCTCATCCCAGCTGCTTCACACTCGGCTGCAAACCGCCCCAGTGCAAGCTGAAGGTCCTGGTCTGAAGAGGCCAGCATGACAACATCATCTGCAAAAAGCAGAGACGAAATCGTGTGGTCCCCAAACCGGACACTCTCCGGCCCCTGGCTGCGCCTAAAAGTTCTGTCCATAAAAATTAGGGGCAGCCCTGCCAGAGTCCAACATGCACCAGGAACAAGTCTGACTTACTGCCGGCAATGCAAACCAAGCTCCTGCTCCGGTCGTACAGGGACCGAACAGCCCTAAGCAGGCGTCGAACGGTTTGCCAGAATCTCTTTGAGGCCAAACAATAGTCCTTCTCCATGGCCTCACCGAACTCCTCCCAGGCCCGATTTTTTTTGCCTCCAAAACTACCTGGGCTGCAGTCCGCTTGGCCTGCCGGTACCCGTCAGCTGCCTCAGGAGTCCCGCAAGCCAGCCAGGCCCGATAGGACTCCTTCTTCAGCTTGACGGCATCCCTTACTTCCGGTGTCCACCACCGGGTTCGGGGATTGCCGCCTCGACAGGCACCGGAGACCTTACGGCCACAGCTCCGAGCGGCCGCGTCGACAATGGACGGGGAGAACATGGTCCACTCGGATTCAATATCTCCAGACTCTCTCGGGATCCGGTTGAAGCTCCGCCGGAGGTGGGAGTTGAAGATCTCTCTGACAGGGGACTCGGCCAAACGTTCCCAACAGGCCCTCACAGTACGTTTGGGTCTGCCAAGTCTGTCCAGCTTCCTCCCCCGCCATCGGATCCAACTCACCACCAGGTGGTGATCAGTTGACAGCTCCGCCCCTCTCTTCACCCGAGTGTCCAAGACATACGGCTGGAGGTCGGATGAAACGACCACAAAGTCGATCATCGATCTCCGGTCTAGGGTGTCCTAGTGCCACGTGCACTGATGGACACCCTTATACTGATGGACACCACACAAGCTGTGACTAGCACAGAAATCCAATAACAGAACACCGCTCGGGTTCAGATCAGGGGGGCCGTTCCTCCCAAGCACGCCCGCCAGGTGTCACTGTCACCACCCACGTGGGCGTTGAAGTCCCCCAGTAGAACGACTGAGTCTTCAGTCGGAGCACTTTCCAGCACCCCTCCCAGAGACTCCAAGAGGGCCGGGTACTCTGCACTGCCGTTCGGCCCGTAGGCACATACAACAGTGAGAGACCTGTCCCCGACCCGAAGGCGCAGGGAAGCGACCCTCTCGTTCACCGGGGTGAACTCCAACACATGGCGGCTGAGCTGGGGGGCTATAAGCAAACCCACATCAGCCCGTCGCCTCTCACCATGGGCAACTCCAGAGTGGTAGAGAGTCCAGCCTCTCTCGAGTAGTGTGGTTCTAGAGCCCAAGCTGTGCGTGGAGGTGAGCCTGACTATCTCTAGTCGGTACCTCTCAACCTCCCGCACAAACTCAGGCTCCTTTCCCGCCAGCGAGGTGACGTTCCACGTCCCTAAGGCCAGTTTCTGTGTCCAGAGATCGGGTCGTCAGGGCCCTCGCCTTCGACTGCCGCCCGATCCACTATGCACTGGCCCCTTACGATCCCTCCTGCAGGTGGTGAGCCCACTCCGCTCGTTCGGGCTGCACCATGCCGGGCGACGTCTCGGTCCTTGATTTGGTTTTATTCATAATGGGCTTGTGAACTGCTCTTAGTCTGGCCTGTCACCAAGGACCTGTTTGCCTTGGGAGACCCTACCAGGGGCATATAGCCCCGGACAACATAGCTCCTAGGATCATTCGAGTACTCAAACCCCTCCACCACGATAAGGTGATAGTTCAAGGAGGAGGTTCACATATATATATATATATATATATATATACACTCACCTAAAGGATTATTAGGAACACCTGTTCAATTTCTCATTAATGCAATTATCTAATCAACCAATCACATGGCAGTTGCTTCAATGCATTTAGTGGTGTGGTCCTGGTCAAGACAATCTCCTGAACTCCAAACTGAATGTCAGAATGGGAAAGAAAGGTGATTTAAGCAATTTTGAGCGTGGCATGGTTGTTGGTGCCAGACGGGCCGGTCTGAGTATTTCACAATCTGCTCAGTTACTGGGATTTTCACGCACAACCATTTCTAGAGTTTACAAAGAATGGTGTGAAAAGGGAAAAACATCCAGTATGCTGCAGTCCTGTGGGCGAAAATGCCTTGTTGATGCTAGAGGTCAGAGGAGAATGGGCCGACTGATTCAAGCTGATAGAAGAGCAACTTTGACTGAAATAACCACTCGTTACAACCGAGGTATGCAGCAAAGCATTTGTGAAGCCACAACACGCACAACCTTGAGGCGGATGGGCTACAACAGCAGAAGACCCCACCGGGTACCACTCATCTCCACTACAAATAGGAAAAAGAGGCTACAATTTGCACGAGCTCACCAAAATTAGACAGTTGAAGACTGGAAAAATGTTGCCTGGTCTGATGAGTCTCGATTTCTGTTGAGACATTCAGATGGTAGAGTCAGAATTTGGCGTAAACAGAATGAGAACATGGATCCATCATGCCTTGTTACCACTGTGCAGGCTGGTGGTGGTGGTGTAATGGTGTGGGGGATGTTTTCTTGGTACACTTTAGGCCCCTTAGTGCCAATTGGGCATCGTTTAAATGCCACGGCCTACCTGAGCATTGTTTCTGACCATGTCCATCCCTTTATGACCACCATGTACCCATCCTCTGATGGCTACTTCCAGCAAGATAATGCACCATGTCACAAAGCTCGAATCATTTCAAATTGGTTTCTTGAACATGACAATGAGTTCACTGTACTAAAATGGCCCCCACAGTCACCAGATCTCAACCCAATAGAGCATCTTTGGGATGTGGTGGAACGGGAGCTTCGTGCCCTGAATGTGCATCGCACAAATCTCCATCAACTGCAAGATGCTATCCTATCAATATGGGCCAACATTTCTAAAGACTGCTTTCAGCACCTTGTTGAATCAATGCCACGTAGAATTAAGGCAGTTCTGAAGGCGAAAGGGGGTCAAACACAGTATTAGTATGGTGTTCCTAATAATCCTTTAGGTGAGTGTATATATATTAGGGTTGTCAAAACGATTAATCGCAGTTAATCGCATCTAACATAAAAGTTTGTGTTTATATAATATATATGTATATATAAAAGTTTGTGTATATAATATATGTATGTGTATATATATGTGTGTGTAATCAGGCAAAACATTATGACCACTGACAGGTGAAGTGAATAACTCTTCATCACGGCACCTGTTAGTGGGTGGGATATGTTAGGCAGCCAGTGAACATTTTGTCCTCAAAGTTGATGTGTTAGAAGCAGGAAAAATGGGCAAGTGTAAGGATTTAAGCGAGTTTGACAAGGGCCAAATTATGATGGCTAGACGACTGGGTCAGATCATCTCCAAAACTGCAGCTCTTGTGGGGTGTTCCCGGTCTGCAGTGGTCAGAATCTATCAAAAGTGGTCCAAGGAAGGAACAGTGGTGAACCGGCAACAGGGTCATGGGCGGCCAAGGCTCAATGATGCACGTGGGAAGCGAAGGCTGGCCCATGTGGTCCGATCAAAAAGACGAGCTACTGTAGCTCAGATTGCTCAAGAAGTTAATGCTGGTTCTGATAGAAAGGTGTCAGAATACACAGTGTATCGCAGTTTGTTGCGTATGGGGCTGCATAGCCGCAGACCAGTCAGAGTGCCCATGCTGACCCCTTTTCGTTGCCGAAAGAGCCAACAGTGGGCACGTGAGCATCAGAACTAGACCACGGAGCAGTGGAAGAAGGTGGCCTGGTCTGATGAATCATATTTTCTTTGTATGGCCGGGTGGATTTGCAGGATAATGTGCCCTGCCACAAAGCAAAAATGGTTCAGGAATGGTTTGAGGAGCACAACAACGAGTTTGAGGTGTTGACTTGGCCTCCAAATTCCCCAGATCTCAATCCAATCGAGCATCTGTGGGATGTGCTGAACAAACAAGTCCAAACCATGGAGGCCCCACCTCGCAACTTACAGGACTTAAAGGACTTAATTTTCACAAAATATTAATCAGCACAACTTTTTTCAACATTGATAATAATAAGAAATGTTTCTTGAGCAGCAAATCAGCATATTAGAATGAATTCTGAAGGATCATGTGACACTGACGACTGGAGTAATGATGCTGAAAACTAAGCTTTTCCATCACAGGAATAAATTACATTTTAAAATATATTAAATCAGAAAACATTTTTTATATTGTAGTAACTGACATGTGCTGTTTCAAAAATTAATGTCTTTTTCAGTAATATTGTGAAATGCATACAAACAAAGAGATTAGTTTTAAAACTGCAGATTTGGCGGATTAAAATTTAAAAATGGTGTGTGTGTGTGTGTGTGTGTGTGTGTGTGTGTGTGTGTGTGTGTTAATTTTTAATCCACCAAATTTGCTGTTTCAAAACTAATCTCTTTTTGTCTTTTTCAGGACTCCAGTCTTCCTGTGGCTGTGTTTGTATGGGACATTGAGAATAAGAATGACTACGCTCTTGATGTTTCCATCATGTTCACGATGGTTAATGGGTCGGGCCATGAAGACGATAAGAGCGGGGGCCACTGGAATGAACCATTTCACCTTGAAAAAGAGGGAGAATCTGTGTCTGGGGTTTTACTACATCACCAGACACCTGTCAACCCTTACACTCTGTGTATAGCTGCAAGAGAAAAGGTAATGCATCAGTAGGTTTTGCTTGTAGTAAATGCTTAAAGAAAACAACTCCTCTGTTATGAGGAGTGCACAGACAGGTTCGACCATCAACTTTACTGTGTGTGCGCCTGTTTCCCTGTACAAATAAGAGTATTATAAAGGTGACTGACTGCGCTATATATGCACTATATGCACTATAATTGCACTATATATGCACTATATGCACTATAATTGCACTATTTCAAACTATGCAAAGATACAGTTAATAATTACATTTAACATTTAAGTGCTTGTCAAATGTTTTATTGAGAAAACAGACTTTAAAGACAGCTTAAACTGTTGATTACAGTTCTTAATTGCATTTCATTCTACACAAATTATCTTTTATTTTCCACTGAAGACAGAAAGTCATACAGGTTTGTAACAACATTAAGGGTGAGTAAATTATGACAGAATTCATCTTTTAAAATCTGTCTAGCTAGGTAGCTCTCTAGGTTTTGAGACAGTTGTTGTACTTCCACTCATTATTTAAAGTTTCACTTTATTTTAGTCTGACCAAGAGATCAGTCACCAGACAGCGTTTAGCCCAAATGGAACCTGTAGTGCTCTGTGGAGTGACCTCATGACCGATGGACGGCTCGACTCTCCAAAGGACTCCAGCACACCTACACAGAAAAGGGAGGAAGTGGCGGCAGCCATGGCTGTGAGCTGCTCGGTGCCTGCTAACCATCACAACAGTGTGGAGTTCAGTTTGGCCTGGGATATGCCTAAAATTACATTTGGCTCCAGAGAGAGAATTTATGTCAGGTATGTGTATATGGAAAAATTATAAACACCTTCCTTTCATGGAGCTAATAAATACATGACAGTCATGATCCATGATTTGCTACTTGCTGGTTGGTTGTCAGTGGAAGGGAGATTCTCATTCTAGAGAGCATATGATTGAACAAAAATTTGTGTAGAGCACCATGAGTCAAGCAATATTTTTGTACATTTGTAATGCAAACAGCATTAAGTTGTGCTGGGGGAAATTATTTCAGTTCAGAGAATCCAGATGAATTAGACCATGATGTATAAATATTTTAATGATTAAAAATTGTATCATTTTTTTTCATTTTCTCCAACATATGGTGACAACTTGCTTGTGTTTGTTCTTTTATCTGCTCTCTAATCTTTCTTTCATTCTCTTTGTACACATTATGGATCAGGTTACCTTGGCCATACGGATGTCTTTCTTTTCTTTAGTGTGTGTAAATTGGGTGTCACAGAGATGGTATTTGATTTTTATCAAGCATAACAATGTTTAAACACAACAGAAATATGGACTATCAGCTTCTTTTACTACTGCATTTAAAGACTCTATGATGTGATAAAAAATGTCTTTTAATCCATGTACACTACCATTCAAAAGTCAAAAATTTGGGGTCTGTAAGTTGAATTCATTTTTTTTATTCAGCAAGGATGCATTAAATTGATCAAAAGTGACAGTAAAGACTTTTACATTGTTACAATATACATTGTTATTCTATTTCAAATAAATGTCTATATGTCCCAGTATAGTCCAAAATTGACTTTTAGCAGATACATGCATTAGTTGTTCTCTTAACTGAAAAAAATATTGGTGAAATAACCAAGGGCTTAAAAAGAACTAATGTCTTAAATCGAGACAAAAACGCTTTGATATGTCTCATCCATGCTTCATGTTTCAAAAGGAAACAGCACTTACCAAGCGATTTCTAGACACTTTTAGGAAGGAAGGAAATGGTATGGCTGTTTGATTAAAAGCTTCATTAAAGGAAGAGACTCATCATCAGTCATATAGTGAGCGCAGTTTGTCACAGAGTCACAGTTTGTGCTCCTTACAAATTCATATAAGTGCAGCAATGATGATTTGTTTAATCTTAGAGAACCCAGGAGACAATGATGCATAAATGCTACAAATTAAAAAAATGTCATTACTTTTGTTTGCATTACGTTAATGAGAATGAGACTTCATTGCATTACAATAATGGGAATTGGGGAAAATGTGCTTAATTGTTATATGAAGATCTTAATGATCCTAGAAATATGCTTCATTTTGTTTATGCAATATATAATTGCATTTGAGATGATGAAATAATACCCTTTTATGCTATGAAATAATAACAGGGTCTTTATGGTGTTTGTTTCAGGAGATACACACGTTATTTTGGCACCAAAGGAGACGCTGCCCCGTCTCTGTCTCACTACGCACTCACACACTACAGTAAATGGGAGGAGAGCATTGATGAGTGGCAGAGGCCGATTCTACAGGACGGGTAAAAAGAAATGTCATTTCTCCTTGAAAAATTTCAAGCTTGACGGCATAACCGCGTGCTCTGTCAGTTTATTGCCTACGGCTGATTTGTGTGACTCTTGTTTTTCACAAAAGACCGTGTTTAAGCGAGCAGTCTGTCCTGGAGCAGTATTTATCCATTATGTGCATAGACAAAAGCAATCCTTATACGCTGTTTTGTGCATATTACTCATTTTGTTTCACCAGTCCCCTTCATACTGTTGTTGAGTGCACTTCATATAGAATGAATTGTGTGTTTTTTTTGAGTGGTATTGTCCCAGTCACATGCAACATACTAATTCTGAGTGTACACCTTTGTTTTAATATAAGGCAGCTATTCCTTTCAGTTGCTAGGCTGATTCATCTGTTAATATTTGGCCATTTTGAGATTAGCGGTATCAGCGATATCCATGCCATCTTGGCATAACTCTTTGTTCTGTCAGTTTTAAAATTTACTGACAGCCTTACCAATATTTACTAAATATTGTGTGAAATAATTTATTTCAGGATATATTCTGTGTGTTTCATTAGTTATTATTTAAATATATCAGTCACTGGTAGACTTAAACACTGTGTTCTTCTAGGTCTCTTCCGGCTTGGTATAAATCTGCTCTGTTTAATGAGCTCTACTTTGTTGTGGATGGTGGAACTGTGTGGGTGGAGCTTCCAGAGGACGCTGATATCAGCGGTGGGCTTCGTCCTGAGGATGGGGGGCTTCCAGCCCAGCCTGAAGTTGTAAAGGAGTATGGCCGATTCGCTTACCTAGAGGGTACGACAGAAGGGCTGTAACATTCAAGCAAACTGAGCTCAAGATTTGTTTGTGACAGTTGGGCACGGTTTCACAGACAGGACAGGATTAGGCCTTAGTTCAATTAGGACATTTAAGTAACTTTTTTAAACATGCCTTAGAAAAAACATTACAGGTGCACTTCTTGAGACAAAACAATGACGGTGACATATTTTAAGATATGTCAGTGCAAGTTGCTTTCAGTTAAAACAGCTCAAACATGCATTTTAGTCCAGGACTAGCTTAAGCCTTGTCTGTGAAACCAGGGGTTGATTTAAGAACCAAAAACCGTCATGAAAAATGATTACTAGCATTAATAAGAGTAAATCTGTTGGCTTCTAGGTTCTAATTCGTGTTATTTTAGTATTATTTATGTACTATTATTGTATTTATTCATGTTATTATTTTTATATTTTCATTAGTTTTTATTAGTATTTTTATATTTCTATATAGCTTTGATTTATTTTTTATTTCAGTTTTAGTAATTTTAGTGCTTCAACTTAAACTTATTTTTTTGTTAATTGCCAAGGCAACATTTCTAATTTTCATTTAAGTTTTTCGTCTAATGTTTATATTTGATTTAATTTCAGCTTTATTTCAAATACTGAAAAAGTATTTTAATAGTTTTAGTTATAGCTAATTATTACAACACAGGTTTTAATCAGACACATTTTCATACTTGTGTTGTGATCTCAGTTTATTGTACACAAATGTCCGGTTTCACAGACGAGGCTTTTAGCCTAGTCCCAGACTAAAATGCATGTTTGAGCTGTTTTAACTGAAAGCAACTTGCACTGACATATCTTAAAATATGTCACTGTCATTGTTTTGTCTCAAGAAGTGCACCTGTAATGTTTTTTCTAAGGCATGTTTAAAAAAGTTACTTAAATGTCCTAATTTAACTAATGCCTACTCTTGGCTTAATCTGAGCCCTGTCTGTGAAACCGGGCCTAAATGTTCGTTTAAGTTTAAATCTATGTGATAAATTAAATCTGTCTCTCACTGTCTGGTTCCAGGTCAGGAGTACAGGATGTATAACACGTATGATGTGCACTTCTATGCTTCATTCGCTCTCATCATGCTTTGGCCCAAGCTGGCTCTTAGTCTGCAGTATGATATTGGTGAGCTAAGCTTCCATTTTTCTGATAACATTGAAGACCGCATTCAAATTCATTAGTAATAACCTACTTTTTTTGTTTTAAATTAATTTGTTGATACTTTCCAATTCTGTTTTGCATTCTCTGTTTGTTTAAATCTCTCTCTCTCTTTTATTTAGCTGGTAGTGTCGTTCAGCATGACCCTACAGAGAGGTTAAATCTAATGAATGGCCGATACTCCCCAGTCAAGATCCAAGGCGTTATACCGCACGACATTGGAGACCCTGGTGAGTTGTGCATAATAGGATACCATGAATTCAAACATGTTGTATGTGGCAAAGACAGAAAGAGAACTAAGCTAAAATTAACATTGTCATCATCTTGATCCTCATTTTAATTTTGTCCTTGTGGAAACAGATGATGAGCCATGGGTTCGTGTCAATGCTTACTTGATCCACGATACAGCCGACTGGAAGGATCTGAACTTGAAGTTTGTGCTTCAGGTGTTCCGAGACTATCACCTGACCCAGGATGAGCAGTATCTGAAGGACATGTGGCCTATATGCCAGGTGAATTGTTTGTGTTATATTTTAGTAGTTTGTATAGCATCATATCTTCTGTATATGTGAATGTAGAGGCACTTGTTAAGCGCTGTTTTAGGACACGCTACTCAAACATCTGATATTCTGGCTCATTCAGACAGTCATGGAAACAGAGTTGAAGTTTGATAAGGATGGTGATGGGCTGATAGAAAATTCTGGCTATGCAGACCAGACATATGATGGATGGAAGGTGACAGGACCCAGGTTGGGACTCAGGAAGTTTTATTTTATTTCTAAAAATTAAATTTCTCAGAATATTTAAACTATATGATTTTTCTTTTTAAACTGTATATTAAAAACCTGTATCATGACACAAGTTTTGTAAAGTTACCCCTGTGTTACTACACTTCCAGTGCATACTGTGGCTCTCTGTGGCTGGCGTCAGTGTGCATGATGTGTAAAATGGCACGTGTGCTGAATTGCGAGTCTATTTATCAACGCTACAGAGATATTTTGGAAAGAGGAAGTGCAGCCTTTGACAAACTCCTGTGGAATGGTGAGTGTAAGCATACACAGTGCTATTTAAACTAACTGTAATCTTCCATTCGTATTAAAAACTATGCTAAAGCTATACTCTTCCATTAGATCGGTTTCTATACTAAAGTATCATTTGGGAAGAGAAGACAACTTGGAGTAAAAACAAAAGTGGTCTTCCAACAACATTCATTTAATTTTCCCCCTGTGGAATGTCTTTCTCTTTCTCTAATAGGCAAATACTACAATTATGACAGCAGTGGACAGAGTCTGTCCAACAGCGTAATGTCTGACCAGTGTGCAGGACAGTGGTTCCTCAGGGCATCTGGACTTGGGGACGATGACTACCAGGTCAGCCTGAGAAAGATTTTACAAACATTTGTTTGCATTTTTACCACTTCATTTTCATTTAAAAATAATTTTGTATGATTTCATTACCATAAGAAATAATGATTATCTTTAAAATACGGTTCAATGCCTTAACATAAATTTATTAGGTGTCATGTGCTAACAATAAACAACAATTTACACTAGTGTTCAACATAAGAAGTCTCTAATGTTCACCAAGGCTGCATTTGTTTGAAATCAAAATGAAATGAGGCATTTATATAGTGCTTTACAATCATGTCAGGGGTCTCTCCTCTCCTCATTTGATCAGAAATTTTGAAAACAGTAATATTGTAAAATATTATTACAATGTAAAAAATATATTCAAATAAAAACAGTTGTTTTAAAATGTAATTTATTACTGTAATGGCAAAGTTAAATTTTCAGCAGCCATTATGATCCTTCAGAAATCATTAAATCATTAATATGCTGATTTTGGTGCTCAAGAAACATATTAATACTATGGTCATCACATTTGAAAATGGTTGTGCTGCTTAATGAACTGTGAAAATTAGAGATACAGTTCTTTTTCAGGATTCTTTGATGAGCACAAGAGTTGTGTCCCAAGTCACAGGCTGCATCCTTCGAAGCACGCAGACTTCAAAGTCCACGAAGGTCGAATCGAGCGTTGTTAAATGGGACGAGCTGCCGCTAATTAGCGACAGTAACGTTTGTACTGGACTTTTTTGAAAGTCTGTTTTAAAAAAACTGTCTAAGAACAAAACAGTTTACAACCTGGTCCAGCCTCTGAATTAGGATGCAGCTAAAGTTTAAAGAATAACAATCTTTTATAACATTATAAATGTTTAATGCGTCCTTGCTTTATAAAAGTATAAATTTCTTTCATTTAAAAACTTTGTATATTTATATTGTACAAATTATACTGTTGTTTGTTGTTAATTCATGGTTGTCCATAATACATTAATATTAATTTATACAACTTGAAATCTTTAAAAATCTATATATAGTAATGAACAGATTAATAATCTGTAGTTCATGATACCGAATGGTAATGAATTAAACTTTATTGTAAAGTGTTACTAAAATACTGTTCCATCAGTTTAGCATGGGTCACTCACACTCCAGACGGGGTCAGTGTTGTACAGGAAGATTGATTATCCTGAAGGGAAACTACATAACATGGATTTGTTTTTTTACATCCCTTTCTCTGTGCAGGCTTTTCCCAAGGACAAAATCTGTAGTGCATTGAAGTCAGTGTTTGACCTCAATGTTATGAGCTTTGCAGGCGGGCAGATGGGTGCAGTGAATGGGATGAGGCCAGAGGGTGTGCCTGATCGTTCCAGTGTCCAATCAGATGAGGTGTGGGTGGGAGTAGTGTACGGATTGGCAGCCACAATGATACATGAGGTAAATCAAACCTCAGGTCATATCATCAGGTTTCAGATTAGGTGAGCCTTTCAGTTATCTCCTAATACATCTCTCGGCATCTCCTAGGGCTTGGTGGAAGAGGGTCTGCGCACTGCGGAAGGCTGTTACCGTGCTGTATGGGAGCGAATGGGAATGGCCTTCCAGACTCCTGAAGCATACTGTGAGAAAGGCATTTACCGTTCTCTCGCTTACATGAGGCCTCTGAGCATCTGGGCAATGCAGCTTGCACTGAACAATCGACCAAACCACAACAAAACCACTGATAAAGAGGTGGGACAGGACTGAGCTGGAGCTGAAGGGAACTTGCACTGTCGAGCCTCCACAATAAAGTGACCTCTTAATCCTTGCGTTTTTAACTTTTAAAAGACTGCAAAAGATTTAGGATGTAATGTCATTGTGCGGCGTTGGTTCACACAGAACCTAATTTCCATTATTTTGTAAAATTGACTTTTCCACATAAAGTGTGCATAAGCTTTACCACAGTCTTTCCATGTAGCAGCTGTAAATTATAGTTTTACATATGGAAGTGTAAAGGCTTGGTCTCAGTGAACTGACATGCTGTTCATTATGATATAGCGTGTAGGGTCATTAAGTCGATTAGTTAGAGCATGATTCTATATCATTTTCACTGTATATTTTTATTTCTATTATGGGAATGCTTTATAGAATACTTGAAGAAAGGAATGCTGTTGTTTTTTTTAATAGCTGTCATTGTATGTGTCATAAAGCATGTCTGAGGCTTTGACAAGTCAGTACTGTACATTATTTTACAGAATTATAATAGATATATAATTGAGTAAATTGGAATGAATGTTTACTGCCATCAGATACATTTTTTTCTTAAATGCATAATTTAGGCATTTGTTTTCTGTGCAGTATTTAAAGGTCCTGGTGGTAAGGAAATGGTGCTGGCCAATGTTAAAATCAAACTCAAAACCCTGAGAAGCGCAAGAAGCAAGCCTGGCTTTAGTGTGTGATTTAAATCACTGACTGGAAGTGAATTTGACCTTTGTGATCTTTTAGGGAAGCCACAGCAATGCACACTACCATTCAAAAGTTTGGGGTCAGTAAGATTCTTTCAGTGATTTAGAATCTCTTGTATTTGATCAAAAATAGTCAAAATGGTAATATTGTGAGATATTACAATTTAAAATAACTTTTCTGTTTAATATATTTTAAAATGTAACATTCCTTTATAGAATGTTACAATGTAATATATGACATTAGGCCTACTCAAAATAAAATAAAATACACATTAACTTAAAGGGTACATAACACAGTTTCTGCCAATCTCATGTTAATCTTGAGTACCTATAGAGTAGTAGTGCATCCTTCCTTTCTCTGAAGAGTCTTTAGTTTTATCATATTTATAAAAGACATAGGCTGTACCGATTATTCCGCAGTGGGCGGAGCTAAAGAGTCGCGCATGCACACACACACACACAATACATCGTGGCATTATTCCTGGGTAACTTTCGATTCACTATACGTTCATGTTGTTTACATTATATGCACTTACGCGCCGAATGCCAACAAAACACAGACACTTGATGTAGTTTCACTCACCGCCTGCGGTTTTGACTCAACAAACAAACACACTTGCAGAACTCTGTTGCTGCTCCGGAAAAACAAACTGCATCCACTGTTCCCTTAACGCTGGATTCTTTGGGAAGCAACTCATTTTTTTTTTTTAAATTTTGCCAAGTTTAGCATGAGAATCCAACTCTTTAACAGTGTAAATAAGTCAGAATGCATGAAATAGCATTAGACCCCCCCCCTTTAAAATAAAATATACAAAAACTAGAACTTATTTTATTTCAGCTAGTTGCCAATGCAACATTTCTCATTTTCGTTTAGTTTAAAGGTTGGGTAGGACATTTTCAGAGCGGTTAGCAATAGCAAGCTATCTTTAAAGGAATGAGATCCCACCCTCCCTCCAGGGCGCTCTCCAAAGCCACACCTCCTCCAAAACACATGAATGCATGCAGCCAGAGCAGAGTCTGCAAAGTGTCACGAGAGGCGTTTAATTACCTTGAGTTTCAAAGCACATAACATTACAATAATAATGAACCAAATCAATTTACAGAGCTCTTACTTGTACCACCTGACTGCTGCATATCAATTTTGGCATTGATGGCAGTCACGGCTTGCCATCTTGTAATTGCGGTTACTAATTGGCACAAACGCGGCATAAGCTTGTTGTTTTGGTTCAGTAGGAACTGTAAAAGGCAGCTGCTGATTGTTTTTAGCCCTCGTGGCTGTCTGTCTACAACTCTTTTCAAATTATGATTCCTAGTTATCACAAATGTGGTGTCTAGATTGGGAACCCAGACCATAATTCTTGTACTTGTAATTAGATTACATTACATTTTAAAATACTCGTAATCAGATTATAGTTACTTTTTTATTGATTACATGATTACATTTTATTCTCAAAATGGCAGTAAATTATTCATAATTCATTGATTCTGCTTCGTTATATTTTAAATTTTCCTTTCAGAAAAGCCTACTGCTTATAAGTTCAGAAGATCTTCCAGGTTTGTGGAATTGCACACACAGACCATGTGACTAGTCATGTAACTATCACTGAAAACTGAGAGCTACACAGCATTTAATCACTCGATTTACAGAAATCATTCCACTTTTAAGTGAGAAGTGCTTTCTCAACATCGCTTATTTAATCAGCTCCTTACGAACACATTAAATATTATTTGAATTATCATTCAGTGAGTCATTTAACCATGTATTACTGTCTTTGGAAAGCTTTTAAAAAAAAATTTAAATGTACAAATTCCAGTCTGGGAAACCCTGATGTAATCTAATATTTAAAGGCACAATATGTAAGATTTTTTTGATTAAAATATCCAAAAAACACTAGAACAGTGTTATATATTTTGCTGACTTGTGTACTTACATTATCCCAGATGTTTCCAAGAATGTTTAAATCCAGAGAATTAAGCAATTTTAACCAGGACATGGACCGTGTCCGTACGTCGCCTATCAATGACGTCATACCTGCCTTACCCTCGATTTCCGATTTTATTTTGTAGAAACCATGGAAACACCAAAGATGCTTTAATATATTATATGTTTTATTAGACAAGGGAACAACATTATACATTATAGACAGAAAACTAATTATTGTACAGTAATACAGCATTTTCTCTGTCATACAATATGTTTTAAAATTAATTGCATGCCATTTAGCAACACAAGCAATATAGTATTTATTAATATGATATTCTAATATCGATCTAACTGCAGTGTGCAACAAGTGTCTCATAGCAGCCGCGGAGCGAACACACAGAGTAACGTTATAACATCATTTTCAACACACTCAAATGTATCTAATATGATAAAACAGCGCTGCGTTACCCCACATACGCTTGACCGGAAGAAGCGGTAGCGGCAACTGTGGCATAATAAAAGTTCCGTTGCTGTCGAGCCGTGTGTCGCGCTCGTCTATCATTAGCAATTGCTTCAGCGACCTCGTTCAGCTCCCACAGCATTCGGCCCTGCTCTGCTTCATACAACAGTAACGTTAACGTCCATGAACATGATTTCTACCTGAGTCCCGTTCCGATTCTTTTCCACCGGCTGTGAGGTGAAGACGACAACTCCCAAGATTCTGCGCTCAATCTCGGCGTCATCAAGCCTTTGTTTTGAATAGGTGACCTCTAGCGGCGAAAAACTACATATTGTGCCTTTAACGGACTTCATGTTGTTGATAAGAAAGAATGGAATACATTTTATTTCTCTTTCTATTTTTATATCAATATGGTACAAGATTATCCTATTCAAATCAATGTGATAAACGAGTTAGGTCAAAAGTAATCCAAAAGTAATCTAAAAGTAGTCAGATTACATTACCTTAAATGTGTAATGTAATGGATTACATTACATGTAATTTGAAATCAGTAACCAACAACAATTAGTAAGTAATCTACCCAGCACTGAATAGGGTATATGTAGCACAAGTTAATAATTCCAGAAGTAAATATCGGACCATAACAGCCTGCAAAAACAGCATGGAAAGCATCACGATCATGATGACAATCATGCCTTCATGACACCAGTGTAAAAAGCGCTAATGATAGTGTTTTGGTATCAGCCACTAGAGGTCTATCTTGAGCCTTCCAATCTTGTTTCCATCAGTTTGTACTATGGTTTGCACAGATGGGGATCTCTGTAGTGCGCTCTTTCGGTCCCGAGTGCTCTGTCTCTCTGGAGAGGCGTCTAAAGTGCACACGCTGTTTTGTGTGTGTGTGTGAGCTGTGGCACACAGAGGTCTTATTTTAAACACTCTTGTTAAAAAATATATGAGTGTGCTGATATTTAATTGATGGCCCTCCCAGACTGCGCAAGGTACTGTACCACGGCTAGTGAGAAAGTGGAAGAGAAACTATCACAAAACAAAAAACACAAACAATATTATCACATCGGCAGTATGAAAGCACCATCTTGATCAACATCTGTTTAATAGGTGGATTCCAAGCTAACAAAAATATCTAAAAATTCGTTTTTTAAAAGTTAAAAACGGTTACGTTAAAGGAACCTTCCATTTTGTGATTTTGCAAACATTATGGGAATGTTACTTTTGATTTATTTCTAAATCTTCTGAAACAAGTTGTAACATTTAAAAAATGTTAGATGAACATTAGGAAAACAGTGTTGATGTTAATGTTGTGTTAACGTTTATTAAAGATCAGATAATTTTGAATTAAGTAATAATGTTTGTTCGTAACTCTGACAGAACCTTGCCTGAACGTTAAATAACAAATAGTAATTATAATATAAAAAATAGATAAAATGTATGTGAACCCAACAGGACAAGCATAAAAACTGCACCTTTAGAATTTTGTGGATGATATTCAGGGCGAAACTGAAGCCAAGAAAACTGTCTCCATCACCACAATTCTTTCCCTCTTGTATCAGAGATTAATGAAGCACAAAGAACATTTGTACCATGAAAATGAAAAAGATAAGCTCTAAACACTTCATTGTGCTCCAGCGCTCGCTTTGGCTTGAAGATGCGGATATGTGCCTTTACTTGCAAGCCCACAAAGATAAGTTAGCTGCTTTTGGATTTATCTAAATGGAAAATGAGATCACAGTGCGTCTGAGAAGCTGGCACATCCAAAATACGTTAATAGGTGCCCATTATTACCATTATCTGCTTCCATAACAGAAACTTAATCATAATTAAATTTGGGGCGTTAATAGTACCTTGCAAAATATAGCCTGAAAATATGGAAATGGTCCAATATGTAAAGAAAAATGCTTTAGAGCAGAGAAAGCAGGACAGTATTGAAGGTAAAATGTCTTATCTGATCTTTATTTCAGTAATTCTTTTAGCAGTGTTGGCAAAACAGAACAGTCTACAGCCTGCTAGGGACAAAAAAAGGAGATCTGGGAGAGATTGGAAAGAGAAAAAAAAGAGGGAGGAATGGAGAGAGACAGCAGACTGTACACATGAAGTAGCAACCCGAATTAAAGATTTGGTACAAGCAGGAGAATAAGACCAAAGACCAAATATCCATTATTATACCACAATGTCAGAATTGTTTTGACATAAAAAAGACAAGCAAGAGATGCACACATCGAGAAGCCATATCTTTGGGAAAGGCATGCCACGGAGAGAGGGGTACATTGTGGATGCTGATTAACTTTGACAGGATAAGAGGTGGAACAGAACCACCACATGCACCTGCTTTGGCTAGATTTGGGGTGGGTGAAGGTACAGAGGAGGAAGTGAGAGTTAAGAACTCAGAGTTCACACTGACGGATCCTTGCATAACACAATCTCCAGCTCTGTGCGGAACAGCTTCCCTCCGTCAGACAATGCCATGATGCTCTTCTTTGAGCTAGCCAGACTTTGAGGGACAATGACCTAAACGAGGGCACAAATAGACGTCTATAAGTATTCAGACCAGTCATATTTGTCGCTGAAATGCAGCATCAGTGCAGGCTTAAATATTTAAGTATGTATTTTTAAATATATAATTTAATATGTACAATACTGTTCGAAAGTTTTTTTATGTTTTTGAAAGAAGTCTCTTAATCCTCACTAGGGCTGCATTTATTGTTTTTTTAATTAAAAAATACAGTAAAAACAGTAATATTGTATATATTATTACAATTTAAAATAACAGTTTTAACAATCTTAATATATTTTAAATTTGTAATTTATTCCTGTGATGGTAGAGCTGAATTTTCAGCATCATTACTCCAGTCTTCAGTGTCACATGATCCTTTAATAATTATTCTAATATGCTGATTTGCTGCTCAAGAAACATTTCTTATTTATTATCAATAAAAAAACAGCTGTGCTGCTTAATATTTTTGTTGAAACCGTGATACTCAGGATTATTTGATGAATAGAAAGTTCAAAATAGCACCATTTATTTGAAATAGAAATATTTTGTAACATCATAAATGTCTTTACTCTCACTTTTGATCAATTTAATGCATCCTTGTGGAATAAAAGTATTAAATTCTTCAAAAAAAGAAAATCAACCCAAAACTTTTGACCAGTAGTATAAACAGAACATTTCTATCCATCATTTAATGTATCAGTATTCACAATTTGACATTCAAAACCAATTTCATACCATTATTTCTGCAAATGTAGCTTTGATGACCATTTTGTCCATTCTGCAGCATTAAATTGTGTAAATGCACTTTTTTGTGGTATATATGGCGCTTCAGATACAGCTTTTGTGCCACATTTTCAATTAAAAGATGTAATAGAGTGCTAAATTCCCATCTAACACCAAGTTACCATTTTATGTTTTTGGTAGAGGTCTCTCAGCAGTGCATCCAGTTCATGTTCATCAATGTAACCATTTCCATCCTGTTAAAGAAAAAAAGGAGAGAAACAGTTTTACATATATTTTAAATCATAAACATCTTAAAGACATTTTCTAACAGCCCATTCAACATCTGATGGAACATGTTCTAGATGTACTGCAGATGAGCAAATGCTCATCTTCTAGATGAAAACATGCACATCAAATAAACGTCTCCGCTGTGTATATGTGCTATTTGGGAGGATGAGGCAATTATGCTTTGTGGTTGAAATAGTAGTGCTAAAGTGTTATTTTTGTGTATATGGTCATATGTGGATTACTAACCCACAGTACAAGACAAACTAATAAGGACACAAACGTGAAAAATATACACATTATCTGACCTTGTCATAAAAGTTGAAGATTACTTCAAATTCTTCAGCAGATAGTTTGAAGTTCTGGCGATGAAGAGGAAAAAAGAGACATTAGTTTATGCTCAATGTATGTGTGTGTGTAAAACAGAGGTTTATACTATAGTGTAATATCAATCTGCCTTTAGATTTGATTTTGAAGGACTGAATTTTCATAACTAGAAAATAATCCTCCAAATCCTTTGGATTATAACAGAACAGTGTAGCGACACTTAGCATCATTCCTACTGTAAAAAAATGGAATGCATACCATTCATAAACAAGCCAATATAATATAATAATGTGATGCATTCATGCCAAATATAGCACACAAAAGTGGCTTTGTGTAATACAGAATTGTTTATTCATCTCGATGGTATTCCACTAATATTAAATTCATATCTGAATTGCATTGCTCATGTATTATATTCTATGTATTATATTGGTTTACAATTTACAGTGAGCATTTTATGCACCTGTATGTCAGTTTTACAATGCCTCCTGATTCCTCTACTGAATGAACGTGCTCCCAGTACATTACAAAATAAATTCTATATATAATTTATGTACATTTTAAACATTTTACACTAACTTCCATTAATAACATTAAAAACATTAACACACTATGTAACTTACTATGAGTCTAAGTTACAAATAACACACAAAAAAAAATCACATATAAAGGGTATAATGTTATATATATAGTGTATATCTGTATGTAGTGGTATAATGTAAGCATATAATGTAAGATATTATATAAAGCCACTAGAATGTATTATACCAAACCTAACTACAATATGCTTCTATATTATTAAAATATTACAAAAAAGGCTGGCTTAAAAAGTTAATTCGTCTTGACATTATTACTAAGACAATTTGACTTTTGTTAAATTAATCTATTTAAAAAAATTATTTAAAAAAATCACATTCAAATATATATATAAAATCTACAGTCAAATGATTTTTTATTAAAATGTTTGTCTATAGAATGAGACAATTTCATGATTGTTTAAAATCTTTCTCATGATTTAAGCAGACTTGTCACCCTGATAATGCAATGAGGCTGAACGTGGACCAGTTATTCCAGCCGCAACATATTTTCAGTTGTTTTGTTGAGAAAAAAAGAGAGCGAAAAATAAATAGAGAGAGAGAGCATCTAGTGAATGTGACTGGGCCAGATAAGTACATCTCAGGTTCAAGAATAATCTATGGAGATTATCGTAACTACAGTAGGATTGAAATAATCCCTATCAACCCAGGAGCTCTGTGGCAGAAATCAGTTACCAATCTGCTGTCAGGTTCACACACAGACAAAACCTATAAACACACATATAGTAGGAACACACACACACACACACACACACACACACACACACACACACACACACACACACACACACAATTGATCTAAAAAAGAAACTCTTGCTATAATGCAAATCTCAGTTTTTTCAGCTCTGACCGTATGCTACTGCCATTCTACTGTAACTGCTATTGCCAGTTTATTTATTTTTGCTTCTCCCCCTCCTAGCTTCCAGTATATCACACTTTTATTGCGCTAATTCTACTGCTGCACTCTGTTTTGCACATTTTACTATTCTAACCCTCATTCTGCCCTGATACACCATGTCTTTTGTGCTACAAATGTCATTTGCACTGTACTGGCATTTGTACCTGATTTGCTCATTTGCAACATTACTATTTGCACTTAGATGATAGATGATGTATTCCATTGAGCTCGTTTACATGCACATTCTTAACCCGATTAAGCTTAATAAGCCGACAATGCATGTGGTCACGTAAACGCGTTAAAGGCATAATATGTAAAATTTTTAGATGAAAATATCCAAAAACCACTAGAACTATGTTATATATTTTGTTGACTTGTGTACTTACATTATACCAAGCATTTCCAACAATGTTTCAATCCAGAGAAATCAGCAATTTTAACCAGTGTTACAGACCATGTCATTGGATTCCCTGTCACTGACGTCATATCCACGCTGCCCTTGATTTCCAGTTTTACTTTCGTAGAAACCATGGAAACATCATTTTCCATGTCATTAACTGAATGTCATTTAACAACACAAGTCATCCAGCTTTTATTAATATGATATTCTAATATCGATCTAGATTACTGCAATGTGCAACAAGTCTCTTATACAAGCCACCGAGCGAACGCACAGAGTTATAGCATAACTTTCAACACACTCAGATGTATTTAGTATTATTGTTTTAACCATGTAAAACAGCGCTGCGTTACCCCACATACACAACGAAAAGAGCGGAATCGGATGACTGCAGCATAATAAAAGCTCCGCTGGTCTCGAGACTGGTGTGAATCGCAGGTGTCTCTCATTAGCATTCGCTACCACGGCTCTCGGCCTCGCCCTGCTTCATACCACCGTAACGTTAATAAAACTTTAATACATCCGCTCATCCATGAACATGATTTCTGCCCTAGTCCGTCGGATTCCTTTCCATCGGCTGTGGAGGTGGAAGACAACAACTTCCATGAATCCACGCTCATTCACGGCATCATCTAGCTACGCCTTTGTTTTGAATAAGCGACCTCTAGCGGCGAAAATTACATACTGTGCCTTTAACCCGTTTTACTTTATCGGAATAAGGTTATAAATGGGTTAAGCAAAAAAAGAAAGAAAGATCAAAACAGCAATATTTTTGCTCCTTACCCCGATTTTGCCGTTATGTAAACAAATTAACCTGCGTTCTGTCAGCTTAATTGAAGTGCGCATGTGTGATATGTGACAGGAAAGCATCCTTACTGCAGACTTAAGCGTATCCAGACAGAGCGAGCGTTTCGCATTAGGGGACAAGAAAATATATCGCAAACTGAATCTTTCTTGACTCAAGAAATTATAAAAATGTGTTCTCATCTTGTGCAGCTGAAGTAGAAGTGGTACAGTCAAAATACTGTTTATTTATTTAACATCACACCTCACATCACAAATGGAATACTCAGAGTAAGATACAAGAATGATTAGGTTGATGTCACTACTGGGGAATAACCTGATTTTTTAATAAAGTTTTGTAAAAGCGGTTTATTTGCATTGCCGGGTTATTGGTTAATTTAACAGGTTAATTCAAAAAGCTGATTTTTGGGAGTTATCAGCGTATAGCGTATCACTGTGTATGTAATCATGCTCATTGACTGTGCAGCGCTGCGCAGACCGATCAGTATATGACATCAATATACCACCTGCTCTCTAATCGCTCTTGCGGTACTTTGATGTCATACTGATCAGTCTGCTCAGCGCCGCTTCAAGTCGAACACACCTACTAGCTTTAAAGGTGCTGTATGTAAGAATGACAGCTAGTGGTTAAAATGGGTACTGCAGTCCAAATTCAAAATATTGTTTGCCCCTCCCTCTCCTCCTCAGACTCGACGCTCACGCGAGTTGCCAGTTTGAGGGCATGCAACAGGAACGAGCGAGCGACAATGGAAGGCGAGGAGACTTGCACACTGTAAGTTGATGAGTTGATTTATCCGCGTTTTAATGTGCTTCTGTTTATAGAGATTTTTAGATGGATGCCGAGGCTTTTTAGGTCGGGTAGAATCTGCGATCTCTGACCCAGTTTGTTTGCTGGCTTCCATTACAGCAATACGCTGTGTTTTCCACCAACTGGCAACCTGTGGTGTCGAAATACTATTGGATAAATTAACAATGTGTGTTATCGCACAGACCAAAACAAAATCAGACATTCCAACACGGAACGCACATCTCAAAGTAAAATAACTGAGAAACGAGTATGTGAACTCTGCATGTTTCCTAAATATCTGCAAACATATTATGGTATTTTTATGCTTTAGCACAGTCAAAAACCTACATACAGCACCTTTAACCTTAATTAAACAAACCCGATCAAGCTAATCAAATCCTTCAGGCTTATTTGAAAACTACAGGTATGTGTGTTGAAGCTAACTAGTTGGAACTAAACTCTGTAGGACTGTGGCCCTCCAGGAGCTGAGTTTGACACCCTTGCTCTATACTTACATTTAAATAAGGTTTAATTATTTGGCAGACACTTTTAATCAAAAGAAAAAAAAAAAAAAAGAAAAAAAAAAGAAAAAAAAAAAAACTTACATTGCAATCTAATCTAACATTATGAAGACTTACCTGAAACTTGAGCAGAAAATTCTCTTGCACAGGAAGCAGTCTGAAGACAAAATATAACATACAATATTATATTTAAACAATAATGCAATACTATGCAACTCACTCTGAGGCCTTCTCACCTAGCCATCTCGGACAATCCCAGTTTTCCATCACCATTCAGGTCAAACATTTTAAGCTGCAGGAAAAAAGCATAAATTAAATAGCAGCTGTGTGTGTGTTGTATATATGTGTGCACTGTGTGTATCTACTCACTATGGTCTGTGTATACTCGTTCAGTTTCTTGTCATCGTAATGTCTGTTTGCTTTCTTCAACAGATCTGAGAGGAAGCCCTAAGGGAAAGAAATTATTTTATTTAATAAGGGATCTATAATAGCTATAGGAAGTTCTGTGTGACCTATTGAGTTATACCTTCAGTTCATTGGATTCAATGTATCCGCTACGGTCAGTATCATATTTTCTCCAAGCCTGAAAAATGAAACAATAGCATTAAAACAGATACCTCCACACATACGTAGAGATTATTTGCCCCGTGAAGGTGAAACGGACAGGGTTTCAATCAAAAACGTTCAGATTTCTATGTGATTATGGCATTGTCATCTTGATTAAACCAGTGAATTTGGTATTTGGGTATTACACTGGGATTACTGGCGAGCTGATCTAATGTGGAGGAATACCCACCTATGGATGTGTTATTGTGTGCATTATTGTATGTGTGTGTATCCCTCTCAAATGCTAGTAAAATGCCTTCATTGTGTCGACACTTTTGAAAAGTCTTTACTCTTCTACAACTCAGATGTTCAACAGAACGAACATGTTTTGTATTATTTACAAAATCACCATGTTGTACAAATGAACCTCCATTAACCCAGTAACTCACATACACACACTCTGTTCTTTTATGTATTGTAGTCCATTCATAATGGATAACCCACTGCAAATAGAGTTTTGTAGCGCTCTCTCTTTCACACAGATGCACACAAAAGCACCTCAGATATTCAAAGATATTTCATATTTACAATAAAACAATCTTTTTTTAAACTAATGAATCACAAAACTAATGTAGATTACTGAGATGCACAGTGAGTATAAATTAATTTCACTTTAAATTTCAACAGATCAGGATATCTATAAGATATGGCAACAAAATAATCACTGTATGTTTTTGTGTGTTTACATACTGCCATAAACTCTGCACTGGATCCCACAAACTGTCTGAAGCACAATAGAAAATTCTCCTCTGTTGGCAGGATCTGGGCCAGCTGTAAAAGATAAAGAAAGACATGATGTCATCAAATCATTGTTCATCATAATATCATCACTGGTTTAAAAAAACAAAACTAATCGCATTTAATTCTCAAAAGAAAGTGTCTTGTAGTGCTCACTTGACCAATAAATATACTGAAAAGATACAGATACTGAACATTTAATTTATGAAATATGCCCCATAAAATTAATGATTTAAGTGGCTTTGAACGTGGCATGCTTGTTGGTGCCAGATGGACTGGTCTGAGTATTTCAGAAACTGCTGATCTACTGGGATTTTCACGTACAACCATCTCTAAGGTTTACAGATAATGGTCAGAAAAAGAGAAAATATCCAGTGGCCACTAAGTTCTGTGGGCGAAAATGTCTTGTTGATGCCAGAAGTCAGAGGAGAATGGCCAGACTGGTTCAGGCTGACAGAAAGGCAACCTCAAATAACAACCGCTCGTTACAACTGAGGTCTGCAGAAGAGCATCTCTGAACGCACAACATGTCGAACCTTGAAGCTGATGGGCTACAGCAGCAGAAGACCACACCGGGTGCCACTCCTGTCAGCTAAGAACTGGAAACTGAGGCTACAATTCGCACAGGCTCACCAAAATTGGACAAGAGAAGATGAAAAATGTTGCCTGGTCTGATGAGACGATTTCTGTTGCGACATTCTGATGGTCGGGTCAGAATTTGGCATAAACAACATGAAAGCATGGATTCATCCTGCCTTGTATCAACGGTTCAGGCTGCTGCTGGTGGTGTAATGGTGTGGGGGGGGATTTTCTTGGCACACTTTGGGCCCCTTAGTACCAACTGAGCATCGTTTAAACGCCACAGCCTACCTGCCAGTTGCTGACCATGTGTAACCACAGTGTACTCATCTTCTGAGGGCTACTTCCAGCAGGATAATGCACCATGTCACAAAGCTCAAATCATCTCAAACTGGTTTCTTGAACATGACAATGAGTTTACTATACTCAAATGGCCTCCACAGTCACAGTCTCCTGAAAATGTACCGGAAGTACAATAAAGCTAATTTAACATTTTATATAAATATACAGTAGTGGCCTAAAGTGAAGTCTAGCCTAGGAAAATTTACATCTTCACCCTTTATTCAAATATCAAATATTATTAAATATTTATTAAAGATTTTGTAGGTCAATTGTTTTATTTGTGATCATTTTTGGCCATTCATATGAAAAAAATATGAACACATGCAAAAACAAGAGAGAACCAACGACATATTAATAACTGATTATGTTGTCGTCAATGTATGCTGTTTTTATTTTTTCTATGCTTTTTTGGTTAGTAAAATAAAACCTGTTGCTGTAGTTTTCCTTTGTTTTGTTCTTTCCTCATTTAAAATATTTAATATATATATATATTTTCCTCATATTTTGACTCCAGTCTATAATGCCACTGAAGGGGGATTTCAGCACCATGGACAGCCACACAGTGGAGCACAAAGCTCTTATCCAAAGCAGCCCTTTTGCTACACGATCAACCAAGTGCTGCTGTCTGAGTTGATGCCTGTCTATCTCCCTGGCTTAAGAAGAGAGTGCCTGCAAGAGCTGGACAGGGATGAGAGACCATTTCATGCTCTTGGTTATCTTTTCTGGCCCCAACAGAGGAGCTCATCATTGCTGAACTGCTGAAGGGACACTAAACCGTACCAAACCGAAAAGTAAGTAAAGCTCTGAAACCATCTGTCTAGGACAAGTTCCACCTCTGAGTGGTCTGACACACAAACCTGGGCTTGGAGGATTACCCTTTGTCTATAAAAAGCAAAAAGTACTTTTTAAGCCTTACAATGCAAGTAATGAATTGTTCGATTGAAGGATGTGGACAGTATTACTACATACAGGACAAATATAGTTTTATGATCATCTAATGGTTATTCTATATCTGAAACACATATAGAACATGTGTGTGTATATGTTTTTCTATCCCGGTGGGGACTTCAACCTGAATGCACACAGATTTATGGGGACTCGTGTCACCGCAGGGACCTAACTTGAGGTCCCCATGAGGAAACAAGCTTATAAATCACACAGAATGAGTTTTTTTAATGTAAAAATGCAGAAAGTTTTGTGTGATGGGTAGGTTTAGGGGTAGTGTAAGGGGATAGAATATACAGTTGTACAGTATAAAAACCATTATGTATATGGAGAATGTACAGTATAAAAACCATTATGTATATGGAGAGTCCACACAAAGATAGTGAACCAGACAGTGTGTGTGTTGAATCAATGCTGAATTTTCAGTTTTCAGTGTCATTCTAATATTTTGATTTGGTGCTCAAGAAACATTTCTTATTATTATCAATGTTGTAAACCGTTGTGCTGATTATTTTGTGGAAATCGCAATGCTTTCTTTTCAGAATTCTTTGATGAATAGAAAGTTCAAAATAACAGCATTTATTTGAAATAGTAATCTTTTGTAACGTTATAAATGTCTTTACTTATCTACTCCTATTCTGCCCTTGATTTATTTTGTTATTCGTGTTTTCTGCTATTCAGTACAATAAATTCTCAAAAACATCTCTATTCAGTACAAAACATCTCTATTCTGTTGATTTCTGTTCCTCTGCAAAAAGATACTAACATCAAATTATTATTGTTCATCCCAGCAAGAATTAAAAATGTGCTACTATCTTCAAAAGATAACTTCAAAATGCTTATATCTTACTACCAAAGTCAAGCAGAAAACCCCAAAAAGCAAGAATGCAGAAGATGACAGATACAATGATCCCAACATGGCTAATCTGAGTTTCCATCTTAGATTCACACGCTGCACACAGAAGAACAGATCATCGAGCTGCTGAAATCCTGCCTTTCAAGCTTTCAAGATAAAGCGGCATGTTTGAGATTGTGCACCAGATTGAAAACAGAAAAACTGTCTGAAGTGTGAGTAAAAAACAGTCCAAACATACCACGTAGGGACCACAACCAGAAGGATTTTGTTCATAGTCATTTACAATTTCTAATACAGTGAGATTTGCATGATGCAGATCATTTGAATATACTATAACCACATCCCTTCTGCATTCACTGCATGGTCTCCTACTAACTAAGCTTTAATCTGGTGCATGGAGAGGCTCTTCTCATCCTTTCAAAACCATTTTACCTCCACTAAACTATATGGGACTAACAAATAGGTAAAGGGAAAGAAATGTAACCACTAAAAGCATTTAAAAGCAACCAGCCAAACAAACTTAATACCTTCATAACTGAAGCAGGCTGACATTAATTGGAGAAAGGAGAGCTCATATGTTCATGTGGTCTCTGTGACTGGATTAGTGAGGTTTTTCTTCCAGCATAAATCATTTTATCCATACGCTCGTGCCACCATCATGATGGACGTCGCCCCCCATCCTCCCCCTCCCCCTCATCCATCTCTCCCTCCACTCATTTGTCTCACTGCCCCTCCCTTCATCATTCCATCATCCCCTCGATAGATGCCACCTTCTGCCCTCCTTCAAGCCCCTAATCTGCCCTCATTGTCCTCTTTATATTTCCACCTGGTGTTCCATTAATCTCTGATGGTGGTTCTGCAGAACGGTCTCTCTTCAGAGCTTCAAACCGTTGCTGTGGCTGTAGTCTACTTTGGTAATGAAAAAGGGTGGGAATTTACCTCTGACATCTCAATCTTCCCATCACCGTTCTCATCGAATTTCAGCATAAACTCTTTCATCCTGTCTTTGAATGAAGCATTTGAAGGATCCTGAAAAAAAACCAGCACCGTTCCTACTTCAATTAAGTCCAATTTATTTTCAAAAAAATCTTTAAAACATGCCATGCAGAAAATATATTGACATTAGAAAACATCAGCCAGATGGTATCTACTCAGATGGCATGTGCATTAGGCTAGATTAATCTAGGCATCTCATTCTGTAGTTCTTAATAACTGTATGTGACATTCAGATCACCACTTATCAAGTACAACTGCATCTGATGTTTTTACCATAATTAACGAACACACACAATGCGTGACTCACCGCACTTTTCCGTGCTAACTCGAGCTCACGAATGAAGTTTTCCAGTTCCTTCCCTTCAATGCAGCCATTCCCTAGAAGAAAATGAATTTAAGTTAATCTATTTAATTATGAGTTTACACTGAACATCAAAGACACACAGATGCGGTTCAACTCACATTGTCTGATGTAACTTGACAATCAGTTTCTCTTTATAAATGAAATGAGGGTCTTATAATCAGTTCTTGTCTCGTTGATTTAAAATGCTGAAGGACAGATTACAGATAAATTCAATGAGCTACATAGGGATTTTATCCATATTTCCCTTAGAAACAATGTACAGGGAAAATTCTTGCATCTCAGACACACTGCAGTTTCTCAGTCTAGTCATTCTTTTAACTGATAGTTCAATTTAACTATTTAACTATAGCTATTTCCAATGTGCAGATTTCTACTAGAAGAACTACTTTTTTACTTCTCTGCTGAAAAACCAGCCTAAGATAATTTGCTGGTCTTAGTTGGTCTCCCACCTTGGCCAGGCTGATCTGTTTGCGGGTTTTATAGAGTTCTGGACACCTTTTTTAGATGGTCATGCAGATTGACCATCTTAAAACAGTTAAGACCAAAAAAACTAGCTTTGGTTGGTTAAACTGTTCTTTTCAGCAGGGTTTATAGTAGATACATCAAGTGAAAGTCTGTAACAAGATGAATATATGACACTCCATGCTAAGTCTAAACCAGTCAAAGATGGTTTGCTGGTCTTAGCTGGCCTCCCAGACTGGACATTCTGATCTGTGTCTGGTCTCATGGTGGTCTTGGATACTTTTCAGCAGGTCAGACTTGAAAACCAACTGGCTGACCAGCTAATCCAGGTGAGTGTCATGTTCGCCAGGTTCGCCAGGTTGACCAGATGAAGAGCAAACTGCGGAGGCCAACTTAAACTAGCTAACAACAGCTAAGCATCTTAGGCTGTTTTCTTCTTCTTCCCAGCTGGAGCGGTTCTCTTTCAACCCCCGCCCATCACTTTTTATCTTCGAAGTCTCTCAAACGCTGACACACAAATCAATTGGAAGGAAAGATTCCATTCCAGAGCGAAATCAATAATGCCAACAATGCCTGTGGGGCATAATTTACTGAGCTAAACGCGTGCCTACCGCTGAAAGAAGTTAACAGGGCGATAGCAGGCAATCATCCCACTGGAGCTTTTTCAGTTCCCCTGAATTATTCAAGAAGACGCTTGTGCGTAAAACTGCATTGCACATTGCATGAGGATTCAACTTGAGTTAGCGTCCCGCTAGATCAGTGTTGCCAGATCCCGCAAAACAAGCTGTTTCTGACCAAAATTATCCTAAAAAATTACTTTATGTGGGGAAAGCAAAACATAAAATAACATTCTGGAAATAGGAATCCCCCTAAAAAATCTCAACATACGATTGTCAATTAATATTCAAAAGCGACTCAATAATAAGCGGGCGTGGCAACACTGCTCTCGCTGCTCAAATACTTGCATTTACTTTTTTAATTTTTTTGACGTGTAACTCAATTAATTACTTTCCATAGGAAACTAACATTAAAATAAAAACGTAGTCTAGCCTACATGTGTGTGCGTTAGCACAAATAAATATGTCGAATACGCTAGCTTTTCAAACAAACCAGAAAATAAACGAGTAAAACAAAAATATAGACCTATATGTATGTTTAAAGGTTTAATAATTTGTTTGACAATAGCAGATATCTCCATCACTAAAAAACACTGCGTACACTCAGAGACTCTTTCCAAAAGCATTGCCCGTATTGACGGTTTACTATAGATTATATTACTTATTTTTAAAATTATCATTATTATTTCAACATAAAATGTACAGAATATAGGCTGTATACGTTTAATATATAATTTTAATTAGCCTAATTGTAGACATAAATCAAATGCAATAGCCTACATAAATCAGGGTAGATAAGTAGCCCAATAGCCTCCGATGCATAGGCTACAACTAAATTAAGAACGTTTTTCGTCCCGGGACGTTACACTCACCGTCAGCATCGAATTTATTCCAGATGTCGAGAAACTGGGTGGCAGTGAGTTCCGCCAGGTGCAGAGGAAGAGGCTCTGGTGCTTTATTCGCCATATCCAGCCTGTAGTTTTTCTCTCCCTTAAGGTTTTGATATTCTTTTTCTTTTTTTCTTCTGTCTTTGTCTTTTCTTCTGTCCTGTCGTTGAAGCACTCCTCTACCACTATACGAGTCACTGGAAGTAGCCCGAGAGAGACAGCAGTTTTAAACCCCAACCGCCACTGTTGAAGCGTGCAGTTCACACACTCACCAAAAGGCGGCAGCATATAGCGCTTGCAGAAAATAGCATCAAAGATTCCTAAAGTATATTGACAGTGACCAACATTGCCTGTGGTCGCTAAGAAAGATATGGAAGGCTTTATTTATTAAATTTAGTCAGTCATTTTATGTAAAGGCTAATATCCACACAAGTGTCACATAAATGTACTCTTTGTGTAGAACTAAAATAGATAGATAGATAGATAGATAGATAGATAGATAGATAGATAGATAGATAGATAGATAGATAGATAGATAGATAGATAGATAGATAGATAGATAGATAGATAGATAGATAGATAGATAGATAGGGGATGTGAAATTTTCATTCCCTTCCTTCCCCATTTTCCAACATTTTAACCAATAAACATATCAGGATATTTATTGGGAAAACGAGAGAGAGAGAGAAATGAGACAGAAACAGAATTAGTTTGGGGGAGAGTTTACAAAATGATAGGGAGACATATAAGAGAAACTGTAAAGACATGGACAGTAATAAGCTATGCCATAAAAAGCAATCTCAGAAATTGCACATAAACTAAATAAATTGGCATCATTTACTCACCAACAGAGGTGTAAAGAGTACCTGAAAACCATAATTGAGTAAAAGTGCAGATTCCTTACAGGAATTGGTTACAAGTCACCAATTCCAATACAACTCGAGTAAAAGTCTTAAAGTATCTGATTTTAACAGTACTTAAGTATTTTACTCATACTACATATAGGTTCAACTATGCACTAGTCCTCGACACCTGAGAGACATACCAGTGAAAATAAGAAACAATTGATTTGTAAGATGAGAAATCATGTTTATTTTCTAAAATCAAAATCATAAGTACAGTAACTAATTACATTTACTCAAATACTTTACACCACTGCTCACCAATCACACACTTTTCTCAGCAGTTTGGGCAGAAGGATGCTTACAGGTCTCTGCAGGTCCTGCTGAGTTTGGTGAATGTTCTCCAGCACCTTTTCATTAATGCCTTTGAAAAGTCTGTTGTAATCCTGTATGACATGATTGGTGATGAGAGACACTTGCAGAAGGATATGCTGGCGAGCACCTTGAAACTGCACTTACTGCAAGAGAGGGAGAATGAGAGAAGAAACATTTAAGAGATTAAAAAGGGGCAGTAAGAAGGTTGGCAGAGATTACGTAAAAGAAAAAGATGTTAACGTGTTCTCGTATACTCGTATCATTCAGAAGTTTGGGGTCGGTATGATTTTTTTAATGTTTTTGAAAGAGCCCTCTAATGCCCACCAAAGCTCCATTTATTTGATTAAAAATACAGTGCAAACAGAAATATTGTGAAACGTTATTACAATTTAAAATAACTATATTAGTTTTCTATTTGAATACATTTTGAAATGTAATTCATTTCTGTGACAGCAAAGCTGAATTTTCAGCAGCATTACTCCAGTCTTCTGCCACACGATCCTTCAGAACTCATTCTAATATGCTGATTTGTGCTAAAAAAAACTTGCAAATAAATGTATATATTTTTAATTATCAATGTTGAAAATTATACATTTTCTTCAAGATTCTTATTCTAATGCATCCTTGCAAAAAAAAAGTATTACTTTAAAAAAAAAAAAAATCTTAATAAACCCACATTTTTGGACTGTTGTGCATATAGTTTTAGTGAATAAGATGAACAGTTCAACATTCTTAAAATGTTAGGTGGATTCAGGTAAATTGTGCCAAAAATAAATATCTAAAATAAGTAACATACATAAATAATCATATTTTTTCTGCATGAAAATGATGACCAGATGCAATTCCTACATTAGCCAAAAAAAAACAGTGCTATACACAACCAGATTTCCCATAATCCAACTAAGTGACAGTGATGACTGTCCTTCCGCCAGCACAAAACATGATCTGATGCAACAGATTGGCACATGTCCAGTGTTAGAGCTCAGCAAAGGGAATCTCCCTATAATCAGACATACAATGCCATCTGCAAAATGTACCCACATATGTAGAATGTTGTTCATTTGATGTAAGGGATAATACATTTTTTAGGCTATGCAGTATTTTGGCTAGAACACATGCAGCACACACATATGTGCTTGCCTTGATCCTCTTCAAAGCCAAGAATAAGCCGTGCCACTTCTGCCATATTCATGTGGTCAGTGATGAGCATGATGTCACCAACACCTCCTGCTGCATTAGTGACCATCAGAATGTTCACACTCAGCAAAGCTAAGACATGCACAGGGAAAGTCACCTACAGTGTATGCATGGAAGACCCCAGGATGACCTCCACTAGAAGAAAAGGTTCTATATAGAAGTCAGGAGCATATAGAACATTCCCATCATGGCATCATTTTATGGATTTAGTTTTAATGAATTCATTTTAATTTTAATTAAATTTCATATGTTTAAAATAAAAAAAATAAAAAAAAACAGCTCATAAACACATTATCACTAGAAAAAAATTGAAATAACCCATTAAACATGAAATTATTATGCAATCATTGAAGACATTTCTCCTTATATACAGCCTCTTTGGAATTAAAAAAATTAAAATTCTGTCACCATTTCCTCACCCTCAAGTTGTTCCAAAGCAGATCTTGGCCCCCACTGACTACCATACTAGGGGGAAAAAATACTATGGTAGTCAATGGGGACCGAGATCCAATTGGTTACCGACATTCTTCCAAATATCTTCCTTTGTGTTCAGCAGAAGAAAGAAATTCATACAGGTTTGGAACAACTTGAGGGTGAGTAAATCATGACAGAATTTTCATTTTTGGGTGAACTATCCCTTTAAGGGTTCTTTAAAATTGAGTCAAGAACCTTAGTGTCAGGATCACCAGTCACCACGGGTGTTTCTCAAACGGAAGGCTGCATCCTATGAAGGCTGCATATCTCGGCTGCCACATCATCAAAAGTCGCTGAAGGCCATCTCAATTTGAAGGATCCTTGGAAGGCAGCCTTCGTTCCACGTCCTTCATTCGGCCTGTTTTAAAGGATGCATCGGATGTATCCTTTGCGGCCTTAAATCACCCACAATCCTTTGCACACATTTAAATTCACAAAAATAAACTGATGGAAAACGAGTCGGTACTGAGCTTGTCTGAGTTTATTATGAAATGTAAGACAAAAATAATGTTTCCGGACATGAAAGCATAGATGTTATCTTTTGTTTTGCTGTAAATTTATCACTAACATTAAACTGACAATAATGTAAGCTGTTGGGAGACCACAGACAGCTGTCATTCACTGTATTGAATTAATAGAAAGCCAGTTAATATAAAGATTTGAAATACAAAGTATTCAAAGTTTTAATAGTATTTTCATGCCGTGACCGTGGGGGCGGGAACGTGTGACGTAGCCATGCACACTTACTAGACCATCTCATTCTAGTGTTTAATTTCTGATGAGGACACTAGCCTACAAGCCTCAGAAGGACTGGACTGGGAAGGATGCAGTCTCGGTAGGATGCAGCCTTCCGTTTGAGAAACACCCCATGCCTGTCACATCTGCACACTACATCTCCCACAATCCTCCCTGGTTATCGCTTCAAAATTACCACACCTGTCTGCCATCACCCTCATCTACTGCTCTACATAAGCCAGCCCCACACACACAGAGTTGGTCTGGTCTGGTCGACTGCTATATTGTCTATGATGGCCAACGGCTATGCTTATTTACCTAAGTCTATCTCCCTGTGCTCCATTCATCAGTGGTCCTTCCTTCCTGGATCCTTGTTTCCTCCAGATCGTCTGGTTACTACCTGTAACAATAAGAGACATTGTTCATATCCAGTACAACAGTGATTTAAAGGTGTGTGGTGCTACTTACCTCTCAGGACCATCTTCATCATTCTTCATATGCTCTGGTTGTGTGTGTGTATAATCCTCAATCTCTATATTTCACCTGCTTGTTAATAAACTGAGTCATTCACTTTACTCAGCTGTGCCCATTGAGTCTGTGACACCCAGGGTTCCATATTAAACCTTTTTTTTTTTCTCTAAGTGTCCCTTTTCCCTGTAAATGGAAGATGCTTATAATGCCAATAATGTATTTCTTTTTAAATAAAACAATCTCCAATTAGCCAAATAATACGTACTATGAAAAAGAGTTCTTCTGAATTTAAGGTGCAGCAATGAACCACTGAAGAACCTTTTTTTTAATAGTGTAAAAGGCGATCCATGTTTGATTGGTAAGTAGATAGAGACCGAAAAGAGAGATAAAAAATGTGAAAGATTAAAGAGTTAAGTAACAGATTTATTCCTCTGAGTTTACACAACAAAGCTTAAAAAGGTTCAGTCATTCTTCTGAAAGGGTCTTGTGTGCTGACTAAACAACAAATTTTGTGTATGTGCCATTCAGAGTGCTCAGGCTGAAGTACTAATAGTAATGGATGCGTCCTCACAAACGCACGCGCACACACACACAAAGCAGTGGAACTTTCCAAATTACTGCTGGCCAGTTTTTCTTAGAGACAGAATCATGCACACGCACAATTTTATAGACTTAGTGGTAGAGAGGGTGCATATGCATATATTTATACTGTCTGGAAAATGTGTGTGTGCAAACAAATATAATGTATAGGAATGATGAAAGAGAAAAGTTAAACATGACTGACTTGGATCTCACTATTCAACAGAAGCAGCACTGCAAACATAACCAACACCTTTTAAGACATTTTGCATTATTGAAACACTCCACAAAATAAAACACTTTCTTTAATATATCACGTCTTGGCATGCATCCTAGCTAACTCAGTGCTTAGACCACTAGGTTATGGAAATTTCCCCTGACATATCAGATCAGTTTAATGTTTAACTCATAATGCATTTCATTCCTCTAGATTAGAAGAGAGTGACATTAGAAAGAAGCTTTGGATTAAATACTGAATGTGTGGCATATGTCAAGATTTCAGTGAGAGATATTATTGTGAATAATCTCATGCTGTGCAGCTATTAGCGACATCATGTTTACGCATGTGCAAATGTGTCACTTCACTTTAAGCAGTATATTCCTATATTACTGAATTCTTTTAGGGAAATGTGTGTTCATAGAAAAAGTTAAGCCGATAGTTGCCAGCAGACATACTGTAATGAGACTGAGGAAGGAACATCCATGGAAATCCCACTCCAACTATGAATCATAGTCCTGATGGTTTATAAACCACTAAAGGCCTGCACAGCAGATGGCCGCTGCAGTTCTGCAAAGTGTGCAAAATTTACTAGTATGTGTGTTTGTATTTGTCAATGTAAGTTTTACTACATTAAAATTTTCATGCGGCCCATCCTATATATGTTAATGAGTGTGCTCAGGGCTTTAACAGTAGTCATATACAGGCTGACAAAAACAAAATGTAATAGCTTAAATAGCTTTATTTAGTCTGTCATTCTGGTGGGGGGGTTCTGAGGGAGAAGCAGAAACTATCCATCAGTTGGGTCAGGATGAGAGACCAGTCCAAGGGGCCATTTACACAACACCGTTTTCAACTAAATGGGTTTCAAAGTGCAAGTTTTTGAAAACAATACTGTTATTGTCACCATGTAAATTACAAAACCGTGAATTTGTGAAATGCACATGCGTATTACGTGTTCAGTCTATAGGCGCATAGTTTTTCTTTACAAAGTGACATCGCCAACTACTGGCCTGGCATGCATAATACAGGGGATCGAAAAACGTATCCATTTTTAGTACATTGTTGTCCCTTGCACCATTACACCCTTAATCTGCTAAGACCTGCAAACCTAAAAAAAAAAAATCAGAACTCAAAAAAATTCTAAAAATTGTAGATTATACAGTTATACAAGTTGTTGTGGCTCAACAGCTTATTGTCTAGAATCTTTGAACTGTTAAGATTCTAAAAAAAAAAAAGAAAAGCTTTTGCATTTCAACCTGCTGACTTTCACTATTTATATATTACAGTACTGAAGTATTTTTACTTTCAAGTAATTTTATTTTTCAAGTATATGTACTCAAGTATCAGTGTTCTACTTTGGAAAACTTTTACTTCACAACATTCCAAAGCATAATATTGTACTTTTTACTGCACTATGTTTCATATTGAATATCATTTAATACTTAATTACATTAAAAATGTAGTACTTTCTTACTTTTACTTAAGTACAAGTACACTGTAAAAAATGAATCATGGGTCTTGTAATTTTCACAAAATAAATTAAGGTGACAATTAAAAATAGTGTGTATATTTTCTTAAGTAAATTGTGATTCAGTGTTGTATAGAAAATATTGAGAACATTTCTCTAATAAAAACAAGAGATACACTTTCCTAATTTTTTTAAGGAAATTAAAGCAATTTTGAGGCTTGAATTGAGAAACCAATTAAGCTGATAAAATTAAGGAAAAAAAGGCTACCTATTTATTTTAAGAGTATTAGCTCAATTATGCAGTTTTATTTAGAGATACCATTGTTAGTTCCCAGCATGCTTTGCATATGGCTGGAAATGGAGAGTTAATATTGAAATTAAGTGTTATTTTATGTATTTTTGAGTGAAGGGAAACATCTGTTAATGTTTAATGTTCAGTTATGTTAGACATTTGAAAGAGTTTCTGTTATGTTGAAGTTTTGACCGCTACCATTGTGGAGAAGAGCAGAGCTTATGGTTAGGTTGTGATGTTAATATCTGTATATACTAATATTATGAAGCATGCTGCTTTGTTCAATGAGCATTAACTTGGCTAATGCCAATGCAGTAACAAGTTTGTTTCTACTTGTGCTGTGCTAGCAGCATAGGCTATTAATTGTATAATGTAACTCAAAGTAAAATATAAACAGGTCATTTCCATTCACTCTAATTTATACCCTTTTTTTTTTAAAGTCAACTTAAAATAAAAAAGCACATTTCACTAAAAATATTAAATTAATTGTTTCATAGACTAAATAATTTAGGAGATTTTACATGATTTATTCAGGTAGATTGCATTAAAAAAATCAACCCTTAAAAACTACTCAAAAATATTATGTGTAATATTGTTACCATAATTTTTTTTAAGTAAATAGCACATAACATTTTTTACAGTGTAAGAAAGTACTACATTCTTAATGTAATTAAGTATTAAAGGTAAAAAAAACAAAAACTTTTATTTATGAAACGTAGTGTACATTATGCTACATTATGCTTTGGAATGTAGTGAAGTAAAAGTTTTCCAAAGAAAAACAGTTAAAGTACATATACTTGAAAAATGTACTTGAGTAGAAGTAAAAATATTCACTACTGTCCGCCTCTTTAGATGGAAACTGAATTAAAGGGATAGTTCACCCAAAAATGAAAATTCTGTCATCATTTAGTCACGCTCAAGTTGTTCCAAACCTGTATAAATTTCATTGTTCTGCTGAACACAAAGGAAGATGTTTGGAAGAATGTCTGTAACCAAGCAGATCTCGGCAGCCATTGACTACCATAGTGGGGAAAAAAATACTATGGTAGTCAATGGCTGCCGAGATCTGCTTGGTTATAAACATTCATTTTTGGGTGAACTATCCCTTTAAATGGTTGTATGAGGATAGTGTTGGGAGACAGAAGGCCGCAGATCAGATGCAGATGCGAGTACAGAACTCTCACACTTGCTGTGCAGAAATCCATCCATGCTAAAAATATTCACAGTTGATAAGAACTGAGTTCTTGGCATCCAAGAAATGAGAACACAGTGTGTGGACATGATAAGAGAACTTGTCAGATATGTGCAGAAACATTTACCTTCACAAGACATAAGATGACACTTCTCCACATATTCGTAGACATTTCCTTAAACACATTTCTGGACAGAAAAATGGCCATAGGTTGTTCACTGTCTTTTGTTGGATCACTCAGCCAGAAGCACATCTGTCAACATAAAAAATGTATAACTCAGATAACACAGCCACTGGCTTACACTTGACTATTATGTCAAAACCTTTTTACTTTGAGTGGTGAGCATTTAAATAGGAAAAGGAGCAAATGCATTGCATACCAAATATTGTGTTGACCAGATCGATAATTATTTTTGGATATTCTATGTGAGAACAACCATTAAGACTGGGAAACTAGGAGAGGATACTAATTTTTGGACCCCACATGTTCCCATTAAAGCAATGAACACTGTAACAATATGACTCTGCAGGTAAATGATTTCTACTACTTACATACTGTATGCATTTATACACTGTCTGATTATTTATTTAAAATATAAATATATATATATTGTCATTTTTTTTCTTGCTGGTGTATTTGGGCCAATATAGTTTTTTTTAAACTGCCATTTTCACTGGCACCCTCAATACTATTTATGAATGCTATTTTTTATGTTTCTCAATTGCTAGAAATACCTATATTTTTCATCAAATGTTTTTTTCTTTAAAAAAAGAATATATGCAACAAGCTTTAAATGAAGAAGAGAATACAAGGAAAAAAAAGAGGAGTAAATTGAGTTGCATTATAAATTACAGCTATAATGTAACTTCATTAATTCCTAAACACACTTTTGTTTGAAAATAATGCTGTACAATGCAAAAGACTAAGGACTAGTTTACTGTTTTCAGCATAGTGTTAATGAATACAATTACACTAAAGTGCCAAATGTATATGATGTACTCAACCATACACTCCTGGGTAAAAAGAAAAAAAGCCAAGCCAAAAAATGACAAAATATTTAGTGGTCTTTTAAGGGTCTTAACCATTTGAATCGCATATCATTGGTCAGGAAATTAGAAAGAATTTCACAAATACTGTGGATAAAGTAACTTAGCAAGGAACAGCCTTCCTCTTTGTTTTCTTTAAATGTTTAAGCCATGGGTAAAACTTGCAGACAGCTTTTTACAGGAAGAACAGTCAGTGTTGTTCTACTCAATGTTGATGGCTTCAAACAGTTCATGAGTAATTAAAAAAAAAATTCCCAGTTAGTTTGAGTTTAATGTGAGACCAAATATTCACTATATAGGGTTCAAATCTGGACTCTGACCAGGCCAAAACATGAGCCCGATGGACTTGGTTCTTGGTTGTCTTTGTAATTTGGGCAGGAGCCTTGAAAAATAACATCTATTCATTCCTCTTTACTATAACAACTTTTCAATTGTAGGAAGCAAGGCATTCTCCTGTACTCCAAAGCATTAAATGACTTTTCACAGTGAAGTAGCTCACCAATACCAGCAGCTAAAAAGTCTCCCCACACAATGACACCTATTCCTCCATGCTTCACTGTGGTAGAGATCCATTTAATATTATATTTCTCAGCAGATTTCCGAAGACACCGCTCTGGAGCATCACCATGCAACTCGTGTTTCATTGTGATTCATCACTCCACACACAACTTCCCATATTCTGCCAAAAACTTCCTTCAGTCTTTGATGTTTTTATGAGACAGCAATGGCTTTTAAGTAGTGCATTTGATTAAATTTGGCTAATTTGTGGTTAAGACCATTAAAAGCCCCTCCCTCCCTCGCTCGCTCACTCGAGTGTATATACCAGACAATATGTGCATATAGTCCGATTTTACCTTACACTTTGTTAACATTTAGTTGCTATTTATGGCCTTCCCAACTAGATATTTTCATGAAAACACTCCATATATGTCCATTAAAGAAAAGGTTTTAATAAATCAGGCAGGACAAATTGATCGGCAACTCATATAATTTCAACTATTTAAAAAGAAAAATAGGCAATGAAACATAAATATTAAAATAAACACGTTGAACTGCATATTCTGTTATATAAATATATCTAAGAAAAATTATTCCAGTCATATGCAGCACATTAAAGGTTAAAGAAAGATTTTCCCCAGTATAAACATATGAAACAAGGGAATTCTGTGTTCCATTATACCCAATATATCCTAAATATGCACTGTGGCATTGGCACAAACTGAAGCTATGGCTTCAATTGAAGTAAACTGAGGCATGATTATAGTCAAATATAGTCTAACTGAAAAGTTCTCCCAGAGGATATACCATATAGGGCTAGCATTATGTGCTCTATTCATCCTGCATGAGCACATGCAGCTGCTGTCGGATGACAGCAGTATTGAAGGAAGACAGGAAACGAGGTAATTCCCCTCTGAGAAGTTCCTCTAAAGGTACAAACTGCAGAACCTGCCTCCCCTGCTCAAGTTTAACTTTATTCATGTTCTCCATCACATCCCGGAGAAAGTCCAGCAGCCAGGGTAGGGCTGAAGGTGGAGAGAAACCCATACACACAAGAGCAGCAGGAGGCCAACCAGACAAGCAACGGAATGTGATGTAACGAAAGCACAGGTGGAGTGTGAAAATTAGGCCTGAGGTGAAGCGTGTTAAGGCTGAACATAAGGGAATCACAAGGGTTGACCCAAGACGCTGCTTCTGCAGAGCAAAAAGCACAGCGTTCAGAAGCTCAAGTTGATATTCTGGTTGTCCGTCGTGCAATGTGGAATCCTGTACCTCACAACAGGAGGGTCCTTGCAAAAACTCTGGCTGGAATTTAACGCCTACAAGTGTGCCATCACACCACGACTGGCTTCGCAGCACCAAACAAGATGTCACATCAGGATGGCTGCAAATCTCAGATAAGATGCTTACAGGGGAGTCAATCCTGCAGGAGTTGCATATTGGCATGGCTCTGTCAGAATGATTCGCCGCATTGACCCTCAAGTTCTCTTCCAGAGCTTCATTCAGGAAGTCTAGCATTTCTTGATCACAGAAGGTGGAACTGCAGACTTTGGGCAGGGCAGCTCCCTCAAGGGCAAACCAGGTTCCCAAATCGCACCCATCCAACGGGCCACTAAGTACAATCTCACATCCTTCTTTCCCCACAAGATGCTTCTCTATTAATGCCCCATAATTTCCTTGAGCAAGGCGCTGTTTCCATCCCTGAAGTTCCATCTCCTTGCGCTGATTAAAAGAGCCCATTTGCTTCCTCTCACAGTGTTTCACCCATCTGGCCACACCACCACGGCAAACCCAGCTTTTCCGAGGAAGGTAGTGAACATTGAAACGTTTTGTATAAAACTCTGCTGCATATTCCCTGAGCTGCTCCAATCGCCTGCGCTGTTCTACTCTCATGTCTACAGAAAGCTTGAGGTTCTCCTGGATTGTGTTAACTTGCAATGCATGGAAAAAAGTGCATATCTCTTCATGCTGGCTTAGAAATGAGTCTGGAATGCAGTGACGGGGAAAAAGCGCCACTGTGGATGACAAGTCTGGCCCGTAATTACGGATTAACTTTGAGAGCAATGGTCGAATTTGTTCTTTGGCCTGATAGTCCAAGCACACTATATACAATTCTGAATTTCCAGACTTGCTTGTGCCTGGCTTGAAGACGTTCACAGAACGGAAGCAGCATGCAAGGAGATACAGCAGACAGACAGATGAATGTTCAAATAGCGTGAACATCTTCAGAACAAATGAGCCTCCGGTTCCTAACAGCAGCAGCGCACAAACGGCTTCGCAATATTGTAGTGGAGCAACTAATCTCTCCTGCTCTCCTGGGTCCCCCTGACAGTCAAAGCTTCCATCTGCTGTAACCAAATCAACACTGTGCATATTGCTCACAAATCTTGGCAGTTCCAGCAGATGCTTCTGAAGCATTATGTCACCCGTGTTGTCGGATCCAAAGAACCACCAAGGCAGAGTGTGTGCGATGAGTCTGTCATCTGTAATAGTGCAACCACGTCCATTGGCTTCGTAGTATGGATTTAGAGTGTTCGCAACCCAGTTCCAGTCGCAGTGTAGGCCACTCGTCTTGAGGAAGTGATTCAGAGCTGATATGAAGGCACCAGGGGCTTCACACAAGTGTATGGAGTTCAACTCGCCACTCTTCAACGCATTGTCAGGAAGAAGTTTAAAAGTGCCTAGGATCTCATAGAACTTGGCCCAAGCCTGCGTGCATAGCTCTGCGTTGGTTGTGGAGCGAAGGTGGGCTGTAACGGTGCCTGCTCGATTGGTGAAACAAGTATGCTGGTGCCATACTGACAGGTCTTTATCGCTGAGTTGATTCTTCACTTCATTTAGTGATCTTTTCAGAGCCTGCAAACGTGGGTGACTTGCATGAGGATCACAGAGCACCACACTTGGGTCAGGCAACGTCCATTCTCCTCCAGCAGGGGGAACATAGCCTCTGACCTTGTTGAAGAGCTGGAGAACCTCTGCACATATCTCCTCGTCACAAGTTTCAAGGGCATTTGATTTTTCTGGTGCCGTTCTTTTTCTCCCTCCCCGGCCCCGGTTCATCTTTCAAACCTATGTTCGGTGACATCAATCACTCACAAAACTGTAAAAGACAAAAACAATCATTCAAGATTTTCATTAGCACTATAACATGGCAGAATAGGAATAGTTTAAAGGGATGGTTCAACCAAAGATGGAAATTCTGTCATCATTTACTCATCCTCATGTCATTCCAAACCTGTATAACTGTCTTTCTTCTGTGGTACACACACACACACACACACACACACACACACACACACACAAAAAAAAAAAAAAACATATGTGGGTTGGAATGACAGAAGTAAAATGACACATTTTAATGTTTGGGTTAAATATCCCTTTAATTGTAATACCAGTAGGTATTTAACTGCTGAAATGTTTGAGTTCCTACTAACAATCCTAAGCCTAATTTTCTTTAATAGGGCAGTGAAACTCAAATGCTATTCTGCATGCATGCTCACATTTATTTATTTATAAAGTGCACGTGTCAATGCAAAACCCGCCGGCAATGGGTCGAACAACATATTATCTCTCTGATATGCGCCATCAAAATTATTTGAGATTCACTGAATAATTATGTTGTTTTACCATGTTATATCTAGAATTATGTTTTTTAGGCTTACCATTTATATGAAAATGAATTTTTTTATATATGAAAATGTAAAGCTATGTCCAGCAACAACCTAAAAACACCCTATTTACCTTCACTGGCTCATTTTAATGGTCCTGTAGTGTGACAAATGTATTTTAACGTTGATTAAAATTGCACATATTTCATGTGGTCAGGCTATATAAATAGACTGTCACACAAGTTTCCAAAAGTATTGAATATCATCTAACTTTACCCATTTATTTCCACTGATGCAATTTCCTTGCATCAAGAGAAGCTTATGATTTCCTGTGTTTTTATAGACCACCAAACGTATGTCCATGGCACCATAGGACAAAAGTGTTTTCATATGTTTCTATGGATCGTGATGTATCTCTCTGATGTATCTCTCGTGGTGTATCTCTCTGTCTGACTAGCTAGCAAACAAGCTAACGAGGCTACAGTATCTTAGAAATGTAAATAAAAGATTCGTCAAAAAATATATAGAGTTTCATTTATTATTTTCACCAAGTTACTTTATTAACCGCTTCTTAATATCAACCGAATATGCGACAGACCTGACAGATGAACGCAATCATTGCTATGGGAGTGTTGTGGCTAGTTTAGGGAAGATTTGCAGGAAAATACGATGCGTATATTACGGCCTGCTAAATTGAACTTGATCACTAAAAACGAACTTGGTAGAATGATTTTTTGCATTTTTTTTTTTAACGTTTATCAGAATTCGATGTCAAGATACTAACAGAATGAGATCTGCTTGTGCTTACCGACCTCAGTACGGGTTCTCGCCTCCTCGTGCATGGCTCAGTGTTATGCAGTGCGACACTCGCTTACAAGCTCGGTTGTGACAGGAGGGGGAGTGACTTTCAGGAAGAGACACTTCTGTATTTCAATTTATTGTGAAGGCTAAATTGATATATTGAAATTAAATTGTTAATGTTTTAATTTGGCTGTTCTGACATGTTCCTTCTGCATTTATACTTCCTCTCTCTCTGTACAGCAAGTGAGGAATGACATAAACATAGTTGACTGATCTGATATAGCTGGTGGCTTTCTAATATAAATGCTACTGATATGCACTCTTACCGCATTTTAGCACCGCTTACACACACACACACACACACACACACGTGTCTGGCGCGCTATCTTTCTGGGGACTCTCCATAGACGTAATGGTTTTTATACTGCACACACTGTATATTCTATCCCCTTACTCTAACCCTACCCCTAAACCTACCCATCACACAAAGCTTTCTGCATTTTTACATTTTCAAAAGAACTCATTCTGTATGACTTATAAGCTTTTGTACCCATGGGGACCTCAATTTAGATCCCCACAGTGACAGGAGTCCCCATGAGTCTGTGTGCATTCAGGTTGAAGCCCCCACCGGGATAGAAAAACATGTCCACACACACACACACACACTGAAAGCACAATGCATGTTATTCATTCAGCCACAATTCAGACAACCATGGTACTAAAAAGACATACATTATTTATTTAAATTTATATATATGCCTGGTATAGTCTGCAGTGACATATATCTTTTAAATAATTCCACCAGTTCATTTTCAGTTCTATCTATAGTTATTAACCATAACAGCAATCATGCCTCAGTAAGATTTTTAGACATTAATGCTTTTATTCAGCAAGGGGACATTAAATTGATCAAAATTGACAGTAAAGGCATATATAAAGTTACAAAAGCTTTCTGTTTTAAATAAATGTTGTTCTTTTGAACATTCTGTTCACTACAGAATCTTGAAAAAATGCTTTACGGTTTTCACAACTTATTGGCAATAATAAGAAATGTTTCTTGAGCAGCAAATCAGCATATTAGAATCATTTCTGAAGGATTATGTGACACTGAAGACTGGAGTAATGATGCTGAAAATTCAGCTTTACCATTACAGGAATAAATTATAAAAACAGTTATTACTAAATTGTAATAATATTTAACAATATTACTGTTTTACTGATTTTTTTAATCAAATAAATGCAGCCTTGGTGATCATAAGAGACTTCTTTCAAAAGCATAAAACATTTTACTGACCCCAAACTTTTGAACAGTAGGCTATTTTTTATATACTGATATGATTGTATATAGATATAAGCATGTAGCTTTATTAATTTGCTATTGCTTCAAATATTGTACCTGTTTGTTTTATACCATTGAATCTCTTAAACAAACTCTCTCGCATAAACAGGCTGCACTATTCATTGAGCAAGATCCACTGTCCCATTCTTTGATTTATAAAACAGCATGTCTTACAGCAAATTGTGTTTTAACAAACAAAATGTATTGAATTCAAATCATGTCACCCATGGAAAACGGGGGAAGAAATATTGCCACTAAGCAATAGGAATGTGTGAGAGCAGAGATAAGAGCGATGCAGAGAAATTTCCTCTGGCTCAGCATATTAGAAGTATGCGGCCATATAACTGCCTGTGCGAGTATGAATTTAAGGCACAGTAATCTGTCAGAGTCAGATCATTACTATGGAGATGACAAGCTGCTTGCATGAATGGAGCGGTTTATTGCTATGGTGACAGGCAGATTTTGACCCCATTGCTCTTGTACACTAAATGCCCAAGAAACAGAAGAAGGGTCAAGTGAGAAATTCAGACCTATGTTTAAGGTGACAGTGGGAAAGAGAATGAAAAAAAATGGCACTATATATATTGTTCTTATGCCAACTAATTTTGAGACATCATTGTCAAATGAGAGGCATTTAGATGACCAGAATAGAGCTGAGCTGATGCGTGGGTGCTGTCATGCATAAATGTACACTATATGTGTGCTCAAGTGTATTCATTGGCGTAAGGGTGCTTGTGCTTGCATGTGTGTTCAGCTGTCTCATACACTCAAAAAAATTATACGTTGGATTTACTTAACTTTTTTATGTCAACAGGTTCCACGTAACTGGGTTATGTTGAATTTAATTAACATTGTTTATTTCAGTAAAGTTAAGTTTTTTACATAAGGTTAATTCAATGCCATTTAGTTGAATCAGGTTAACATTCTTAATTTTGTCCAAAACTATTAAGTTCAATTATTCTAAAATTAATATCAAACAAAAACCAAAACAAGTAATCCAGTTTAATTGATTATTTTTATTTAGTGAAATACAATTTTTGCAACATTTACAAATATTATCTAACAAGAAAACCTTTTACAAAATCTTATTGAATAGCCAGAAGATGGTTTTGTTACATCCCTGGTATACCGAAAGTAGTTGTTTTTTTATTATTAAAACAACTTTAATTGTTATTAGCAGGTCCTCACCCCAAGCACATGCTCTACACTTCACCACAACGGTAACCTCCAAAAACACTAACATACCAGAATCTCTTTTAAATATAAAAATAAAAGAACATTAAACATTAACAAGTCTCCCAATTTTTTCATCTTGATGAAAAAATGCATACAATAACATTTTATTTCAACATTTACTCTCCGTATCCAGTCCTGTGCAAAGCATGATGGGAAGGGGAAATCCTGTCCCTGGTTTATATAATGCAGTTTTAAAACAACTAAAATCATTTCTCTCAACTCAAATGGATTAAGTAAAGTGGTCGAAAAGAATTGTGTTGGATTAACTTAATTTACTTAAATAAATTGAACAAGCATCAATTGTTATTTTCGGCCTACTTAAATGAAACGTTCTTTCAAAATGAAAATATTGAGTTGAGCTAAAACGCAACTGTTTCAAGTCAGTTTAACACAATGCAATTGTGTTTGAATGAAAAACCTAATACAATGGTGTTAAATGAAAATAATTTTTTAAATAAACTGAACAGTATCGAAAAAACATTTTTTTGAGTGTATGGATGTGCAGTCATGTGTATGAGAGTTGCGTTTAAGTGAGCACACATGTTGAAATGAGTGGATTAGATCGCAGAATGCTAAGAGATTGATAAAAACTTGACACGGGTAATGTTATTGTTTCTTAATTGTAACATTTTATTGCTGTAATCTGAAGATTGCTGCCTTTGAGGAAATAATTTAACTCCAGTGGGAATGTCACTATAATAAATATACTTAAAGTCACTCTGGATTAAAGTGTAAATGATGGCTTACTTATAGAGGTCTATACCTCGTTCACTTTTACATATTCCCCTGGTTTCACAGACAAGGCAAGTCCCAGACTAAAATGCTTGTCTGAGCTGTTCTAACTGAAAGCAACTTGCATTAACATACAGTCAAACCAAAATTTATTCAGACACCTTCAAACATTTCTCACATGATCACAGTTTATTCGTTATAGTTTAGAAAGTGGTAATAAAATATGACAAGATAACTTTGATAGAAAGGTATGTAATGGATTACAATCATCCAATCAGCTGTCAGCTGTTAAATTTAAGTACACAATTAGATAATACCAATTTAGGTCAACCAATTACCAAGCAATGCTTACTTTTATTCAGTCTGTGGTGTAAAAGGTCGCATTAGCAATTAAAAAAAAGGTCAAAGTGTCTGAATAATTTTGGTCCCAAATTTTTTTTATCAATTTTACTGGTAGTCCACTGTATGAAGAATTTTTGGGTATAATAGGCTGTCACAGTTTACTTTATTTTGCTATCCTCACTTACAGAAATTAACTATAGTGTCCTGCACCCACTAGTAAAAAAAATATATCTGGTGTCTGAATAATTTTTTGGTTTGACTGTATCTTAAAATATGTCACTGCCTTTGTTTTGTCTCAAGAATCACACCAGTAATGTTTTTTTCAAAGGCACATTTATAAAAACTTTTTAAAAGTCCTAATTGAACTAAGACCTAATCCTGGTTTAATCTAAACCCTGTCTGTGAAACTGGGCCATTGAGTCTCAGAGAGATTGTTAATGTGATGATCAGTATTGTGTTCTAGTATGTGTTCAGATTGGTACCCTGCATTAAGGTCTCTGTCACTGCCAGAAAGATGATGGGGAGCACATTGACAAAAGCTCTTTGCTGTAAACTGCAGGACCTCCTAATGCCAGAGCCAGAGAGCTCTTTCCCTCCCCTAAAACACCCTGCAAAAAATGTAGTGTATATCTTTGGCTATTAAAGGGATAGTTCACCCAAAAATGAAAATTCTGTCATCATTTACTCACCCTCAAGTTGTTCCAAACCTGTATGAATTTCTTTCTTCTGCTGAACACAAAGGAAGATGTTTGGAAGAATGTTTGTAACCAAGCAGATCTCGGCATCCATTGAATACCATAGTGCGGGGAAAATACTATGGTAGTCAATGAGGGCCGAGATCTGCTTGGTTACAAGCAAGAAATTCATACAGGTTTGTAACAACTTGAGGGTGAGTAAATTGTAACAGTATTTTTTTTACAGTATAATTTTCATTTTTGGGTGAACTATCCCTTTAATTTTAAAGAGAAACTACTTTTGAAGGTTCTGGGAATTGCATATCACTATAGATGCATGTTGCAACTGCAGCTGGATTTTTTCCAAGCATGGTGTGTGAGAGTTTGTGTTAGTATATTTTCTCTCCTCTCCATGTGTTTGACAGGTAATTGATTTAGACATGTTTTTGCAGTCTCTGTCATTTGGCTTTCCAGCTTAATAGCTCAAAGCAGATGTTCTAACAATATGACAAATTGGACATCACTGAACTTCTGTTAATCACATAGCTGAATGGATAAGGAAATAGTTGCTCATCAATGTGGAAATGATTGGTAAAGAAAGGTAAGTGCTCACCCTGAAGCTTTGATCATACATGCTGGCTGCAGACTGAGCTTTCATTAAATGGTTAAAATACAGATTGTGTATGAATTCTCATGTCCAGAATTCCATAACATCGTGTCACACTTCTACATGATATGAAACAACAGCTCCCTCAAGTGGACTTTTCATGTTATTGTGTTATTGTATATTTTAGCAAAGGGTTAGGCTATACTTTATATTATAATTACCATCTATTTAGGTTGCATGTATTTTAATTTGAAGTGCATGCCATCTCTTTCACTTTTTCTATAGCTTTATATTCTTGCATTTGCTATTTTTTCCCACGCCTCGTGTTAAAGAGACTATTCATTTATAGCTCACATAACAGAAATAACATAAAAATAAAGTTAAAAATATTAAAAGTCTCGACATAGCTTAATGGGAGAGCAATTCAAGTCAATTGGTCATTTAATTGTCTTTTAAGCTGTTGTCTGTATAAAAATCTCACGATTGGGATTTGCTGACGCTTTACTTGACAACCCATTTGAAGGTTCCTGTCCAGCGCAGTTTTCATGTAAATTATCGCTGTTGTAGTTATGACCCAAAAGCTGACAATGGCCAACTTTCCTGAGTTTTCCCAAACAGTCGCACAATGGACAATACAGCGGTCGATAAAGTGCCTGCCCTTGGTATAATTTAATTGGTCAGTTAGAGCGAAGCGCTGTCCTAATTGGCCATTTCATCTGTCACTCAAATCTATCCTTCAGTCTCAAGCACTTCCTCCGCTAAGAGTCCATGGAAAGCCCATCACTGGCCAACCCACCGGCCTGTCCCCTCATGCCTGGAGTCTCCGGTTGTCGTGATGAGGTTGCATCGTGATTGCATGGCGATCGGACGGAGCTGAAAGCACAGAAGTCATGATGGAGACCGTAGAGCAGCTGGTGTCTTTCCAGCACATCCATGTGCAACTGAACGGAGGCGCTCCATGGGGATTCACTCTGAAAGGAGGGCTGGAGCACGGCGAGCCACTCATCATTACTAAAGTAAGACTGGAGTTTACAAAGTCTTAGAAACTCATACTACATGCTTGTGTGTGTCCCATTGATTATATTCTAACACTTGGTTACATTGTGCTAAAAGTTTAAACTCACTGTTTATGCTTGGGTGAAATGTAACGGTGCATTGATGCATGTTTGGGAACTTTGTAAAAACTTGGTGGCAAGGAAATGGACATGATATCCTTAATGCTCGTGTTTAAACTGTTATTTCCACAAATGACAGATCATGAATCTCATGAGATCTGTGAATCATTGACTTTCAAGATCCATGGAAACCCAAAGAAAGGAATGAAAAATCAATGTTTGCATAAGAGTCAAATATATACAACAATTTAGTGGATCATTGAACATAGGTGAAGTGACCTGCATATATTATTCATTATCCATTCACTATCATGAGTTTTGATAAATTGACCAAATAAATTGGCAAATCTGATTAATTTGCCAAACAGGTGGCTATATCGACCAATTAATTGGCCTGGTTGAAGTGCTCAATTCATCCAGTGTCAGATCCAAAATCTATTGACAGCTAATTATATCAAAGAATCTGTGTTTTTAAATATTACAATTTATGTGAACATTTTGTGAAATACACGTAAATGTATACATTTCGTGTACATCCTGGACAAAGTGGTCATTCCAACTAGCAAAGATCCAAAATCTACTGACAGCTGTCTCAAAGGATTTGTGCTTTCAAATATTTTACAGAGAATTTTGTGTGAACATTTTGTGAAATAAGCATAAATGTAGGCTATATACAATTAGTGCACATCCTATTTGCATTAAATTGTCATTAAATTGTATTACATTGCCTGTCTTGCTCTGTAGAAAAAGTTGAGTGCATATTTTTTTTTGTATTATAGTTTTTCATTTAATTTATCGCACAAAAAACGCTTTTTTTGTTAGAAAAGAGATAACAATAATGATCAGTTTTAGAGATGTCTCAGGGTTCTTTGCTGCTTTGTGTCATCAGCTCATTTACTTTATCTTTAGTGTGTAAAACCAACTGGGATGTGGTACTATTGTGCAGTAATTAATTTAGATAAAAACCCTTTATATCTATGAGCCCAAGGCAGATCAGAAATTAGTCATGTTCAATGAATTTTTTTAACTCAATGATCAGTAATCATAAAAAATTAGCTAAAATATACTGTGTAATTATTGAAAAAAGCAACTTTATCCAAAAAATACTTAATAGTTCATGCTTTTTAATTGAACCCACCTATGACTACATTTCTTCCAACTAGAGAAAAGTTATTTTTTTCCTCACACGGAGGTAAGGGAATCATGTTTTATTCCTTCTTCCACCCCGGCTTCCTCTCCAACGACATTTGACCAACAAGTGTTGATTTATTTTTCTTAAATGAAGATGTTTTGGGGGGGGACAAGACCCCCGGAGATCACATTCCCAGACTCTGCCCCCTGAGTCAGCGGTGGGGGTGGGGGGTGGGGGGGGGGTCATGAGGGGGAGGCTGGTATTTTTTTTGTCTGACAGAGGGAAGAAATTAATTTGATTTGTGCCTTTTCAGCATGTCTTAGAAGGAGTTTACAGTTGTTTATTCTGGTGCTCAAAACATCTTGATAACTTGTAATGTGTGTTGAGTCCGGTTTGGCTGTGTAGTTGGTAAAATGTCTTTTCTTCTGCTGTGTTTAATTTTAAAGTGCTTTACACTTGGCACGCAGCAGTGATATTGTCCCGTTTATCACTCCCAGGCTTTTGACATTTACATGTCATTTGATCATTGTTTCTCAATGAATCGCCAGCAGGATCAAAATGCATTCAAGATGAACATTGTCTTAGTGATTTTGAGATAAAACTCAGTGTTTGCCTTTGCCATTCTGGCAGAGATTCATGCATTACTGATATGTTTCTATGGTGTCAGTGTTGTTTTATTGTAATATTGAGTAGTTTCTTTTGAAGTTTTGTAGCAGGCTGGTTAGTTCTCTGTAAGTGTCAACTCTTGGTTTACTGGGGGTTGGATCATGGCCAATCTGATAACCTCATATTCACTGGCTGGCTGGACTTGTTAACTGCTTAACCTGAAACACATGCTTTGTTTGACACACAGTCGCTGTATCTGATTCTGTATGCGTCTCTGTCTACCTGCATCACTTGATTTTGAGGACTTTATTTGGATGTCATCATAAATATGATTTACAGAGGCTTCATCAGTGTTGGATTTCATTGTTTATCTCTGTTTGCATGAACCTTCTGGGGTACATGGCTCCAGTTGCTGTCACTCACACTGATAGTTTTTCCATCTGATTTGGAGGCAAAGCACAACCTGCATGTCTATCTCTCTTTTTTTCTCATGGAATCTCTTGCCCTCTGATCCTGTCTTCCATCATTGTGCCCTGAGGGCATTATTTTGAACCCCCCTCCAGTGGTCTCAGTAGACATTTATCTCAAACAGCAAACATAAGGGCCTGGTGCCCAAGGCCAGACCCAATACCCCCCCCGGTGTTCAACATGTGCTCAAATGAAAATCCCATGACGGGTCATCGTGACCTCAGCCAGGCATCTCAGCCAGGTTACTAGGCATCTCCAGGCTACATAAAAGTCTGAATGTTGGAAGTTAAATGGACTCATATGGAATTTAATAGTAACAAACTTGGTCTTGCATCCCATTGTAACTTAATTTTGAGCTAAACATCTTTAGGGTTTCAAAGCAACTTGTTCCCTGTGTGACAAAACATTGCCAGACTGATTTTAAAAATTGTGGTGAAAAATGCATGTAAACCATTTGTTTACAAAGAATGCTTGGTTATTTTCCACATTTGTGCCTGTGGAACCCCCCCAAAATCCTCAAAGGCTTTTGCATTGAAATTGGCATTGATTGTACATGAGGAACAGGCTGATTTATGTATAAAAACCTCATTGTTGCTGCTTTTCCCCCCTCACCGCTTTGTTAATCATCCCTCCCTCACATTCCCTCTCTTTTTTGTTCTCCTGTTAAAGTGGAGATGGAAACATTGTGCATTTCCTTGCATTTCTCTTTTTCTGCTGTGAAGTTTATGTAGACCACATGGCACTCCAATCATCCCTCTCTTCCCACTCCTAATCGGTCAGTGGAACTTATTCTCAGGCACTGGAGTTTTGAGGTGAAAGAGAGAAAATTTTGGACCGAGAGATGGAAATGTTTTACTGGGTCAAAATGTTTATGTTTTAAGTTTGCTGGCAGTTTGAACTTGGTGTAGAGCAGAATACATACCGCTTGTTTTTTTGTTTTTTCCCCAACAGCTTAGTTCCAGAAGTATTTTTATTTTATTAGTATATTTATTCTTTCCAAAGGCATATCAGTTTTAACCCATGCACCAAACCAAAGAGCTTAGAGATGAAACACAACATTATAAACTTTGATTCAAAACCAAAAAAGTAGCGTAAAAAAGCACAAAGGCTATGTGTTCTTGTATTTTAAATTATTTTATGATGAATAAACTACTCATCCCATGAAACACAGCTAATGATGTAATAAAAAAAAGTTATATTTTACAATTATTTTTAGACAAGTATAAAATACAATATATTTAAACTATTGCAAAAAAGTAAGGATTGGTGTAATTCTTTATATTTTATAATTTAACATTGTTTCATCTACAGAAGAATATACTATTAACAACTTTAAAGGTCATGTTAGGTCTGTCTAGAATCGTTTATGCATTTATTGATAAAAATTAGTTGCTCTATTAAGAAAATGAATGGGATTTTTAATTCCAGAACCTGACTCTTGCGGTCTATTTGGAGCCATTTTTTCCACTTCTACTTCCATTTTTATCATCCCTATGTTTAAAGTGATCTCTTTGTTTAAAGTAGGATTACTTCCCCATTTCTGTTATTCAGTAACGCCATACTTCTGTTTCTGGATAACTTCCCAAATTCAAATCATATCAGTTTTGGATTGCTGCGTGAAACTCATCAGTCCGGAGAGTTAATGCTTCCTTTTCCCACTGTTATTGCAATTGGATTTAATAGAGTAAATATATTGTTTCTTCGATTATTTGATAAAAGGCTGTTTGTTTTGAATGATGTGTTGATTGTGGTGAAGTCCACAGCTGGTTAGGGGTGTGGGAAGGATCTGATATGTGACAGGAATGTGAGCTTGGCTCCCGTTGCCTTTGCCTTGGGCAGGGAGGCTTTGATGGTGGGAGAGATATTGGGGTCTTATTGCCTGAGCCCCTCCACCACAAACACTCGCCAGTGTTTCCACATGGTCTCTTAACCGAGCTAGGAGTGACAGGACTTCTAATCAGTGAGGCATGTGTGTTCGTTGTGTGTAGTGAAGTAGACACCCGGCAATATGATGTTATAAGGAAAACTGCATAACGAAAAAATATAACTGCACACTCACTTAGTTATAAGCTTATTTTTTACCAACATTTTGGTAACAAGCCATTGTCTAGTGATTTCTGCATAATATGATATGATAATATTGAAATTGTATAATAATTGTAATATTCTTTGCTCGTTTGGAGTTTGGTCGAGTAGAAATAATTAAATATGCTTTGAATGTAAATTTGCCCTAAATGGTGGTTGTAATATTCTCAAAAGTAATCATGTGAAAAATGTAACAAAAAATATTTAGAATGCACAATATATTGATTATCGGATGTTTGATGTGTACAGGTTGTCAGACAATATTGTAGCATTATTTTATTTTTTTAGCATTATCCATCATCTAATACTCACTCACTTAAAGTTAGCCTAAACAAACAAAACAAATAATTTTTTAACACTGTTAAATGTAATCTTTAGCAAATATTAATTCATTTTAAACATTTAGAATGGGTGTTTTATTGTATTTTAATTTTAATAATTTTATTTTATTTTAAACAAAGTTGTATATCATTTTAAAATCACCATTTATTGTCTATCAACCATAATATGAAGATAATTATTTAATAAATATTTAGCTGATTTTTATATCAGTGCATGCCTAAAAAAAATTTTTTTGCATGAGAATATTGACAATATTTTCCCACCCAAAAGTATTGTTGCACATACGATTTTTGAGATTGGACTGTACAAAATTGTCAATGAACAAATCGGCCTGTATGAATTTGGGATTGACGATCGATTAATTGTTGATAATAATTGAATCGATAAAAATGATGGTTGATTAAGCAAGGTCATCATTAAGGCTGATTTATACTTCTGCGTCGAACCTACGTTCATAGCTACGTCGTAGGCTGTGTGTAGCATGCGTAGCCTGTGGCATAGCCTGACGTGCACCTCTCCAAAAATGTAACAACACGTCAATTCGATGCGAACCACAAGCGCTGTGATTGGTCTGCTAGAAGCGGACTAATCATCAAAGAGGATGTGCTGTGATCTGTCTGCATGTGTAATTGCACGTTGACCCGGACAACAACTAGGGATACACCGATACCATTTTTTCAGAACCGATCCGATCCGATACCAAAAATTCTGAGTATCGGCCGATTCCGATACCAGTGCAGTTTTGTTTAAAAATTCAATGTAGAATTTCTATACCTCAGTGTGTTGAACTGATAATCACTCTTTTTTGTGTTAAACACAATCTACTAAATACAGACAACTTCATTATAAAGAAAAACAACAAATTAAAAAAATATATAAATCACAATCTATGACAAAAATACTACTATAAACTAGATGGTGGATAAACCAGATTAGTAGATAATTCAGCAGCAAAAGTTACTCTAGAAAAATCATGAGTGCATAATTGTATAAAATCTAAACATTTAGTGAAAAAAAAAAAAAACATTTAGTGGGGAACAAATAAAAGTGAATAAGTGTAGCACTAAATCTGGTAAAATGTTACACATTGTTGTAAAATACATTCATGAAAAATGAGTAAATATATTTATAGAAATAGGGCCTATATACTAATAAATTAAAAGACATTTATTTTAAATGTATAGCGCAGCTTTTTTTAATGAGGCAGCAACATATTATAGATAGGGCAGAACAAGAAAGGCTATTAATAATCTTTCATTGCGCAAAAGTATTATAATATGAAAGGCTCCAATACAGAGCGGCACAAAGCGTGTATGCGCTTCCCGTGTGCAGGATGATGCGCTTGAAGCAACACAGAGTCACAGCGCGCAGCGCTCCATCCGCATTGAAAAGTTCAAAACACAAAGGGCAGATATATCGATGCGTAGTGTATCTATCTATGCAATATTTTATTGAGCCTTTTCTTTTAACAGTTTAAAAATTCAGTTACCGTGCGTGTGAAGAACAATACAATCTCTAGTCCAGTGTTGTGATCTAACAGACACCCGGTACAAAGTAACACGATTTAGAAACCGCAATAAACTCCAGCCAGATAAAGTCATTTTATGCGAAACCATAAACCGTTATCTACAGCTCAAGCATAATAACAGGAACATTGAATCATCTTGGAGAGAGTTCATCATGTTGACTGCCGTAACTGAACGCGACACGCAGTTTGAAAGCTGAGTGGAGAATGACTGACAGACGCAGCGGAGGGAAGGATTCACTTGAACTTGAATTTAATGACTTAAATATTCATCTGTACCTCACATTAAACTATGGAATGGCTTCAGAACACTTAATATAGTGCACGAAGCATTGATGATGTTTTATAATGTTTTTGTGCCTTTTGTGGGGCACTGGGGCTTAACAATAACACAGAATATTATACGCACAGTATCGGATTTGGATCGGTCCTGTCTGACCGATACCCGATCCGGCAAATAATGGCGGTATCGGAGCCGATACCGATACTGAGTATCGGATCGGCGCGTCCCTAACAACAACACAGAAGTATAAATGAAAACCTACAACGTTGAGGCTACGCCGTAGGTCCGACACAGAAGTATAAATCAGCATAGTTTTGAGGTGCATGCGGCTCATGTGCAAAACATGCGCAGAAGATACAAGGAATAATGAAGCGAGCACGATGTAGATACATATTCTAAATGTATTAATGCCTTCAAGCCATGCAATGGATTAGGTAGACTAGCCGTTTATTTCAAAACATAATTAACCAAAGGTCCTAAAAACCCTCCAAACAAGTCATTTTTACTGAACTTACTTTAACTACTTTTACTTGTATAAACGCCACAATAAAAGTACATAGAATAAACAAGTAATAAGATCCTGGTTGATAAGTGATGATCTTCCAGTTGTGTGTGTGCTCATTTTCTATGCCACATGGTAAATCAAGACCTGTCAATCTGAGTGATCAAACTAATCCAAGCGTGCTCCAGCTGTAATGAAATGTCTGATTTGTCTCTACACATCATTCCTGCCCACTATACCCACCCACCATACCCGAGATCCACGCTGTGTCTGAAATCGAATACTTCCCTATTATATAGCATGCGAAAAACAGTATGCCCACAGAGTAGTATGTGTGAAATGCATAGTATTCGAAAAACAGTATAGGCGAAAAGTCCCCGGATGACCTACTACTTCTGGCGAGATTCTGAAGTGCGCATTCGATGGAAACTTTACTATCCCATGAGGAACAGAAGTCAAGCGACGCAACTGACGCTGGTCACATGATAATGACAACATGGCGGATGTGGTACGTCCAGATTACATTCATACTACCCACATTCATACTATATAGAACATAGTTTTTTAATGGTTGCGAAGTTAAAATTCAAATGTAGTACCTACTCAAACAGTACGCTATTTCGGACGCACCGCCAGTTTCCATTGGTTGAACTTTCAAGTGACGTTGGAAAACACTCTGTCATGATGATGATGCGATCGGATCCCGGAAGTCCTATAGCTTTAGCCAAGCAGCATGTCATGTCACTTCATGATCTACGCATTGTCTTATGTTGTGTTTGGGCTCATTTGAGACCACCTGCTCTAAATAAAGACAATCTACCATGGTTTGCTAATGTTTTGCGAAGTTACAAACAAAAACGTGGTACAAAAGCGTCATGTGTATACTGTTTACATGTGCGTTGGTGGGGCTTTTTCATGAAAAAGCTTGATATAGTTTGGTCTGAAACAAATATGCTTGTTATATTCTGCTAGTTGAGACCTTTCAACGATATATGACACAAGTCTATCTGACTGTTATATATGATTATTTTACAGATCACATTTTCATGCTATGAAAATAGAGCACTTCTAATATGTCAGCAAATTTAAAAGCACTTGTTAAGTGATGGTTATATTCCCTATATTCACTGTAATTCCAAGCTTCTTAGCTTTTAAAACGACACATATGTGATACGTCACATAATGTGATAACTTAGTAGTGCCCCCCGCTTTGGATTTAAGTGATTAATTGATTGTTAATTTAAACAACGATTATGGGAATGTATGTAAATTCATCCCTAGTATGGAGATGATTATGACTGTCTTTCCTAATTTGGTATAATTACAGACTTACCGTTTAACCTCAGTGCAGCCTGATGAAATGCAAGTTTGTGGTGCTTTCAGGATTTTCTCTGAAGACACATGGTAATTGATAATCAGGGAGTCAGTTTTCAGAGTTCATCTGTGTTCTGCAGGGGACCTGACCACATCAAACGCTCCACCAAAAGTTTGTCTGCCAACCTCGTATCCAACATTTGGGCTCAACCAGCCGTCAAAACCACTCCAAAGTCCTCTTTGCTCCCAGGGAGGTGAGTCTGGGGGAGGGAGGTTCATGTGTGTGGAGGAGGTTAGCTGAGGGGGCAAGGTCACTTCACACACATTACGACCTCAAAAGACTCACTATGGCCCTATTCATAAATGGCAGGAAACTGAGGAATGACAGGTCCTAAATTGAGCCATCATTATGCCCCTCCTCTCACCATGCACCCTCTCCTGTCTGCTATGACAGTGATGGATCAATCCAAGATATCTTTGGTCCAAAGGTTGCTGACTCTCTGACATCCACCATTGTCTTTTTCGGAAACGAGGTTTGCTATACGCTCAATATTTGCAATTGAGACTATAATAGAGCAATGGGGTGACGTCGAGCATGTCGGACTTCCAGATTTGTGCATATTCAGATTACGGATCGTACCTCCAGTATTTGCATACATGCACACTTCCATTGCTCCAATAACAACCTAACTCAACAAAGTAATTTATTGCCAAGTGTACTGTGAAGTGGTTTGATGTTCCTTTAATTTGCCTCTCGTTGAACTTTGTTAAAACAAAGACAATATCTGCCCGTCAGGAGGCTTCTTCTTGGCTGCACTTCAAAAATGGCTTCTCACCTCTAGAGGAGAGAGACCTTGTTATGAGAGCACACACACTGCTGTTTCTGGACGTGTATCAAAAGGTGGAGGTTTTCCCAGTGCACGTCTGAAGCATGATTGATCACTTTGGGATGTTTGTGGAAATGTCCACCAGCGGTGATGTATGTTGTCCTGATCGTCTTAAGAATGGATTTTTAAGTGAGTCGAATAAGCTGTACTGAGTTAAGAATGTGATCAAGTAACTGAACAATAAAGGCAGGTTGTTGATCTGGGTGTCATGTATGTGATTAGTGGTGTGTTAATACTGACTCTGGGTGAGTGTTGGGTTTCCAGTATGAATGCCAATTAATGTGGTCTAATTCGGTTTTGATATGTGTGCTCATGTGCCTGGTAATGTAATATCAGAGCTTTCTGTGTTCAATTAGTCAGCCGCTGTGTTTATAGTAAGTAAGTTTTGTAGTAAGACTTTTTGGAAACACTTCTTATAGTAATGATATTGTAAGTAAGACATTTTAAAACTATGACAGTTTTAAAGGTATAGTACACTCAAAAATAGAAATACTTGTATCATTTACTCACCTAATGCATTATTTATATTGTCATTAGTTTTAGTTTTTTCCCTATTTAGCCATAATTAATTTTGATTTCAGTTTGTCATTTTAGTACTTTTTCTCAGTTAGTTGCCAAAGCAACATTTCTATTTTTCACTTAGCTTTTTAAGTTTGTTAATATCTAAAATAATCTAAAATCTAATCTAAACAGATTTTTAAAATACTTTTAGCTAGGGATGCTTTGATTAATCGGCCGAAGAACGGTATCGGCTGAAAATCACATTCTATGACTCAATCGGAAGTCACTAAATTTGGCCGATCTCACGAACCGATCGCAGTTTGATGAGGTAAACCCTTAAAAAGTTGCCACCGATGTGCATGTAAACAGTATACAAATGAGGCTTTTGTGCCACAAGCAATGTGTTGTCGATTTTTAAAGCCCACACAACAGAATTTGATGCGTAGATCCTCACAGTGTGACATTACATGCTAAAGCTATAGGACTTCCGGGATCCAATCTTGTGCGTTGCAATCATGACGGTGTTTTCCGACGTAATTTGAAAGTTAAACCTAGATTTCGGTTATGGTGGGTAGGGACAATGTGTAGAGACCAATCAGACACTTTTTTACAGTTGGAGCATGCTTGGATCGGATTGATCACTCAGATTGACAGGCCTTGATTTACCATATACCATAGAATAGAAGATTATCAAAAACTAATCCAAACTTGATTTTATGACCTTACATATACTTTCTAATAGTAGTCATCATGTCGAGCATGTAAATCAATAAATTGCATCACTTTTTCTGGGGTTTTCTCAGCAGTGTTGTAACATAAGTACCTCCAAACATGAGACCATACTTGATGATACCTTGTTTTTTTTGTAGGGTTACTAAAAGTTAGCCATTACTTTTAAATATGCCACTTGAAATCATTTAAAATGCCTTTGGGGTGTAAGGGGTTAATAGTGACATCCAACAGAGAGCTTACATATCAATTATATAAAGCTTGAATGATTTGCATTGGTATCGGCCGATCATGATGACAAGAAATCCGTAGTCAGTATTGCAAAAATCCCTAAAGTTAACAATAACAACACTGTTTTAAATACAATTAATGTGAATGGGGACTGAGGTGGTGAGCTCCAAAAATATAAAAAAGCACCGTAAAAACTTGTGCGCTATTTCCAAGTCATCTGAAGCCATAAGATCATTTTGAATTAAATTATTCAGTGTTCACTTTTCAGCATTATTATATCTAATATTTGCCTTCATGTACATTCAAATATGATGTTTCCAGATGTGCCAGGCGTGATGTCAGTGGTGCCAAGCAGCATTGGTTATTGTTCTCTCATAACTGTTTACAACATGCCATATTTGAATGTATGTGAACTCAAATGGAACTTGAGAGCTACAAGAAAGCATTTGGCACAACATTAGGGTAACTAAATGAATTTTCAGACTTTTCCATTTTTGGATGAACCATCCTTTTAAATCGTTTCTTGGAAACTAATTGTAGTTATTTACATGTTAGGCGTGTAATTTGTTCAGCAAGGACATTTTTAATTAGGACATTTTTAAACAATGACCGTTGTAATCACGCAGCTAGGTTAATGAGCTGATCTTTGTTTGCAGTGATGTTCTGTGAATGTTTAGCATGTTTTGACTTCGAATTAGGTGTTGTTGTGCTGTTTTAATGGTTTGAGAAGGAAAAGTGCAAACAGCATTTGGCGGTTAAGACTGTGAAGGCAAACTAATTGAGGAATGTGATAAAGCAATTCTCCACAGAAAGGCATTTCTTCCTCACGACTCTCCTTGAAACAAAACATGCTCTGTACATCTTGTGTGTGATGGACTAAATGATTCTTGATGTGTTTCTCTCTACTTTTTTCTATTTGCACTTTTTCTTAATTGTTATTTGTTGGCCACTACATTTCTTTGGTAAGTAATTTGTCAACCGAAAAGCCTCTCCTATGAATATAGGTCACTGGCTGTTGATTCAGTTGCAGTGGTGACCTATGGCTGTGTGTCACACCTTTAAAAGTCCCGGAGCACAATGGAACTTTAGACTCAGTCGGGCCGCAGCCATAGCTCAGCACACTGAGGTAGCGCTCTCTCATTTTCCCCCAGCCTGAGCCTTGAATGAAGCCTTTGTCACCCTCTCACTCACGCTGTCTCACCCACCTTTTCTCTCTCAGCCCCTCTCTCTTTCTCCCTCCACCCCCACTCTTCTGTCTATCCTCATAAATGGAGCTTAACGATATTCTCACCCACTCTGACCTTGAATGCATCCAAATATGTCACTTTTCCAGGTTCGCCTGCGTTCTCTTACTCTTACTTGGAGCCAAATCTCCCTTCCTGTGGTCCGGATCCTTCACTCCCATCTCCTCCCCATTTATGAGATCAGGCCAGCTCAAGGACAGAGGTGTCCCAGCCTGCACCGGTCCCGGTGACCTCAGATACTGAAGGAAAACGTTCTGATAAGCCCTTTGTTCTTAGTGGGGGAGCTTTGTTTCTGCTTTGCTGTAGTGCTGAGAGGGGTTTTCTTAGGTCCAGATAAACTGAGTTTGTGTGTGTGGGGGGATAGATAAAGGAAACTTCAGTAGGGATAATGCATATGTCAGTCAGACAGTCAGTCAGTCGGGTTGTGTTGTTGAGTGGAGGCTCAAATCCTTGTCCAACACTAGACAAAGGCAGTGCTGCAGAGGAGGGGGTTACTCAGGGCTCGCAACCTCATTCTTCTCTCTTTTATGAGCAGCAGAAGACTGCGACACAAGTCTGGGTGCTTGAATGCATTCACTGACCACCAGCTTACAGAGCTTTGAATACAACTGCTCATCAATTCCTGTTGTGTAGCTTAAATGCCTCCATCAATGAGAAGATATTACGTTAGTCAAAGATTATGTCCAGCAAAATTATATATATAATATATTTAGTTTGTAGCACAATCAAAATTACTTTGTTAATGGTAGCAAATGAGAGACATTTTTTTTTTCCAATTGTTTTTCACAATATGTATTCAAATTTCACAAAAGATATCTGAAAAAAAAAAAAACTTTCAATCCATGGACAAGGGAGAATTTCTGTTAATTTGCCAATTGTGCATTATTATCTCTTTTTTTTTTTTTACCATTCACTTACCGCATATGCACTGTAAAATATTTTTAGTAATTGTATGTAACAGTCTATTTTTTATATGGTAACATAACTTATGGTTAACAAATGACAGTTTTACATATACAAATATACTTTTTTCAATTTTTTACATGTAAAAACAATTTATATCTAAAGTAAAGTAAATTTACCTTATTTTACAGAAAATATTTATTTAACAAATAAATAATGTATACTTTTAAAATAGAATTCTTTTCAAATTATATCACTTTTAATGTATGGGGAATTTTTTACATTGTGTTATGAAACTTTTATTTTTTTTAATTTTAATTTTTTATTTTTTTAAGCTTTCTGACTTGTTTGTAAAAAAACTTAAAGCTACAATCATATATAAAAAGGTCTTGTGAAGGCCTAAGGAATCACACCAAGGAGTTTTAAGTTTCCAGGAATGAGATGGGGAAGTTTCCTGAAGAGTATTTGGGTGGGAATGGCAGCTGTTAGGCCTCGTCTTGTGGAGGCCAATGGCAGATTCTGGGCACAATGGGGTTTCCAGAGTGACCCACTGACTCTGCTTTTGATTGCTGTGGAATGAAAGCAAAGCCTGGGGTAGCTGACTGTGTGTGTGTGTATACTGTATGTGCGTCTGGGCATGTTTGTGTTTTTGAATGGATGTTCTGAATTGCATTCCCCCTAGATTTTGGCATTTGGTATTAATTTTCACATTGAATATGGATAAACACTTGCAGGGGAACAAATTGCTATGCAGTGAGCCAGTTGGGAACATTATTATGTTTCAGGCAAGGAAATACGCTTAATGATAAATACATGGCATGGTTATAGTTTGCCTGAGGTCTTAAGTTTCACTCCATGCTATAATAGCTCAGGATAAGTGTTTATTCCAGTTTTGATTTTATTGGAAATTGCATTGACTAATTCTTAACTTAACTGTACACATACATACTTAAGTCTAAATTTCCATTTGGCTCAGTCTAGACATTTAAAATGTAACTTGTAAGTAAAACTTTAGTAGGAATATAGTCCTTTCTCTGTCCTCCTCAATGGGTGTACCCATTTTTTTTTTCTTTTGGTGCGTATGCATTCTCACACATACATGTGACTTATTTTCAACTCTTTCTTCGCTCCAGCTGCTGTGATGTCTGTTGTTTTTTTCCGTCAGGATAACTGTAGAGCTAAAAAGAGCCAAAACCCATGTTCACCACACTTCCTAGATCTGCCTTGGATGTCTTCGTCTCACACACTTCCTCATTATCCCACACCTTTTTTTCCGTTTTTCCATGGCCACATTTTAAGTGTGCGCATCCTTTCCCAGAGGGATCAGAGACATTGTTTCAAATCAGCTGTTGAAGGACTATATATGTGATGTTTTGGGACAGGATTTATAGTAATAAGTCATATAGACACAGGTCACCCTTATACTCTGGGACTGTTTCTGTGCTGTGTGCCTCTGGCTGCTCTCTGTTCGTGGTTTTCTGACTGGGGAAACCATTACAGGCATTGATAAATCAGCACTTGTTTTAGAGTAGTGTTCTTGGACAACCCTCCTCCGTGAAAGGTCTCGCTGGAAAAAGTTGTGAATTACAGCTGAAAAATGATGGTGTCCAAACATGTATTGTAGGTCTTGTGAAAAATGTTATGACAGGTTTCCTTACAAATGAGTTTATTCAAAGACTGAACCCTCCCTGATTAGTGTCAGTCAAAATGAAATAGTATTGCCCTTTTATGGAACATCATGTTGTAAAATACAGCTTGATATGTCCGTTCTGCACTCTTAACTCTCACATGTTCACTCTCTCTGTCTGCATTTCACTTTCCAGCCAGCGTCCAAGTGTTTTCTATAAAACGGGCAACTGTGTTCCCTGTGTTTCTTTGCTTGTTGTGGGATAGGCAATGCTTGGTAAGACCCTTCTGGTTTCTAGGCAGCTCAGGCGGACTGTTCTTCTGGCCAGCTGTGGCATAATGGCGGGCAGTGAGCCAGACTGGCAAAGAGCGACGCCCTGTTATTTACAGAGCGATAGAGGGGGTGACCTCATGCCGCCAGGACTGATGCAGGCACTGGGAGACAGGGAGTCCATTCTTCACTGCTGCAGAGGCCCGAGGTCCATATAGACCCTCTACTCGCTGCAGATTGCTTTTCATCTTCATACTCTGATTAACGTGATGAATACGAGAACCGATCTGATCCCTGATGTGTTGATACAGGTAAAACTTTTGCATTGTTTAACAGTTTATCCAAAAGTCCAATCGCATGAGAATTTTCTTTTGTATGTTGGATTTTTGCATGCATTACGCAAGTTAATATATTAAACAATGAAATGGCCAGCATTGGACTTCTGTATGAAATTGGGAAAATATATATTTCATTTATTATTCTGGAAGTGAATGCAATATATTTGCAAAGGGAAAAACAAATTAAATTTAGCATAAAATAGAAATTTACCCTATCTATTTTCTAAATGTATCTTAATGATCTTATTGTGAACAATTCATCCATGGATGTTTCTCTATTCTCTCTGGTGTTGTATGCTGGATTTCTCCAATCATTTAGTCTGCTTAAACTCTTCCCGTTTCTTACAATCCACTGCAAGCTTGCATTCAGATCTGCCTACATCCAATCAAAAACTGATGGATAGAATCAAGTCCCCCCCTCAAGTTATTTATTTATTTATTTATTTATTTATTTTTTTATTTATTTATTTTTTTTAATCTTTTTTTGATAATCCATTTCACTTGGATGTAAGTCACAATACATAAACTATCTGTTGCTACTTTCGTTACATGAACGAAATAGAGATCATAGAGACATTAACTTTAACCCTTAAAACCATACTTTAGGTCTTTAGAGACCCGGGAAATCATTCACTGCCCTCCTCCTCATAATTTTTTTTAAAGTTAGACATCAACCTTCTTAGTATTTCTCAATCAATTCATTATAAACAATATAACAAGCAAAAAATAATAAAATTATAAAATAATGCTTGTTTTCCCATTATTTTTTTTTGTAAGTTTTGCATAGGGTCGCTAACAACCCGAGGTGTGTAACAGTGTAAGTATATTAAAAAGTATATAAAAAATTTTTTTTGCATGACAATAATTGAATCTTTAATGACTGAATAGTTGCAATTCACCTTTATTCCACAAGATGGCAATGTCTGATACACAATGATGTTTCACTCAGTTACAGCAGGCAGAAAACAAAAGAATAGGAAGCATCACCAGCAAAACTTGAAATGGCTCAGCGATTTACTGCAGAGTACTGAACGCAATCAAATATTAGTGTGGTGATGGTGGATCTGGTGAAGAAGCTGGCAGCTATCAAAATATTGATTTTGAAGATGTTGAAAAGGATATTTTTGAGAATTTGTTTGAAATCGAGAATATGAGCCAGATGCTGAATGTACTGGGAAATGAGCTCTGACGAGGAGAGTAACGATGGTATAAAACATCTGCTCAAACTGAACCCTTCCAAGCCCCAAAAGGTAACAAAATATGCTTTATTTTATTCTTCTGTAATTGTTACTCTAATATCAGGAGAGTTTTATATTATCGCAACAGGTAGAGATCCCTCCGTGTTATATATAGATCCGTTGCTAAAGACCCGAATATGTAATAATGATTAGCGAAACATTCATGCATTTAAAGGTGCAGTGTGTAGTATTTATGAGGATCTATTGACAGAAATGCAATATAATATACACAACTATGTTTTCAGTGGTGTATAAAGACCTTACATAATGTACAGTTATGTTTTTATTACCTTTATAATGAGCCATTTCAATCTTCATACACTGCAGGTACCCTTACAGTGAAATCGCCATTTTGCGCCGTCATGTTTCTACAGTAGCCCTAAACGGACAAACTTCTCTACAGAGCGCTAGTCACTCTTTGCTCTCTCCGACTACGACATTTTTGTCCTGTGTTGGCCCCCGTAGCTTCTCTATGTGCTTTGGAAGGGAGGGGTGAGCGGAGGGGCGATTGCAATTCACAACCTCACTGCTAGATGCCGCTAAAATTTACACACTGCACCTTTAAGGGTTAACTGCAAAATTTGTTTTACTTGTTGGGCATTAAATATGCCTGGTGAATGGCAAAATGGGGGGGGGGGGAAATATAGAGAGATGTGGGTGACATTTGACTTGGGCCAGTAAGTAACCACCTCAAACCACCTAGCAACTGCATAGCAATGCACTAAAACTACTCTGAACACCTTAGCAACTAATTAACAAATACCTACGTATAACAGAGTTTTGGCCAATTTTGTCCTCACTCAGGACTAGAGACATGATATGATTTAGACTTGGTCTTTTTTTAGTGTTAACCTATTTAATACTGGATTATATGCAGTGTGTAGTTCTGAGTCAGCCCACATGTCCTTTGTGATGAATTTAGCAAACATATTGTAGTGGGAGAGGTGAAGACTAACTTGCTTCATCACTGTCCGACACAAACAGACACCCCTCCCTCCTGCGGTCTCTGAGCCTGGGAGCGCAAAGGCATTTTTCGGTACACTGACAGCATAACTAGGAATTGCCTCTCAAAGCCGTTATTGTATTAAAACTATTCCCATCCTGGGACTTATAATTTTCAAGTCCTTGTCTTGTAATTTAAGGCGTTTCTCGCCTCCTCTAGCTAAAACTCAGACTATATTTTATCTTGAAAAGGAGTAACTGGAAAGGAGTCACAGTTTGTTTGCTGTAGCCTCTGCCCTCACTGCTCATGTTGGGTGTTTTTATAAACACAAATGTCTCAGGCAGAATGTTCCCCCTAACATTCACCTCCTCAACCATATTTTCCACCAGGTCCCATTTGAAGAATGGGTAAGGAAATTCTTATTATTCGCATGGCATGTAAGGAGTGGTCACTCCTGAGGGAGATTAAAGGAATGGGGAGACCGAAAGGGATTTGTCACGTAGGACTGTTCAACCCTCCATAAAGGTCCCTTTGTGAACTTTATTTCACGAACACTAGGGACCAAGTCAGTGCTCATGCCCAAGCCAAACAAGCACTCATGCACTCCACACACACACACACACACACACACACACACACACACACACACACACACACACACACACACACACACACACACACACACACACACACACACACACACACACACACACACACACACACACACACAGGTCTGATGGAACATAGGTGTGGTTGCAGTTATTTTTATCAAGCCTCCAAGGAGAACATGAGCTCAAGGGATAGGAAAGAAAGAGTGGGAGACTGAGACTGGGTGGGCATACAGGAAGGGAGAGAGAGAGAGAACGAAGGATGGAGGTTCAGTGAGGTCCATGCGGCGTGTGCACCAGCTGACGGCAACAGTTTGACAAAAGTTCTTCACTCTGGGTTCTATAAATAATGCAACAAGATCTGAGAGTGAATGCGCACGTTTGAAGTACCATTACATCATGGCCCCGGGTACCCTTTAAACAGATTTAGTGGAGGACAGCGGGTGAATGCTCTTTTATCTTCTTCCTTCTCATTTTATTTTGGTTTCCCAGTCTTCCTCGCAGGGAGTTGTGGAAGTTCTGAGCACTTTGGCAGCTTATGAGGTAAGAAGGTGCGTGTGAGTTTGTTTTATTGCCAAGGGGGCACTCGTGTATGCCTGCCAACTATGCGAATTTGTTCTTTTTGTGCAATAGTGTTACATATCCTGCCATAAAACATACCTGCTATGAGGGTTACCGGGCTTTTTCCAGTGGAGTATATGCAGCAGATTGGATTTTAGGGTGGAAAAAGGCTGTGTTTGTTTTGAGTTTAATGAACCAATGGAAGGTCAGGCTACATCACTTCTCTCACACCAATGCACCTGGAGAACATACTGTATACCGGTTTCATTTAGACTCGCACAGAAGGTTTATTGGATTTGCTGCAGAAATTCAGGTCTGAGGTGGTACACGCATCCAGTCAGTTTAAAACCAAGTGGAAAAAGAGTTATTCAACAAGTATCATCTGTGTTGCATGTACAAACAAACACATGCAACCTCTAAGAATTGAGAATGAAGCCCCTGTGGTCCAGGCTGAAGGGCTTTGCGGATGTTGATTATAGTATCCGTGGAAACAGTCTGTTTGGAGCAGATGGGAAGGAGGAACGGAATGAGAAAGAGCAATGTCCTCAGTGAGGCTGTAATTGTGACCATACATCTGAATAATGTTTCCATTACATGCAACCAGCCATTTTGCATCTTAAACCAGCCGAATGCATGAGAAAGACATAGACAGTCATTCAGTCAGCATTTCTGAGTGATGTTATGTCTTTTCCCCTCAGGATGTGAAGTGTCTGTAGAGACCGTGTCAATTAAACTCCCCCCTGTAAATGCCGCATCGACACGACATCCTCATTAAACCCGTCCCCGGCGTGACGACTCCAATCTTTCGAATAATCCTACGAATATCTATTGATCTAATATGACTTCTGACCTGTAATGTTGCCAGAATCATAATCATACACTATTTGTTCGTCGGCCAGAGGAGAACTGGCACCCCGACTGAGCCTGGTTTCTCCCAAGGTTTTTTTTCTCCATTCTGGCCCTGAAGGAGTTTTGGTTCCTTGCCACCGTCGCCTTTGGCTTGCTCAGTTGGGGACACTTAAATTTCAACTATATTACTGATTTGCCCGCATTGACACTATATGATAATTGAAATGAGCTGGATGACATCACCGTTTTCACCAGAGCGGCTGTACAGCCGAATCAAATTCTGTTGCATTATTTTCCTGTTAACACTGTGAAGCTGCTTTGAAACAATTGGCATTGTAAAAAGCGCTATATAAATAAAGGTGATTTAATTTGATTTTGAACAACCTGAGAATATCCCATAGTGGATCCAAAAGTTAATTAAAAGCTGTGACACACCAAGCCGACATCAAAGAACTAGCGGCAACGAAAGTTGAATGTGTTGTCGCATTGTGACGGCTGCGTCTGGACCAAAAAGATGCAAAGACTACAGTTGATTGCCAACTGTGCCTGTGTGTAAGGAAATAACTGTCTGTGTCAGCAGGTATCAATAGTCTATATTCGTAATTCAAAAAGGGAAAGCGAAACTAGGACTGCAGATATACTAACCATAAACAAGGCAGTGCTTGCTTACCATTTTGAATATTAATCACTTTCTTTATTCCATTCGGCTCATGTTATGAAAATATTTCACTCTCTAAACTGAACAGCCAATCAGAGTTATCTCTCTCAACATGCTGAATCAGGCAGACTCCTACCGACGAGAGCCTGACTAGAGCCGACCACACTGCAAAAACTAGCCCAACAGACTCTCACAGACGGCCCGACGTTGGCCGACCATCGGCTTGGTGTATCATGGCTCTAAAAGACTTTTTATCTGTTCTGAGTCCCTCAGAAAGTCATTAAATGTGTCTTTTAGTCTTTGGGATATTTGTAATATCTGTCTTCATCTTCTCTTCTGCTTCTGTGTCCCAAAACCATCTCTGGTCTCTTTTGAAGTTTTTCCCTTTAGGCCACATGAGTTGACAAGTGAACAGCTTCTCGGCTTCCCCACCTGAAATCTGACTTGCTGAACTCTGCAGATTTCCACAGAATTAGAACATCTGTCATTTACAAAGTTGCCCTGGCATGTTCGGTTATTAAATATGTTTGGCTGATTTCATTATGCTTTCAGCTACCGGATACTCTCAGGTCTGTTTAATCATTTTATCCCTTATAAATTCATTTCACAGATTTCTGCTGATTTCCCCCTAAGATCAGCACAGAAAATGCAAAAACATCTCCAGATTCTGTCTGGGTCTGCTTATGAGACAAAATCTTACTGAACATTTTGTGAAGTATGAACTCTACCCACATCCTGACACTCGCTGTCCCCCACCGAGCATTTTATTCAGGCCGCATGAATATTCCCTTTATGCCCCCTGGACATGCTCTGTCTTTGATCTCCCCAAAAACCATGCTCAAATATTCCTGCAATGCTCACCACATACAGTGAATGTTCACACACAACACATGTGCATATGTTTACTCTACAATGCAGACTGACAGTTGGCATTGGATGATCTTACAAAAATGGTAAAGTGTGTGAACAGAAAGATTTGGTTTCATTGTTGAAACATGGGGGCTCACTTGTTGCAAAATGGTGGCATGTGTATCCGAGCATGCTGTTTTTTTTACTCTGTATTGAGTATGTTTACTGGTTCTGCTTCAAAGTAAAAAAGAAAATAGCCTGTTTTTGTGTTGCGTTGCATGCTGAACTCAGCAAAAATACAATGAAAATGCACTATAAACCTATTTAACACAATCTTTTGTGATGTACAGTAGGCTTTTATGATTTCTTGATTGCTCTTATGATTTCTTTATTTTTCGGTTTTACATTTATGCATTTGGCAGACACTTTTATCCAAAGTGACATTCCTGGGAATCGAACCCATGACCTTGTCGTTGCAAGCACCATTTTCTTTTTAAACTACTATTTTATGTTCCAGCAGCCTAAAATAATGGAGTGAACTACTTGCCCATTGTTAAAAATATGTGGCTGTGTGATTGATTTACCATTTAGATGTAAATTTGAACCTCTTTAATCTAAATTAGATTTTATGGCAATCAAGTTTATACATTAGTTCTCAATAGTCCTGTTAGTTCTCAACAGCCTACCCCTGATAACCATTCTATAATTTACTGCATTTAAGGAAAGGAAATACTCAATGTGGTTATATATTATATACTGTTATATATTATATAATATGTTTTTTTTGTATTCACACACAGGTAAGCACTAAAGACCAACATGCAAAAAAAAAGAAAATTGATTTGCAAGCTAGATTTAAATATAACTATTAACACTTGTGTATAAAACTATCTCTGGGGCCGAATATGTAGTTTGAAACCCCTGGTCTGTGGCATGACGGTAGCTGCTGAAAAGAGAAATGTGACTTCAATTTGAAAGCTTTGTGGCGTTGGCTGTGTATTTTGATGGGTGGATTTGTGTAAAGGGAAATGGGCTCTAATGTAAGACCTCAAACTAAATATGATACTCTGTTGTAATGTATGTGTCCGCCAAACATGAAAGGTGTGCGTTTATGTTGTGACTGAGTGAAAGTGTGAGTGTGTATGTTTTGACTGGGCTAATATTTTGTGTATGGGAATTCCGTGGCTTTTTGGAGCTGATATTTGACCCTTTGTCCTATTTTATGTAGGAGGCTCCCTAATGGAATAACTTGGTATTGTGTGTCTGTAAAAATGTTTGATGAATGGCTGTGTGAACTCTGTGCATTTACAGTACAACATTGTATGTATATTTGACTTCTGACCCCTCTGCCCCATGTTTTTAAAAGAGGAAGTGGTTACATGTGAAATGGACAGGCTGTGTGGGTAAACGTGCTTATCTGTAAGTAAGTTCTGTCAAGTGTGTGTGTGCTTCTCTGATTTAAGCGTTTAACCTCTATATGTGTTGTTATATGGCATTTTTTTTTTTTTTCCAGAAGACCTCAGAAATGTATTTTTTCCCCTCTGTGGTGCGTGGACATATACAACGCATATTTAAACATAATATTTAACCATAAACTGTTTCTCTCTCTTGCCTATAGATAGAAGAGGGAGGAAAAGCAGCTCAGTGTAAGAAGCTGAGAGTGGGGGATGAACTGGTGAACATTAACGGCTCTGCTCTCTACGGCTCCCGTCAAGAAGCTCTCATCCTCATCAAAGGTTCTTACAGGGTTCTAAAAATCGTCATCCGAAGGTACGCAGACACAGACATACACACATATGCTGACTTCAGTTGCGGTCACATTTACTGTTGTTCTGCGTATTTTTGAGGGCAAAATCCAGAAATTTCATTTGGTATCCACATGATCAGTGTTGACCAACAGAAGGCTGCTTGGTTTGAAAGTGACTTCTCTGTGAGCTTCATACATATCTACACTATTCAGGGCTTCTGCAGGTCTTAAGGGGATAGTTCACCCAAAAATAAAAATTCTGTCATTAATTACTCACCCTCGTGTCATTCCAAACCCGTAAGACCTTCGTTCATCTTCAGAACACAAATTAAGATATTTTTGATGAAAAATCCGAGAGCTTTCTGACCCCTCCATAGACAGCTATTTAATTAACACTTTCAAGGTCCAGAAAGGTAGGAAAGACATTGTTAAAATAGTCCATGTGACTCCAGTGGTTCAACCTTAATTTAATGAAGCGACGAGAATACTTGTTGTGCGCAAAAACAAACAAAAATAATGACTTTATTTAACAATTTCGTTCTGGCCTGTGCCAGTCTCCTACGCTGTTTACGTTGTAAATGCACTTTTTACAAATGGAAACAGCGTAGGAGACTGGCACAGGCTAGAACGAAATTGTTGAATAAAGTCATTATTTTTGTTTGTTTTTGCACACAAAAAGTATTCTCGCGCTTCATAAAATTTAGGTTGAACCACTGGAGTCACATGGACTATTTTAATGATGTTTTTACTACCTTTATGGAACTTGAAAGTGTTAATTAAATAGCTGTCTATGTGGGGTCAGACAGCTCTCGGATTTCATCAAAAATATCTTAATTTGTGTTCCGAAGATGAACGAAGGTCTTACGGGTTTGGAACGACATGAGGATGAGTAAATAATGACAGAATTTTCATTTTTGGGTGAACTAACCTTTTAATTCAGAGCAGAACACCTTAAATGTATTAAGTCATGACATTAAATGTTGCATACATTGCAAAAAGTTATCTTACTCAGTATTTTTCTCCTGTTTTCAAATATCTAAATCTCTTTAAATCAAGATGCATTCACTTGAGATGCAAATGTAAAATGAAGTCTTAAAAAATTGAATAAGAACAAATGTCAATGAGTTATGAAAACTTCCCTTTGAATTAAGTTTTTTTTCTGAGCCCATTGGCAGATATTTGTTCATGTTGTAATCATAAAACATAAATCATTTTCACAGAAAACAATACTTCATATTTTGTATCTCCAGTAAATGCATCTTGATTTAAGGATCTTTAGACATTGGCACTGGAAAACAAACTGGAAGACAGAAATACTGAGGAAGAACATAACTTTTTTTTGCAGTGTGATCAGAAGATAGTAAAGGATATTTCCATATTCTAGTGGTTTGGAGCAGAGGTATTCAAACTACTTCTCTGTAAAATGTATTAAAATGTAATGGATATCTCCCTAGACATTTACATTTAGAGAACATATTGACGTATAGTGTTCCTTTAAGTTTATTCCTTAAATATTCTTTACTTGGTCTTAAAAAGGTATTTAAAAAGTCTTAAATTTACCTTCAGAAACCTTGCTATTGACAATAGACAATGTATTTTTTTGCCTGCAAAATTTTGCCCACAATGTGAATTCACCTTTATAGTGAAGCTGCCATTCTGACTTACACATATATATGCTAACTTAAGATGCAGTCACATTTACCATTGTTTGGTGAATCTTTGTAGACGAAATCCTGTCATTTCATGCAAATTTGCCGCTTTGACCACCAGTTTGTGTGATTTTGTGATTTACTGTGTGAGCTTCAAACATCACTATACTATATATAATATACAATGGACCTTTTTTGCTCAAAAAAATTATGCGAATGGGATCGCACCTTTATAATGAAACTGCCATTTTGACTTCTGAAACATTACACCTAGAGGATGTGACCAGGATATGCAGTGTTTCTCTGTGGGAGAGCATCTGCACAGTGGCTAAATCTACCAGTAGCCTCTGATTATGTGTCTGTTGTTTATTTTAGCTGGCTTGATGCAAGTTGACATCAGCAGAGTTTGGCAGACAGGAGAGATTTGTCACCCATGACAGACAAAATTGACTGACACACCCTGTTTGACTCACAGTAGCCTGATCTAGGATCAGATCTTCTGATATCAATATTGCTCCTAGTTGTCAGGATGTAAATGTTTAAGCTGTATCCAGGTCAGTGTTGGTCCGTTCAGTCTGACCACTGGGGTTTTCCCCTGTCCAGGCATGTGGGCAATCAAAGTGTCATGTGATAGTGCCTCACTGTGGCTGTGTGCAGAGGCGCAGTTGAGGAGACTAATCAACACATGCGCACACTCGCAAACATTTGAAGAATTTTAGTGATGCACCCACATGCAGTTGGTGATAAATGTTTACCTTTTATTGCTAGCTTTTTGTGTGCAGGGTAAATGAGGTGCTTTGTGTGTTGTTGAGTCTGGGCTGGACGTCCAGTCGGCTGAGTCCAGCACATTCCAGTGTGTTGAGGCCTCACTGCGTTAGTAGCTACCAGACAGCTGAGTGTACGTCCCACACTCCTCCCTCGTTCATCTTCTTTCTCCTCTCTCATTTATTTATACTGTCCTCCCTTCCTCCCACTCTATAAACCCACAATCTTCTCTCTTCATTCTTTTCACCAACAGTCTCAATAAAAAAATCTCTATAGCTTTTATAACCTCATTCTTTAGCTTAAAGGGATAGTTCACCCAAAAAATGTACATTTTGTCATCATTTATTGCCTTCAAGTTGTTCCAAACCTGTATGAGTTTCTTTCTTCTGTTGAACACAAAAGAAGATATTTTGAAGAATGTTGGTAACCAGACAGTTGAGGGTAGCCATTGACTTCCATAGAATTCCGCAGTACCGTCAACTGTCTGTTAACAACATTCTTCAAAATATCTTCTTTTGTGCTCAACAGAAGAAAGAAACTCATACAGGTTTGGAACAACTTGAGGGTGAGTAAATGATGACAGAATTTTCATTTTTGGGTAAACTATCCCTTTAAATATTCTGTTACCATATTCTCTAACATCAGTCTTGTAGCCTCTCAACATTTTGTAACTTGTATAACCCCATTTTATATCCTTTTAACAGTTTATAATTTTAAAACCCTTATTTTTAGAAAAATATTCTATCTCTGTGGAGCTGTATGACAGGTCGGGAGTGAGGGTTTACAGTCTTTTTTTATTATTTATTTATTTTATTTTTTTTAATAAATATTAGGATTGTTTCTTACACACGCCTATCGTTTCACTTCAAAACACCATTGATACATCCACTGGGGTTGTATGGATTTACTGTGTAATGTGTTTGTTTTGTGTGGTTTTTGAAGCAATAAGCAGATACTTTCATTATATAGTGTTCATTATATATTTCATTAATAGTCACACAGTGATTTATTTTCTTAAACTTCATTTGTGTTCATCTGAAGAAAAAAAGTCATATACATCTGGGACAGTATCTAGTCATTTTTGGGTGGAGTCACAGATGCTGACATGGCATTAAATAAAACTATACTGATACTTTGGATGGAGTATCCCTTGAACTTCATTTTATAGGCTCTCAACAGTTTATAACTTTTAAAACCTTATTCTCTAACCTGAGTATCCCATAACATTTAGGGATGCCCGATATATTGGTATCATATCAGTTACCTGCCATTATTAGAGTTTTACATTTAGATTACATATGCTGTTATCTTGCACTCGTATAAAGCTAATCTTTATAAACACTAATTTTACTAACACTTAAATATAATCTTTAGCAAATCTCTAAATATCCATTATTTATACTGTGTATATATGTATGTATGTGTGTATGTGTGTGTATGTGTGTGTGTATATATATATATATATATATACAAACCCGATTCCAAAAAAGTTGGGACACTGTACAAATTGTGAATAAAAACAGAATGCAATGATGTGGAAGTTTCAAATTTCAATATTTTATTCAGAATACAACATAGATGACATATCAAATGTTTAAACTGAGAAAATGTATAATTTTAAGGGAAAAATAAGTTGATTTTAAATTTCATGGCATCAACACATATCAAAAAAGTTGGGACAAGGCCATGTTTACCACTGTGTGGCATCCCCTCTTCTTTTTATAACAGTCTGCAAACGTCTGGGGACTGAGGAGACAAGTTGCTCAAGTTTAGGAATAGGAATGTTGTCCCATTCTTGTCTAATACAGGCTTCTAGTTGCTCAACTGTCTTAGGTCTTCTTTGTCGCATCTTCCTCTTTATGATGCGCCAAATGTTTTCTATGGGTGAAAGATCTGGACTGCAGGCTGGCCATTTCAGTACCCGGATCCTTCTTCTACGCAGCCATGATGTTGTAATTGATGCAGTATGTGGTCTGGCATTGTCATGTTGGAAAATGCAAGGTCTTCCCTGAAAGAGACGACGTCTGGATGGAGCATATGTTGTTCTAGAACTTGGATATACCTTTCAGCATTGATGGTGCCTTTCCAGATGTGTAAGCTGCCCATGCCACACGCACTCATGCAACCCCATACCATCAGAGATGCAGGCTTCTGAACTGAGCGCTGATAACAACTTGGGTTGTCCTTGTCCTCTTTAGTCCGGATGACATGGCGTCCCAGTTTTCCAAAACGAACTTCAAATTTTGATTCGTCTGACCACAGAACAGTTTTCCACTTTGCCACAGTCCATTTTAAATGAGCCTTGGCCCAGAGAAAACACCTGCGCTTCTGGATCATGTTTAGATATGGCTTCTTTTTTGACCTATAGAGTTTTAGCCGGCAACGGCGAATGGCACGGTGGATTGTGTTCACCGACAATGTTTTCTGGAAGTATTCCTGAGCCCATGTTGTGATTTCCATTACAGTAGCATTCCTGTATGTGATGCAGTGCCGTCTAAGGGCCCGAAGATCACGGGCATCCAGTATGGTTTTCTGGCCTTGACCCTTACGCACAGAGATTGTTCCAGATTCTTTGAATCTTTGGATAATATTATGCACTGTAGATGATGATAACTTCAAACTCTTTGCAATTTTTCTCTGAGAAACTCCTTTCTGATATTGCTCCACTATTTTTCGCCGCAGCATTGGGGGAATTGGTGATCCTCTGCCCATCTTGACTTCTGAGAGACACTGCCACTCTGAGAGGCTCTTTTTATACCCAATCATGTTGCCAATTGACATAATAAGTTGCAAATTGGTCCTCCAGCTGTTCCTTATATGTACATTTAACTTTTCCGGCCTCTTATTGCTACCTGTCCCAACTTTTTTGGAATGTGTAGCTCTCATGAAATCCAAAATGAGCCAATATTTGGCATGACATTTAAAAATGTCTCACTTTCAACATTTGATATGTTATCTATATTCTATTGTGAATAAAATATAAGTTTATGAGATTTGTAAATTATTGCATTCCTTTTTTATTCACAATTTGTACAGTGTCCCAACTTTTTTGGAATCAGGTTTGTACACAGTGGGGAGAACAAGTATTTGATATACTGCCGATTTTGCAGGTTTGCCCACTTACAAAGCATGTAGAGGTCTGTAATTTTTATCATAGGTACTCTTCAACTGTGAGTGACGGAATCTAAAACAAAAATCCAGAAAATCACATTGTATGATTTTTAAGTAATTAATTTGCATTTTATTGCATGACATAAGTATTTGATACATCAGAAAAGCAGAATTTAATATTTGGTACAGAAACCTTTGTTTGCAATTACAGAGATCATACGTTTCCTGTAGTTCTTGACCAGGTTTGCACACACTGCAGCAGGGATTTTGGCCCACTCCTCCATACAGACCTTCTCCAGATCCTTCAGGTTTCGGGGCTGTCGCTGGGCAATACGGACTTTCAGCTCCCTCCAAAGATTTTCTATTGGGTTCAGGTCTGGAGACTGGCTAGGCCACTCCAGGACCTTGAGATGCTTCTTACGGAGCCACTCCTTAGTTGCCTTGGCTGTGTGTTTCAGGTCGTTGTCATGCTGGAAGACCCAGCCACTACCCATCTTCAATGCTCTTACTGAGGGAAGGAGGTTGTTGGCCAAGATCTCGCGATACATGGCCCCATCCATCCTCCCCTCAATATGGTGCAGTCGTCCTGTCCCCTTTGCAGAAAAGCATCCCCAAAGAATGATGTTTCCACCTCCATGCTTCACGGTTGGGATGGTGTTCTTGGGGTTATACTCATCCTTCTTCTTCCTCCAAACACGGCGAGTGGAGTTTAGACCAAAAAGCTCTATTTTTGTCTCATCAGACCACATGACCTTCTCCCATTCCTCCTCTGGATCATCCAGATGGTCATTGGCAAACTTCAGACGGGCCTGGACATGCGCTGGCTTGAGCAGGGGGACCTTGCGTGCGCTGCAGGATTTTAATCCATGACGGCGTAGTGTGTTACTAATGGTTTTCTTTGAGACTGTGGTCCCAGCTCTCTTCAGGTCATTGACCAGGTCCTGCCGTGTAGTTCTGGGCTGATCCCTCACCTTCCTCATGATCATTGATGCCCCACGAGGTGAGATCTTGCATGGTGCCCCAGACCGAGGGAGATTGACCGTCATCTTGAACTTCTTCCATTTTCTAATAATTGCGCCAACAGTTGTTGCCTTCTCACCAAGCTGCTTGCCTATTGTCCTGTAGCCCATCCCAGCCTTGTGCAGGTCTACAATTTTATCCCTGATGTCCTTACACAGCTCTCTGGTCTTGGCCATTGTGGAGAGGTTAGAGTCTGTTTGATTGAGTGTGTGGACAGGTGTCTTTTATACAGGTTACGAGTTCAAACAGGTGCAGTTAATACAGGTAATGAGTGGAGAACAGGAGGGCTTCTTAAAGAAAAACTAACAGGTCTGTGAGAGCCGGAATTCTTACTGGTTGGTAGGTGATCAAATACTTATGTCATGCAATAAAATTAATTATTTAAAAATCATACAATGGGATTTTTCTGGATTAGATTCCGTCTCTCACAGTTGAAGTGTACCTATGATAAAAATTACAGACCTCTACATGCTTTGTAAGTAGGAAAACCTGCAAAATCGGCAGTGTATCAAATACTTGTTCTCCCCACTGTGTGTGTGTGTGTGTGTGTGTGTGTGTGTGTGTGTGTGTGTGTGTGTATATATGTGTATATATATATATATATATACACACACACACACACACACACACACACACACACACACAATATAATTGGTTTTTATTTATTTAGACTAAATTGTGTTGAATTTTAATATCCACCATACTACCATTGGCTAGAATTTTATTATTTTATTGTATTGTTGTTTTAATGTATCCTTCATAAACTCATTCTTGAACCCCTTAAGTATGCTTTAATCTTATTCTGAAGGCTTTGAACAGTTTCTAACTTTTATAACCTAATTCTCTAGCTTTAATATTCTTTAACTTTATGATAATCTCATCATTCTTTAACCTCATTGTCAAACCTCTCGACTATCATCTAACCTCTTGACATTCTCTATTTATCTTATCTGTAGTAAATATACCAATAAAAAATAAACCAATTCAGTATGCTGTTTATTTTTGTTAAAATAATCAAACACCAACCCCTCACTCACAAGATTCTCGAAACACAAGAATTCTCACGAGATTTTGTTTTTACAACAAAACACAACCTACTTGAGTGCACTTAAGGTATGAGAATTCAGAATTACATTCTCAGAGACTGGAAACATGCTTTTAGCCGAAAGAAAAATCTGAACTTTTAAACCTCTAGGTTTAGGATAGCCATCCAAACACCAGCTCTGCAGAAGCTAGCCACAGAGTCAGAGGTTCAGGAGTGAGGGAGAGGAGAGGGGTGTAGAGATGGAAAAAAAATTCCTTTTCTTTTTACATCCGTTTATTTGGCTGCAATTCAGAAATGCTGCAGTCTTAGTGTTATTACCCTGCCTGTGGTTTTCTAGGCAGCACATCCTACTCTGTATGTGTGTGTTTTTTGTATTTTTCTGTTTGTGGGTTTGAACCCTAGTCATACCAGCGTGCCGGAGGCTCTTGAAGAAATTAGATTTAATTGTTCTATGTGGATAGACTGTTGCTGTATATGTTGTCTTTTTGCATGCAGCCTGTTTTTGTATAAAGCTAATGGGTTGGATTGGTTAGAAATAGAATGCATGTTTATTTATGCTTGGCAATCAATCTAACATAGGCACTGCTGTGTCATTTCAGGTCAGTGTCGCTGCATTGTGAGGACTTTCAAATGGCTTTACCGGCTTTTCATAGTCACTGTTTCTCACCTTTAACCTTTAGCAAAAACACACTATTGACCTTTCTGCATCATCTAGAATAGTTGTATCAGCTTTCTGTGTGTGTGTGTAAAAGCAAATCTTCATTGCTGATTTATTGCTGAAAGGAAGGGACTTAAGTATGACTATGTGTATGTGAGGTTTTGTAGTGGTGTGTGTGTGTGTGTGTGTGTGTGTGTGTGTGCGCGCGCATCTTTGGACGTCAGTAAAGGTCACATGCATCACGCAGGGCTCATTTCCACCTCCATTTAAAGGCCAAGGAATGTATGACTATTCAGTTAGCACCATGATAGAGATGTTTTTTTCTGTGTGTGTGTGTGTTTAATGCCAACCTCCTTGCCAATCATTAGAAATATGCCTTAAATTAGTTTTTGCAGGGTAGGTTGTTTGAACAAACAGCACAGTATTCTAAGAAGCATAAACATCCACAGCACACATAAATATTGTGTAAGACAGTGGTTCTCAACTGACTCCAAGCCCCTCCTTTGTCCAAGACTAACTATGCTGAAATGTACTTCTGTTATAACAAGGAATAATCAGTGGTGTAAAGAATTTGAGTAAATGTAATTAGTTACTGTACTTAAGTATCTCTTTGGCTACTTTGTAGTTGTTCTGCGTATCAAAGATATTAGCAACTTTTACTCTCTACTTGACTACATTTTTGAACAAGTAAATGTACTTTTTACTCCAATACATAATTACACATTACATTTTGCATGGCACCTAACTTTTTCTGCAGCAGTTTGTTTCTGCTATAAAGAAGCGATATCGCCATCTAAGGGCACTGAAGGTACTATATCTTGTGCGTTTTGCCTTTACTCACCCAAACATGTCAACAAGGATATATACTTTACATAAATGCGAGTGCATTAGCAGGTAGTTGCTGAATCGCAAGTGTTTGATTTATGAGATGAGGTCATGACTGCAGGCCGAAACCAGCACATCCAGTGCAAGAAGGCTTTGACTATTTAATTTTACTTGACATTATTTTATTTATCCGCTATATTGACGAGACCTTTTTGAAGGATATTGGTTTACTTGTGGCCTTTTTGTGCACTTGAGCTTAACTGAGACTTGAGAATTTGTAGATGTTTAAGAGGCTGTTGTGTCGACCTTGATTTATTGCAATATTGAGGTGTTCAGTTTTATTTTGATTTTAGAAAATAAACATGATTTCTCATCTTACAAATCAGTTGTTTCTTATTTTCACTGGTATGTCTCTCAGGTGTCGAGGACTAGTGCATCGTTGAGCCTATATTTAGTATGAGTAAAATACTTAAGTACTGTTAAAATCAGATACTTTAAGACTTTTACTCGAGTTGTATTGGAATTGGTGACTTGTAACTTGTAATGGAGTCGTTTTCACTGTAAGGAATCTGCACTTTTACTCAAGTATGGTTTTCAGGTACTCTTTACACCTCTGGGAATAATTAACGTTGGGCCATTGAATTACTGAAAAATAATGCACACCTGAGGTAGTTATGCGGCCACAATAATTCAAAGGCGCAAGGAGTCAGTTTTTTGCTTATACCACAGAGAATTGAGACATTGATAGGCAGTTATTGAGAGAGAGGGAGAGAGGGAGAATGACCTGAGTCTATGCAGCTCTCAACAGTGTTTGATAGCAGCGTCTCTACTATTAGCGAAGCTGTATATTTAACTGCTTCAAAAACAGTGGCGTTACCACCTCGCTACTGAGAAATGTCAAGTAAATGTTCAGTTGTAAACTATTTTATTGTAAAAGTCAATTGCAGGGCAGTGCTGACAGGTTTCTGTGTGCGTGTTTCTTTCTGTGTGCGTGTGTGTGTATGTGCAGAGAGTGAGAGAAAAAAAGCATGCTTTCCATAGAAAATAAAAGGTAATTTAGTGGGAAAAACATGGAAATGGTTTGTCCTTTTTTTGTTATTATCCTATTGTTAGTCAAATTTGTTTGCTTTGTCAGTGTCTTTTTTAGCATCATGATACTTTTTCAAATTGATCAGCATTGGAGCACAAAATTGCATCATTTTAATGATTTTAAATCATTTGTACTGAAAGCGACAGGATCATACAATCACAGATAAATGCCAATCAGCCACATTAAATTCAGGTTTCACACACCATGAGTAATAAATGCATGACTTTGCAGTCATGATTACTGGACTGTTAATCATTTTATAGAGTCACAAAAATAATATATTTTTGTTGTTGTTCCTTTGGCACCAGACTAATGTTAAAAAATAACAATAAATAAATACATTTAGTGACTGTCAATCAGAAAGAAATGTTTAGGTTTCAATAAACATTTTCAACAAACAAGTAACACACAAACACACACATGCATATGTATATATGTAACCATAAGGCTTATTGGGCCCCCTGTGGTTGTGAACTACTGGTGTAAAGAAATCGGTTTTAAATAACTAATTTTATTGATATTTTCAATAATGACATATTTTTATCTATATTTTTGGATTAGAGCTGTTGTGTCCTGCTTTTCTTTGTGAATGGGAAGGTGAGCTGTACAGTTAAAGGATGTTTGTGGTATGCCATGTCCAGAGACACACTGTATTGTTTTCCTGCACACACACTTTCTATTGTTCCGCAGCAGCTGTCTGGAATGCAGATTTCATGCACTTTTTTCATTGGACCGAACTTAAAATTGCACACATTAATTGTCTTCAACTTTTGAGTTGCATGTGTTTAGTTCTTTCAAGTACTAAAAGTATGAACCCATATTACACACTGAAAGAGTGCAGTTTGTCTATTGATTGTTATCTTAACCTGATGTGCTCTGCCTGGAGGTGTGGTGCCCATCTTGCAAAAGAGAACAGTGTACTTCTGAAATTTCTGGATGTCTGGTTCCTCCTAGCTCCAACTCCCACTTCCTGTTACACATGCTGACTGTAATAGCAGCTTTAGGAGCTGAGCTGGGAACCATGGGACAGAAATGTTTATTTACAGCAAATAACCATTGTCAGGGGCGGAAGAACTGTTTTGAAATGCATATTTTGTCCCTGACTTAAGCCAAGTCTGAAACGCAGACCTTATTTGGACTGCGAGCATATAAATTTAAGAGATTTAGATTTACACACTCATGCTCAGCCTTAATTAAAGGAAGGGTAGGTCTTTACAGGAAAGCCGCGTGAGGTAAGGGAAGTGTTGCTGTCTTGCTTTGGCATATATGTCTGGATTTATTGAGCAATTGGCACATTGTTTCTACACCATTTGCCAGACAAAACTACTGCAATAGATTATACATACATAACAGCATAAATTTTAAGGGTGCAGTGTGTCTTTGCTGACCTGCTAGTGGTACTAAATGGAATTGCAATAGTAATTCACCAATTTGTTTTTCAATTGGAATATTTGGATTGTTGTTTAGACCCCAATTTTCTTCAAAATATCTTCTTTTGTGTTCCATGGTATGGAACAACTGTGAGTAAATGATTAACTATCCCTTTAAACCACCCCAGAGTGACTTTGGTTGAGCCAGAAATTGACATGTACATGTTGGGCTGCTCAAACAAACAGGAATATTTTGAAAGCACCACAGTGTTCACACTATTGGGTGTAATTCAAATAGATGAATTACACACATTACCTTTAATCATTACCAATTTTCCATGTCTCAGCATTTCTTGTAGCATTTAAATAGAAAAAGAGCAGTTAATAAATGGCACTTTTAGCCATGTGCAAATCACATTACAGGAATCAATGGCTGTAATCTACTGTAAGAAGCCATCTGGCCAAATGCTGATTTGCTATAAGCACCACTGCTCTCATGAGGAAATAAAGCATGGAAGAGCCACTTCAGTAACCATCTATCAAAGGTTGCCTGGTCTCTCTGGGAGAAACCCCAGTTGCACTTTACTCTATGAGTTTATGATCTTGTGGTTTGGAGAGGCTGTGGAGGAGAGTTATGAAGGACAGAGACAGCAAACTCAGGAAGCTTCAAGAAAAAGCAGTCTCACGGTAAGACCCTGTCCGCTCTGCTAAGGAACAAGAAAGAACAAAGGAGACTCAATGCCAAAACAATGGACATTCCTTACATTCCCAAGACCACCACCCCCTCCTGACTTTCCACATATTAAGAACAAAACTCTAAGACCTTTCAGACTCAAACTTTCCACATGCCAATCTCGGTGTATGGTGTTACTGTATAATATGTTTTTGATCAAATTTGAATGCACAGAACATAACTAATTTATAGTTTATGTCTTACGTTGCTGTTTTTTGTTAAGAAAATGTGCCGGATTTCTGTACATGTACAGTATATATTAGGGAATCATTGGTAATCGATAATTATTTGAATGCTTTTGGCATGAAAAATGGATAATCATTTTGAGATTTAATAACATTTCTGTCATGACGACTCTGAGTGTTTGGCATGGTAATGGGTATGACAATGTTGATATGTTTGGTCTTGGCGGAATAGATCTGTTACGCTGCTGCTGCATAGGGTTGGGTATCGTTTGAATTTTAAGAATTCCGATTCTGCTTATCGATTCCTAATTTTTTTGCAAAACAAAAGTCTTATTGCAAAACATTTCATTGTAGCTGAATAGCATGAACAAAAATCTACAAGCTAAAGAACACTTACACAAGGAACTTTTGGCCTTTATAAATAAAATATGCATTAAAAGTATAGTTACAAAAGTTTATCAGTCAAGAACAGCGAGTGAATTTTCTCTGTCTTTTGTTGTTTGATTAACATTGTGACAGAGACGGCAGCAGGAATATTAGGCTGCTGTCACTTTAAGAGCTGCACGGATCCAAGGAATTGAAATTTTAATTTTATAAAAAGTATCTGATTCCTGACCTTAAGAATCCGATTCCAGAATAGCTTTTTTTAGATGGGCTTTTGAAAGCACGCTGCAACTGCTACAGAAAATGCTGACCAGTATTTGAAGGTTGAGCAGCGAGCTCATTGGCTACTGATACAGCAGGAACCAATCAGCTGTGCCCTATAGAGAATGATGTGATTGCAAGCAGATTAAGTAAAGGACCCATCAGCCTGCACCATCTGGATTTTCATGACAGAACTTTATATTTATCAGTTATTAAATTATTAGTGTTTGTAAAGATTGACTTTTCCTTTGTTATCATGTAATGCTCACTTAATCTAAATGTTCTAATAAGAGAAATTAGCATGCAGAATTAAATATCTAGTTCTATATTGTGCATTCTTAGTTTATATAAAATGAATGAATAATGTGTGAGTGAGTATATGCTTATATTTCAGTAGTAATGGACAAAGACATGCTCCTTTTCCTGGAATATGTCAAGTGATCAATCCAGGCAGTCCTTCATGTGTGGGTTCATCCTTTAGGATTGCATTACGGTCAGACTGCGCACATCGAAATGGCTGCTTTTTTTTATTAACAGGCCCAATAGCCCAGGGCTCTGCACCATAGTCCGCTTTCTCTCATCATGGTAAAAACGTTCTGTGGTATAACTGGACATGTGGACAAGATGTAGGCCATCAATTAGATTAACCTCTGTTCAGTTGCCAGGGAAAGAGTAAACGGATTGCGGTGTTAACATGAGTGTAGACTGTGAAGCCTTGTGAACTGCTCTGCATCTGTTTTAACATCTGTTATTGAAAGTTTGTTTAGAACGGTTTATCGAGTCTGCAGTCTTATTCATTCACTTTATGCTTTTGTGATTTGACCTGGCACATCTCTCTGTTTTCTGTCCAAAATAGTTAGGAAGGGTCTGATGTGGCTGATAAGCTTTTAGGCCGTGATGCATTTTTGCATACATTCTTTCTCCTAGAAGAGTACTTTAAAATCAGAGTGAAAGAGTATCCAAAACAACAAACATGCTATTGTGCTGGAGAGCCTAACTTTTGACTGCTCCCTTCCTGGACTGGGCTTTTCGTTGTGCCCGTACTGGTAAAAGCCTGGGTGATTAAATGGAATGCAGCCTTTGCGTCTCGCTTGCTGTTTTCGGGAAGCAGGCAACCAGAGAACAAATGATGATGATTGCACCGACTGAAAGTGGAGAGGGGTGTGTGTGCATACATGCATGCTTTATTTATTTATTTATTTAAATATTTATTTATTTATTTATTTAACAGGGACAATACAGAATTAACTTGTTGCATACAATTTCATGCAACAGATGCTTATCTAGCTAATAGCTATTTTGAGGTCAAAGGTCCATTCATTTAGGGATATACAGATAAATGAAATATGGTGCAATGTTTAAAAATACATAGTAGTACCAAACTATTTTGTACATTGTTAGAACAAAGAAATTGAAACAGACTAATATGATTTTAGTTTTCTTTTTGAAACAGTTTGCTTCAATATGCAGCTAATGACATGACCAGCTGGATCCTAGCAGAAATTCCCCAGATCTCAATTACAAACTGTAGAAAATCGCTATATAAATGCTATATTTTTGATCAGTGTATTATTCTTGAACAAATGAACAATTGTTACTTGGATATGGGCATGGTAATTTATGTATTCCCTACAGTAAGGACTGCTAACGGACTATGTATTGGTTGTGAAAACAAAAGAGAGAGGAAGGATCTTTGACTAGAACACAGCATACAGTACTACTGACTCATGTGTATGTCACCATTGTTTCTTATAATAACCAGTGACATCACACCTTAAGATAATATCAGTTTATGGTTTAACTACCCTTTGCTATCACACACAAACTCAGTTCCTATAAAGCATTTAAAAGTTAAACTCTATAGCTACCCATAATGGTTTGAATTGGTGTCGCATAAGGGCTTAACCCTGGGTTAATGTGTTTTTAAACCAAGAGTTAAGGCTAATTTTAAGTAATGTTCCACAATGTTGTGCAGTGCTAACCTCAAATTTGTGTTGTCAAAGATGTATGCTGTCTCCCAAAACTAAAAAAAGTACATACTTTTGAGCTTGTAGCAGAAGATTTTTTTTATTGTAGTTCTGAACCAAAACCTCCTCCAAAGCCCAATGGATCTGCACTTCAAATTTCCCCCGTCCATCTGAGTAGTACCTTTGGTACCACCATTTAAACTTACTACAATTTGGGACGCAATAATTCTAATTTCGAATAGCATTTAGAATGGATAGTATGCAAATCTGGATGCAGTAATACAGTGTGACACAATAGAACTTTTCACACATGAAATAGTTAACCCTGGGTCATTCTAAAACCTGGGTAAACCGAATCATGAGTTATCTTGCTTCACGTTTCACACTGCTCATAATTTAACCTGGGTTAACATTCTTATTTGCATATTTGCGGTGTCAGTGTCATTGATTGGATGAACGCAGCATACGACCTGTTTACATAAAAGCTCTAGCATTGTGCATCCTCGTATTGCCAACTGTACTTTCGAGTTTATACTGAATATACTTTTCGGACTATAAAGGTAAGAATTAAACAGTCTCTTCTTCACTTAAAATTGTCACGTTTTCTGTGAGCATTTTAACTCTCAAACACTGAATTTACAGGTTATATACAATGTGCATATGTGTTTTCGTGACTGTCCAAAGCATGCAAATATGAGTACGCAATTGGTTGTCTTGTTAAGCATCTAGCTGTAACATTGCGACACCGCATCATTTCACACTGTACAAGTTTGGCACCACAATGCAGGGTTCACACAGCAAAAGCAGTGCTAACTCTGCTCTGGAGCAGGGTTTCAAAGCGGTGTTTAGAACGACGATAACCCAGGGTTAAGCCCAGTGTGAAAAGCCCTAAAGTAATGCTATAACGTCAACCCAAGTTGCTTAGCAACCAATCATAAATTGCCTTGATTCTTACATGATTAAACATTCATGTCTTTTGTACAGGCAACTTTCACTCCTTGTGTTTAGGTTCAGTGTCTGTGGGAAATAGTTACAAAGGTCGAACAGTTACTTCAAACATTTTAACTAGAGTAGTGAAGAGCATTATTTGCAGAGAGAATTGTGTTTCAGAACACTTAACCAGTGCGAATCGTTTCCACAGATGGACAAGCAGTTATTAAAACATGTCGTGTGCTCGTCTTGTGTTGTATTTGTCCAGTCAATGCTACTGACCTCATAAATATGCAAATAAGAATGTCAACCGAGCATTTACAAATGTGTGATCGCAAAATCTAAATACTCAAGAAAGATATAGACAGTAGATGACATCAAATAAGATAACCCATGATTAATTTCTAGTAATAGTTAAAGGGATAGTTCACCCAAAAATGCAAATTGTCATAATTTACTTACCCTCATGTCGTTCCAAACCTGTATGACTTTTTTTCTTCTGTGGAATTTTAAAGAAGATATTTTGAGAAATATCTCAGAGTTTTGTCAATGGGCACCAAAACTGTTTGGTTACCGACATTCTTCTATCTACTCATACAGATTTGGAACAACATGTTGTGAACAAGAATGAATAATGACAGAATTTACCTTTTTGGCTGAACTATCCCTTTAGGAATGACCCTGGGTTACAATTCAACCGAAGAACCCATTAGTGTGAGGTTGTGCACCGTTATAATTTGTCCTACACATGATTGTTGGGGTTTTCTTTTATTGTCAGTGTTGTAGCTGTTAATCAGACTGACCCCATTCTGACTTTCATCAGCCCTTCTGATTTGAGCAGAAAAGGCTGTTTATTAAGCTGACACAGCTGATATGAGTTAAATTTCACTTTATTCTCTCTCTCTCTCTCTCTCTCTCTCTCTCTCTCTCTCTCTCTCTCTCTCTCTCTCTCTCTCTCTCTCTCTCTCTCTCTCTCTCTCTCTCTCTCTCTCTCTCTCTCTCTATCAGGCAGTTTCTGGGATAACAAAACACACTGTTGCTTCTCAGATGTGTTTGCATAGTTGTGCTTTCTACACTATTGAAAAGAACAAGAATACATGTACCTAGCCTCATGCCGCAGGGACAGTGCACCGTTTCAATCATTTAATCTTATTCCACCAATTTGTTTCCCTTTTTTCGACATACAGTATATCCTCCTCTTCTCTCTCTTTCTCTACCTCCCCTCACTCTCTCACCAGTGGTGGCCGAAATTGACTGCTCTCCCAGGGAGACAGGAAGCGGCCCTCACATTTTTCCCCCATTCAAACAATAATAGGAGAGAATGCTAGGTATTATTTTAGCAGTGGCTTGCCGCTTTATCTCCCCCAAACATAGTTTCCTCTCCGTCTGAGCACCGCTTCCTCTCCCCCTAATGTCATTAGAAAGAGTGAGTGGGAGGCTGTGTGTGTGTGTGTATATGAGCGAGAGAGAGAATATGCTGTTTAGCGGACTGAGTGTTTGGTCTTCAGTTGTGACTTGAAATATTGAGAGAGAGAGAGAGAGAGAGAGAGAGAGAAAGGGAGAGCGAGAGCTGCTGTTTGAGAGGGGAAGTGGGGGGAGTGTTTGTCTGTTAATTTTTTCCTGGACTAGGAATCTGGTCAGAGCCTCTGGCTGCCTCATTACAGCTAAATGACCGCCAACCTTCACTCATGTGAGCGCTGAAGCCGTTAGGGTCCTGATAAAGACTGACCACTCACAGCAGACACAGACCTCAGGGTTGTCCTTTGACTCGAGACGTCTACTGATGGTTTAAACCTGAACTTCATATTGAACCTGAACAGTCTGGGACTGGATTCATCTCAGAATATTTGTCTTACTGTGAGAACATCTGGAGTTGTGTCAGTTGCTGTGAGTATCTCAAGACGTTTCGTATTGCATGGAAAACCTCAGGTGGGAGTCAAATCAGCACTAATTTCAACCTAGTTAACCTGTTTGTGCATTTAACTGGAACAGTACTGCCATGCTAAGGCAAATGCAGTTACTACACCAACACTGAAACTGAGAAAAAGGGTTTCAGTTGGTTTTTGACTTTTTTATAAATTTTGATTGCTTTGGTAATTTTAAGTTTTCTATGAATCTGAGCATATTGAGCCGTCTCAGGACAGATAGTCTAAGAGACCCAATTTCACTCATAAATTAATTTTGACAAAAAGTTACCTTTTCTGTGTTTAAGTTTTTTTCCTTTAGCTAGTTGTATGGGGACTCAGATCAGCTTGGTGTTATGTTTGATGTTTTAGGTTAGATCAACAGTGTTTATTATTGGACAAGGATGACAATGTGAATAGCTACGAGCTGTCTTGTGAAATCTTGAATATCCTGAGATTGCAAAAGTTTTAATTGGGATGAAATATTAATTACATTTATTGTTTATAGGTTTCTGAAAGAGATATATTTACATTTTGAAGATTTCATTAAAAAAAATAGCCTCTGTTTACTAAATGTCATATTTGTTTTGTGAGGTAATAGATTGTGTGTGTTTTTAATGTGGATTCATTTGTTTAATTTGTTGTTTTAGAGTAAATATTTTTCTACTTGCTTACAATAACCTCACTCTGAAAATTGCTAATAAATAGCAGATAGCACTGTTTGTTTCAGAAGTGTTTTAATGTACACTACCAAGTTTAGGGTCAGTAAGATTTTTGGAAAAAATTTTTTTTCCCCAATAAGGATTAAATTTGTCAAAAGTGACAGTAAAAACATTTATAATGTTTCATAAGATTGTGTTATACCAAAAGATTGTGATGCTATGTCCTGTGTGTTATACCAAGAGATTGTTGTTCCTTATATATTGCATTTTTGGATATTTCTCACTTGCTTCTATTCTTTTCTAGCCTCTTGTGGAAAGACTAAAATTATTATTAGTTGAATAATAAGCTATTAAAATCCATTGTTCCCTCTGGATCATTATTGCCATCTGGAATGTTTGTGAATACTGTACTCCTGTCAATGGAACTGATGGGATGTACCTGGAATCTGGGCCTTGTTCCATTAATGCTGCTACTTTATAAATTAATTAGCCTTTTTTTTTTTTACTGTAGATGTCTTATAAAGAACCTCAATCAGCCATTTCTGTAATCCAGTGGACGGCAGATATGAAAGAGTTCCAGATGGTGAAGTCAAACAGATTTCCCTTGATTCCTGTATGTGTTTGTCAAGACTGACACTGCTTTGAGAGTATAGGGTCTTTTCTTCATGCTTGAATGCTGTGGTTTCCAAATTGTGGTTTCTTCTTGTCAGTAATTGGTACTTAGGAATATTAGGGTAATGTTATACATCTTACACTGTTCAGGCTATACACGTCTTTCTGACTTGTGTGTTCAGGCGCAGTGTGCCAGTGATCCGTCCCCACTCTTGGCACCTGGCAAAGCTGTCAGAGGCACCCTGCACTACGGGCGCTGGTGACTCCTCAGATGGCCCCTCGGCTATGCAGCTCCACTTCACACCTCTCAGTGTACCGTGGCACTCTGGAGGTGACAACAGGTTGGTATAAATAACCATTATACAGATGATATATTCAAGTAAACATACTTTTTTCGTTTTAACATTTAAGTGTTTTACATTTATTTAGACATCTTTTGAAACATTTCCATTAAACTACTAATAGCTTTAACAGATCTTTGTGTCTATGCGAAAGGGAGAGAGATAGATCTCATTGTTGAATTAGGGAATTTTGCTTCCAGCTAATTTCACAATGAAAACAATCAGAGAGGAAGCTGGTGATCTCACATCTTATGTCAACATATGGCTCACCGGATGCCACCACTATTTTCAGACGTATGACTCAGACATTCTTCACAGATCACCAGTAGAGTGACCAAAAACACACACAAAATACACAAAAAAGCCTGTAGTACAAAACACAACATTGGCTTAAGGGACTAATCTTTAACTTTCAACTTCAACTTTAATGTTTGTTTTGGGGGATTTGTTCTTCAGTGTTTTGCCGCGGAGGCTGTGAAACCTTATCACAACACCTGTAACAGAATGAAAAGGCCTACATAATTATCAAATTAAAATTTCTGTAATTTTTCATAAATTGAAACGTATAGTTAGCACATACAGATATAATTTGATGCAGAAATTTCAAGCTGGCATTAAATAGTGTAAGTAGGTGATTGTGTCACATTATCTAACTTGGTTCACTTCTGTTTCATTGTGCAGTGAGCTGTCCATGCAGTGGGGCCATATCTCCAGGCACTACAGCACAGACCGCAGCAGCTCAATAGGAAGTATGGAGAGTCTGGAGAATCCTCCCAGTCAGGGTTACTATGACAGTCAGCTCTCTCCCATTGATCCTGTCATCTTCAACAACAAACGTGACTCTGCTTACAGCTCATTCTCAGCCAGCTCAAACACATCTGATTACACTGTTCCTGTCAAGCCTGAGGAGACCAACTCCATGGACAATCTCCTCCAGGGTCTGGGATCTTCCTGCAGGTATCCAGATGGAGGCCAACATTCTGCCCCCAGTGGCCATGGAAACCAGCAGGAAGAGCATCAACGCTCTAAGATACTGTCTGACAGAACTGAGGCTAAAGTCCGACCGTCGTCCTATAGCTGCGAGGAGGAACACTGTGCACCACCGCAGCCACCCATGAGGAAGGACAGCTTTAGGGCTACTAGAGGCCAACCAACAGATAAACGCTGTGTGTCTGCTCCTGTAGGAATCCCAAGTGTAACCAGCTGCATGGTTGAAGATCAACCCCAAGTCAAGGAAGTTTTGACAGGCAGTGTTTATTTGAATGGAACAAAAGACAACGAGCAAGAATGTAAAGGGTGCATCACTGAAACTTATTACACCTTAAACTCTCAGAGAGATAGCAAAGCAACTGACAGTGAGAAAAAACACTTTGAGAACTGTTCAAAATCTGTGGTGGTGCCTTCACCTCCTCTGAGTCCCTTTTCACAAAGGAATATGGATGAGAACTTTGATAGCCAACTCCAACCAGAACGTAATCTCCAGTCAGCAATGCACAGACACAGTGCACCTGAGAAACTTCTAGCTTCTCAGCTGTGTATGATGGATATTTCTAGTGACAAAATTGATCATTGTGCATCTCCAACTTGCCAGTGGTCACAGTCTCCTCTTTATCTGAGTGATACTAGTTCAAATAGGTCTCAGGGCAAGTGGGGAGCAAGCCGATGTTCCACGCCTGGTTCTGTGGCAACTTCCGAACTTGAGGATCCCAGGGTAGAGGAGGAACCTCTTGATTCTGGACCGAATCTGTGGGGGAAGCCTGGAAATCCCATGGGGAATGGATTCTCCACCACTAACTCTCAGACCATTGAGAAGAACATTGGTTCTTTAGGTGTGGACGCTCACCTAAATGAGAATGGAGGAGAAGTGAGGGTGGACAATGGCAATGCCACAAAGCAGCCGCAGAAGCGGCAGTTACGTAGCTCCAAGTCGCGTCGCAGAAATGAACGTTTTGCCACCAACCTCAGAAATGAGATCCAGAGGAAGAAGGCCCAGCTGCAGAAGAGTAGAAACCCTTGTGGTGAAGAGACCGTGGAAGAAGAGGTTGCAGATCTCAACACAGAGGCAGTAGCTCCTCCAGAGTACCATCAACACAGACCCCAAACCCTCCCACGTCCTCTTACCAATCCGCCCTCTGCCTCCGTGCAAATGTTCAAACAAATACCTCAACCAGTTCTTGATACCACACAAGCTGAGGAACATTCCAGCACCAGGGTTGTGTGCTTCCAGTCACCTCTGACCCAAACTCAGATCCCTCAACATGCCAGACAAGTATGTGTGCGTGTGGTGGAGGAGATAGCACCTGCAGGTAAACCACGGCGATGGCGTTGGACACCAGAACACAAGCTTCAACCAGAAACGGAGACCTCTGAGAGTAAGAGAAATGAGTCTACTGGACAGATGTGGTCTGGAAAAATGCTATCGACAAGAGGGCGGACAAGTTCCTCCAGTGGACGTTTAGGTCGGTCAGATGAGTGTGACATCCCTCCCTTTGCAGATCGCAGGAGGTTTTTTGAAGAGACTAGCAGGAAGTTGAGTCAGTCTGTAACAAACTTATCAAGTCTGACAAGTCGAAATCCGAGACTAGACAAGCCGGCTAGGCCGAACCATCCATCCTCACCTGAACCTATTGAGATGGCCTCTAACCTGGGCAGGAGAAGGTTTTCGTATCAAGATGTGCCCTATGTCAACTCATTGGACACTGGGAGACAGTTTATGAGTACCCAACAAGACCAAGAAAAAATGATGGAGAGGCTGATGGAGAGAGAGCGGGAGAAAGAAAGAGAACAGGAGAAAGTTAAGGAGCAAGAGAAGCTAAGAGAACAAGAAAGAAAGGAGAAGGAAAGATTAAGGAAAGAGAAGGAAAAAGAGCAACAAATGGTGAAGGACTGGGAGGAGAAGCAGAGGCTGCTACAGAGAGAACAAGAATGGGAGTCCAGGAGAGAAACTGTTCGCTCTGAACACAATATGAGCAGTGACACAGTTCCTCAGTCTTTATCTCATGACGCCTGTCGGAAGCAGCCGCCCACACCTCAGGTTCCTTCCTCCCTGCGGTCCTCTGAGCATTTCTATAGCAACACTACCACTAACATCCAAAAGCCTTGCTCAGCGTTCCACCCAGTGACCACCCAGCATAATCAGTATGATGGCTACCACATAAATCCACCCTACAAGGCCAGGAGCTACACCCCAACTGAGGTAAGACTGGGAATTCAGCATTGTCCATTGTCTTAAAAAGGGATTGTCAAGCTTTTCTGATCCAGGCTCTCAGCCAACCCAGGGGACCACTAATATAAAAATGGCAGAATTTCTGAGTAACACTAACTGTCATTTAACAACATTAACAAGCTTTGCAATACATTAAATTAGTTGATGTGGTTTTCCCATTTACCTTACTTATTAAAGTCACATGGATGTACAAGTATTGGGGGATACCTTATGGATGTAAATGTCATAGTATGCACTATATATGGAGTAGACATGCACATGTCTTTGCAACATAGACATGTAGTTATTAAATTATTTATGCAAGTAAGAGTAAAGCCTTCCTCCTGCAGTTCACTGTCAAATAACAACCACATAAATTCATAATGAATACCCTGTATATGTGCTTATAATGAATAGCCTGAAGGAAATCAAACATTGCTGAAAGAGGGTGTGATTTACTTTCTTTATTGTGGTTATTTACAGTCCTTACAAATACATGCTGTGAAGCCATTGAACCTTTGATTTCAGTTAAATAGTTTTGAATTGAAAATAGCTTTATTGCATATGGAATGGAAATTGTGGTTTTGTTCCTGAACCTTTACTTGAAAATGCACTGAGCCAGAATGATACTTTTGTTATCTGTAAAATATTATGTATCTTCTTTGTGCATTGATTTATATGTGCACTGTTAGAACTGAATAAGGATGAAACAGTTTATACTCTACTTGAGCTGTTATTTTAAGACTCTTTGGTATAGTGCCATGCAGATGGGAATGAGACCGTTGTTTTCAGTCCTCAGTGTAGACTTATTTTAATATTAGCATTCATACAGGTCAGGATATATTGAAACTGGCCTTCCTCAGTGTCTCAAAAGGCAAAATGTTGGCCAGAACTGTATAAAAATCATAAATCGGCTCTAAAACAACAGGAAGATTGAATATGTATGCTATCTCAACAGTCACTATTTTTAATACATGTCCTTTGGTTTTGAAAAGCTTTTTAAAAGTTTCATCTTAAAACAGGAATTAATGCTCTAACTGATCTCTGGGCCATTCTTATTTATTCAGTATATTTAGATAGACAACCTTTATTGATCCTTGAGGGCAAATTGAGGTGAATTCAAGAGGGATTTGTCCTTGTTGTGGAATCAAGCCCATGTACTCTGGATGAGAATCAGAGATACTATTCACAAGGAAGGAACTGTTGGATATTTAACCCTTATATTTATTTTGCACTTTGTTTGCTTTTAAAAATCTGGGCTCTAGATGGTTGGTTGCCATTTTACTGCTTTATCTAGTTGTTTTTCTTTGCAGTTGGAATAATGCAAATAGGGTTAGATAAAAACATTATCTAATCTACAACATTAATGAATTTGTCTGTTAAATATATTTAAAACATTTTTTTATATATATATGGCAAATGTATTTTACAGGCCCATCCTGTGCGGGGACAGGAACAAACAAAAAAACTAAACCGAAACTACAGCTTAACAGAGAGGTAAGATTTCTGTTTTTAACTGGGTGTCAGTATTAATCAGCAGTAATTTATATGCTGTTATTGCCCCTGTTTTATGCGTCCTTTACTTATATACATATTGTTATTGACAAACCTTTACTTAGAAGAAGTATAGCATAACATTTCTTGTTCCACAGGGACTACTCAAAGTGTAAGAGAGGCTCCAAGACAGGAGAAGGTGCTGTTGTTCCTGACTTCATGGGTCAAGGTGGCAACAGCATTACAGGTGGCTGCACTGAGGAGCATCTTTTTTCACCACTTAAAAACCGTGCTATGTCAGAGAACGACATTCGCATGGAGACACAAAATATTCATAATCACATTTCAAACACCAATGTCAGCAGAATGCGTGCCTCCACTCTTAGCGACCTGGATGAGAATGGAGTATGTGTTGGTGAGGTAAAGAAGAAAAAAGGGCCTCCGCCTCCTCGTCCACCGCCCCCAAAATGGGAGCAGTTCCACAAGAGGCGGGCATCCCACCACAACCTCTTCTCCTCCCCGCCACTCTATTCCTCACCCTCTTCCTCTCCACCTCGGCCACAGCCCTGCACATCCCGGCCCCCCAGTGTGCCTGAAATGACACGTCAGCGCTCCTATAGTCTTCCTCCGAGGGAGGTTTCAGAGAGCCGTCACTGCTGCAGTCAAGAGTACTCGGTGGCTCCCCCCAGCCCTGCTTTTACACGTCGGGCTTTTAAACCTGTAGCCCTGCCCCCTAGAGAGAGAGACATAACCCTTCAGAACTATGACATGAGGAGAGAACTTCATCAACCTTTGCCGCACCCTGAACCATGCACAAGGTAAAAACGTACCATCCAACCCCACGCGTATGACATATAAGATCCATGATGAAGAACAGGACAAATCTTTTTGAAATTCTTGTTTAAAGCACATGTCCTAAATTCTTAGAAGTGTACTTTTTGCATTCATGTTGATTTCATATGGTTTTGACGAACCATTTTCAAGAAAAACCACATTACATTTTTTGATTTTCAAGTTAACCATTAAGTAAAAGGTAAAAACATTATCTTTACACTTTGAATACGAGAAAACTTTTCATAATTTTTTTACGGAAATTGTTTGTTAGTTTTTTTTTATATATATATATATATATTAATAAGCAGTGAAACAGTAAAAATAATAATATAAGACTAAGCCAAACTAGTAAAGGTTTTATTTACTTTTATTTATTTTTTACTTCATTATGATATACAGTAACATTTATAGGGTTGGTAAAGAAGTCTCTTATGCTCACCTGCATTTATTTGATCAAAAATACAGTTAAAAACTGTAATATTGTGAATGTTATTACAATTTAAAATATTTCTTTATTTTAATATGCTTTTTGTTTTTTGATGGCAAAGCTGAATTTTCAGCATCATTACTCCAGTCTTCAGTGTCACATGATTATCCTTCAGAAATTATTCTAATATGCTGATTTGATGCTCAAGACACATTTTTGTTATTCTAAATGTTGTAAACAGTTGTGCTGCTTAATATTTTTAACCTTGATACATTTTTGTCAGGATTCGTTGATGAATAGAAAGTTCAGAAGAACAGCATTTATTTGAAATAGAAATTAAAATATCTTAACTTTAGATCCATTTAATGGATCCTTGCTGAATAAAAGTATCCATTTCTTTCTTTAAAAAAAAAAAACTCTTACTGAACCTATACTTCTGAATGGTTAATTGCATTTTAAATGTACTTTTGAATAAATTGTCTTCATCTCTGCCCTCTTTTAGAATACCTGTCCATACTGCTGCAGCGTCAGATGAGCCTAGAGTCACACTGGTAAAGCCCATCTTTCCTGAGCATCGAGTTGAGTGGGACCGGTCCAGTCCTCACTACCCTGCACAGGGTACTACCAGGTTTCTTGAAATCCCAGAGAACAGCTTGTCAGCTGGGCCTGTGTATCCAGAATCCTACTTCTCTATGAACAACAACCACGTGCTGCCCCATCAAGCAGGCTTCCCCGGAACAGCCCACAAAAGCCAGATTATTTCCGCCCGCAGTCCCAGCAGCATTGAAGATGGAAACCTGCCCCTGGAGACAGACATCGATGAGATCTGTGAGAATGAGCGAGCAGGAGAAGTTCAGAGGAGGGAAGGAGAGGACAGGGTGGAGATGCAGGGTTTTGCTCGGCCTGTTATGGTGCTGGAGACAGACATTGACAACATGCTTGAGGAAGGGGCTCCATCGGCAAGAAGCATTAGAGGGCCGAGGAGCTCCCTGGTGGACTCCATTCTGGATGATGATTATGGTATGTCTAGGAAGGAACTGATTGGAGAGTTATTTCCACAAAGTGTAAACACAGAGATAGGTGGAGAGAGCTGGAGAGGGGGCTACCCAATCAGTGGAGGAACATTAGAGAGGTACGACAATCTTCTCACTTCTCACGTTAGCTTTCCTTTTCTTAACATTTATGTTTAAATGCTATGATAGTTATGGTTGTCATGGCATGCTTCAGTACGGAGCCCCTAAAGAGACATGGTAGTGAAAAAAATATGAGATGGGAGAAAAAATGTTTTTCAATGCTTTTGCGTTCCCTCACAAAAACTTTTGCATTCCCCTGAGAAACTTTGCGTTCGCTCACAAAACCTTTGTGCTCCCTCACTAAAACTTTTGCGTCCCCCCGAGAAACTTTGCGTTTGCTCGCAAAGAATTCAAAAGGGTTGCAAGCAAACTCAAGGGAACGCAAACATTTTGCGAGCGAACGCAAAGTTTCTCAGACGAACGCAAAATTTTTGCGAGCAAATGCAAAGTTTCCCAAAGTTTTTCCTCCTCCAATCTCATATTTTTTTCTCACTACCATGTCCCTTACGGGGGTCCCGTACTTCAGAGTATTCTAAAAAAAAAATTTTTTTTTAAATAAATAAATAATTGGAGTACATTTTACATGAAAATACTGTTTCAGTCTTTCAAAAACATGATTCAAAATATGTTTAATTCAATGTGTTACTTGCCATTTCTTTGTAATTATTTGTGAAATGTATGAATTTTTCAGTGAAAATTGATTCATTCTACACAGTACATTCTACACATTTTTTCAGTGTATTATATTTTATTACATTATATCAGAAAGATTGTTACAGTACCTTCACCTCCACTATTTTTCTTCTGAAATATCAATGACCTTTTTTCTAGGCCCTCTAGACTGGGAACATCCACAGCACAAGCGTCACGATCAACTTGTTACGACACATCAGCTGACAATGCGCAACTTCTTGCTAAGATTCGAGAGATCTCAGAGAGGAAAGAGGAAGAGGAGGAAGAACTCAATTATAAGGTGAAAGATTTGCTTATTACACGCTTTGTAAATGTAAAGTCATCCAGGTTCATACAATTTTTCACTTTCATGTAATTTCAGATGTGGCCCCAAAGTTCATGGACACTTGAAATGTTACTGAAGTACATATGAAACTTAAACAATTGATGTTTTGCTTTTCTTAGAGCTAACTTTACTTTCCTGACCATTTTTTAAAGTTATTTATTATAACTCGAGATGATTTTTTGGATGTATGAAGTCAGTTCCTATGAAGAATTAGGAGTGCATCTTTAAAAAATGACTCTTATCAGTTTATCCATTCGAAACCTGAATTGGAAAAAAAAGGTTACTATTAAAATTTACACACAAAGAGCCCTGTATTGACATCATGTTAAAATGTAGTTAAGTAAAACAAATTAATCTCTATTAAGATTGACAAAAAATATTTTGGTCATAATGTCACCCAATCTGCATTTATTTATTTTTTTAAATAAAAATGTTGTAAAAGATTTTATTTATAATTTTATAATTTCAATTTTTATATATTTTAAAATGTAATTTATTCTTTTTGATGGCAAAGCTGAATTTTCAACATCATTACTCCAGTCTTCAGTGTCACATGATCCTTTAAAAATCATTCTAATATGCTGATTTGCTGTTTAAGAAACATTTCTATAAATGTTGAAAGCAGCTGTGCTGCTGAATATATAAACACACACTTATAGTGAATGTTTACATTTACAGAAGCAGCTGATGGAGAGCCTTCGTAAAAAGCTGGGTGTCCTGCGTGAGGCACAGAGGGGCCTGCAAGAGGATATTCGGGCCAACACTCAGCTGGGAGAAGAGGTGGAGAGCCTGGTTCTTGCTATCTGCAAGCCCAATGAGGTGGACAAGTATCGTATGTTCATCGGCGACCTAGACAAAGTGACCAGCCTGCTGCTGTCACTTTCTGGGAGGCTGATCCGTGTGGAAAGCGCCTTGGACTGTGTTGACCCAGAGACCGGCCACCACGAGAGGGTGAGGAGAGATACAGTATATTGTTGCAAAATGTAAACTGTATTATCACCCAGCGATGTATATTAATGTCGGCATAATCAGGACCAAAGCACGCACATCACCGGCAAAAATATGCTCAAAAGTTGGGTGCTCAACAAAAGAGATAATAAAAAACAGAAAAAAGTCAGCACACCACAGCTCCAAAAATATTTATAGTAGACTCACACACGGGTTACGTTTCGAGCACGCAGGCTCTTCGTCAGACAATTAAAAGTATACTCAACAAGCCTTTATAGTCACAGGTGACTAATCAACGATCACATGACCAAAAAAAACAAAACATAAAACTGAAAATACAAAAAAATAAAGTCATGGAACACAAAGGCAACAGAAAAATACAAGATACTAAATGTGAAAGTCAAATTGTTAAGTATACTTTTAATTGTCTGACGAAGAGCCTGCTTGCTCAAAGCGTAACCCGTTGTGTGAGTCTATTCAAATTTTTTGCATATTTTTGGAGCTGTGGTGTGTCGACTTTTTTCTGTTTTTTTTATTAATGTCGGCATGAAACAGAAATTGCAATATTTTTTTCTTTCCTACTGTGACATATCTGAGTGAAACAGCTCCTTGGTTAAGAAAAAATTTATGGCGGGACTTGATTTTGTCCATCGGGAATTGATTGGATTATTGTGGTTTACTATTACTGTGATGTCATGTGAGTGACAGGTTGTCCCGCCCTCACGCCGGTAAACGTCATAAGAGAAGAGATGTCACTGCAAGAGGGAGGGGAAGTCATTTTGATTAAAAATTATGAGAGCACATGAATGAAAAATAATGGATGTGCACAAATAAATAATTTATAATAAATACTGTAATCCATAAAAAATGAGAGTTGACCATTTGTGACTTTATATAGTACATCCAACTTTACCTGCATACTGCACATACAGTACGGTACACAAATGTAAAGCAATATATACAATATAGCATTGATTGGTTGTGTTGCCGTAAAAAACATAATCACCCTGCTCTAATTTGCTAAATGCAACTATAAGGCTGGGTTGCCAGGTTTGCATAACAAAACCAGCCCAATTGCAATTCAAAACCCACCCAATCATTAACAACATGATTTTCAGGAAAGCTGCTTTGAAACAATATGTATTTTATGTAAGTCCTATACAAATCAAATTCACTTGACTTGAGATACAGTAACATTTCTCTTTTTTTCCCTTCTGCATGCTTGCATTCATTTGATTTGTTTAACATTTTTATTCAATGGCTATGTCTTGGTGTTATAGCTACAACTTCTGGAAAAGAAGAAGCAGCTGCTGGGGCAGATGGGAGAGGCTCAGGAGCTCAAGGAACATGTGGACCGGCGTGAACAGGCTGTTGGCAGGGTGCTGGGATGTTGCCTGACCCCAGAACAGATGCGTGACTACAGTCACTTTGTGAAGATGAAAGCGGCCCTACTGGTAGAGCAGAGGCAACTGGATGACAAGATCAGGCTCGGCGAGGAGCAGCTCAGGGGACTTCGAGAGAGCCTCGGCCTGGGGCTAGGAGTCGGTCTGGGGTACGGGCATTACTGAGAAGTGCTTAAAATAATAGACATTATTTTAAGATTACTGTGTGTATGTATAACAAGATTTGAGTGGGACTGAAAAGACCTTGTACTGCAGTATGGACATTGCATTGACACGACATTTGAGTACAGAAGAGCACAATTACCACAGAATGATTTCAATTCAGTTTAAAAACACTACATCACTACTTGAAGTTGTCAGTTAGGACTTGAGCTGCACTAATAACCGCTCAGTAAAGTTTGCGCTTACTCCGTTAACCTCAGACACCGCCAAAGAACGCATGTGTGCGTATACTTCTCATCGAATACAGCTGGGGGAGTGTCCATGCACTGCTATTTATTTATTTATGTGTGTATATAATCATACACACAATATATATATCTCTGTTAGTAAATTAGAGAATCCTGGATTCAAGGTCACATTGCTTTAACAATAATTTACAGCCTTACTCTGCATGTATCTGATTTCATTCCACTCTTTGGCATGATAAACTGTTTCATTTAAAATGGTTTGTTTTGTGAAGTATTTGTATGTACATTGAAAACGTGTACATAGTTGACGCTAATGTGCGTCTTTAAGTCACAGAAGTTTCATTCTGTCATAACTGGAACTTTTCTTAAATTAAACATTGTGGCCTATTATTGCAGTGTTTTCAAGAAGTGACTTTTTTTATACTTAAATTTCATATTCAGTATGCCTTATAGTACTTGCTACACTTTTCTCAGATAATTATTATTGCCAAAGATAAAGTGTATGTATTTGTGAACATTAGAATATAAATGTGCTGTGCCTGTTTTGAGAAGACCAGCCTTGCCTTACCAAAGCCTTTATATATGTTTCCTTTAAATAAGAGTTTTGTTAAATGAGATGCACTGTTTAACCTTACGTATCATCCGTCCATATCATGCCATGACATGGCAACTTTTGAGGCAATTGCTACTAGATTTCCTTTACTTTTTGAGAAACTGGACATTTCTCTAGAAGGAAGGAGAATGCTGCTTCATTGACCATTTACTGCCTTGAAAGTCTTTTCAAAGTCTTTTTTTTGTTTGCAAAACAAAGGAGTTTGAGATGAAGATTAAGGAGAGATTTAGAAGAGTGATATATAGTTGATTTGTATTTGAAGGGTTTGCTGTATAGGAATAAAGAATGAATGTATGTATTTGGTTTCAAAAATGCAGATCAAGAAGGCAAATGTGCCTTTGTGCTTATTTTTGCTGTTTGTTTTTTTTGCTTCACTTTGTATAAACGTTATAGTTTATTTACTATAAACTCTTGTTCATTTGTTGTATCATACATTGTAAACAGCTTAGCGCTGGAGATGAAAGGAAATATTTGGTCTATTGATAATTTCTTCTTTTTTGTGATTGAAAAGATTCAGTGTTAAACGTACAATTAAAAACAATATCTTATCAGGGTTATGCCTCTTTTTTTTTTTTTCTTTCTTTTAAAAAAAATAAGTTTTACAAGTTCATTACACACTTTAGGGACTTGACATGCTCTGTGGTGTTGCATGATATACTCCAAAACTATTTTAAACAACATTTTGCTAATTCATTTAATTATGCATGAAGATTTTAGAGGCTGTGGAGTATCTGTATTTTTAAAATACGTTATAATAACGCTGTCACTGTTTGTTTATAACCTAAATAATTTAATATTTGAACTCTAATAATCATTGTTTGAGGTGTCTTAATAGGTTAATAGGTTGTCCTTACGTAACTAATTAACGATGGTATTGATTGGATGGAACATGAGCTTATTAAAACTACTTGGCGGGAAACGTAATTGTATAAATAAAACGTGCGAGAATTGCTTATTCTCAACCATTCATTGCTGGTTTACAGTGGACTACATGATGTTTGGCTTTGTACGAGCACTCAGAAGCACAAGCTTTACACCCAGTCATCATGCCTTTACCCAGCGTTTCTACATTACCTCTAAATCTACAAAAGGCAAGGTCGGCGTGGTGGTAAGTTCAACGGGAATTAAGGGAAGTCCGAGTAATTTACATAAATTCTTTCGAAATTTTTTTTTTTTTTTAGTTAAAAAGAAAAATCCTACTCAGTTCTCTTACATCACTACATAATATGTACTTGTTTAACTGTGCTAAACATACATGTTGCTCATGGCGTTTTTGTTCGAAAAAAAAGTGTTCAGATTGTTGCAGCCATGATTCAACTAATTTAGAATCTAAATATGATATACATTTAGCTTCTGAAATGCGGTTACATTTTTGTATGGCGTTATTTTAATGACAAATGTCGAGAGAGCATTAGTGACGCGCGTGCACGTCCATGTTTGCTCGCACGCGGATTTTCTTTGGCCTCTCGCACAAAACTACGAATCTCTCCGTGCTCTTGCACTAGTAGAAAGCTCCTGTGCTGTGTTCGAAATCGCCCCCTATACACATTCACTATTCCATACATTACTCCACTAATATAGTCCACTTTAAGGAGTGAATGAAAACGAGTGCGTAAATTCGGACACTGAGTGTGCCGGAAGGGCTGCCGTTTTTGCATAGTTTGTGCTTGCTGTTTAATAATCAATTGAAACGTAGCAAACTTGCAGCTCCAGAAAACGAAAAGATTTATCTTGAACTCTCATGGAAACTAGCATGTATAAAATACAATTTTAATAATCAATAAAAAAGGAATTTATACCTGTATATACGCTGTAGCCACATTGGAAAAGCGGTTTGGAAAAGCTGCGGGCGCCATCTTGTGGTCAGACGCGGGAATTCATTCGACGCGCGACTCACAGTGCATTATGGGTGTTCTCTAGCTTTTGAGCGTACATCAGTTGTACACTCGTTATTGCAGTGAATTGTGGGATTGAATGAGTGCACTCGATAACGTCCACTGTGGTTTCGGACACCACTACAAATGGCTGTCCCCTAAAATAGTGCGCTATTTAAGGGTATAGGGGGCGATTTCGGACACTGGATTAAACGCTGTCAAGTTATAAACCAATCAGAATAGACTTCCACGAAAATGCTACATTAAATCTTATTGGTTGAGTGAAATGCACCTGGAATTCTTTCGAGAATCAAAGGGTCTTTTAATTTCTTTACAATTTTAATATTTAACAATATTAATCAAATATATCTTAGAAATTACTCGGAATGGGGTTACTTGGATGGTTTGTACATATAAAAAAACCTAGTCTGTCTAGCTGCATCACTACATTGTAAAGACATTACAGGTCAAACCTCTCTGAATGATTTGTCTAAAAACATTTATATGGCTCTTAAGACATACTGCATTTAAAAGTTCAATGTTCTGTCAAATCAAATGCCTCAACTGAATTTAAAATTGCAATTACATTTCAACTGGAACAGTGACAATACATAACGATGGTTTCATATCGAATCAACATCATACATCAAACGGCATTCTTGGGTAGAAGAATTTGAGTTCTCGGTTTAGAAGTTTGTTGACTCAAGAATCGAGAACTACTTGGATGTATTCATTGTGAACCTGTTCCAACTTAAAAAAAAAAAAAAAAAAAAAAGTTTTACAAGTTGGACATTACTTGAATGTATGCATGGGTCTATAGTTTTTCGTACTTGTATTTTTTTTTTTTTTTTTTTGTAAATATTGTGTACTCAGGCATGTATCCTTCCCACACTTTTAGGAGAGTGTATTTGTGATGGCCTTTATCTTCATTGCTGTCCTTGGTCCAGCTGGATGGATCCTGTCCAACTCGTCTGACTCCTGTCCAACTCCCACAAGAAAAAGCAATGACGGAGAATGATGCCTCCAGCTGGAGATTAGACGTGTCTTTTGTAGTGTAGTGGTTTGAGTTGTACATGTTACCCAAACCTACTTTAGATAACCATCAGACTGTATAAGGCATAGAATGTAAAATGTGCACTTAAATTGTGCTGTTTAAGATGAAATAAAACTGAGTCAATGGTGGTCATTCTTTTTGTTACTGGCTTAGATCCACTTCTGATTCCCGCCTCAGTGTCATCACATTCACAATTAATGATTTCTGCAACCACAAATTCACTTTAGTCATGTGAGGTGGAAGTCCCTTTAATAAAACTCATGAAAGGCAGTGTAACAAAGGAAAAACACTAAAAGCAAGTTGACATTTACAACCACAAAAACCTACTGTACAACCCTAATGCTGCCGTTTGATGCAGTGTCAGTTTTTCTGAGATTAAGAGCATTAAGTTTTCATCTGTACTGAAAAAAATCATTCATTTTGTAATGAGAGAACTGAGTGAAAACTTTATTGTGATTTAATCATAGCAAAGCCTTGCATACATATGTATGACTCAACTTGGCTGTAGAACTGGGATGGTTTTTTGACAATGGAACCACAGAATATATAGAGTATCACTTATACAGGATGTCATAGTGGCCTGGGCGGTAGAGCAGGAAGATGCGTGGCTCACTTCCTTCAGGGAAGATATGATTGTTCACCGTTCCACCCTCTCCTCTGTCCATGTATTCCACTAATATGGGCACATTCAGTGCCTGTGCTAAGGCTATAATATGGATGTGGTCGCTTTCTTTCGACATGGGTTCCACCTCCTAAAAAAAAAAAAAATTGACTATTAGGCCAAGTATAATCTGTAATGCTATGATTTAATATAGCTCAATGGGACCATTTTTAGGCATAGGCACCTCAACACCCATGTAAACAACCACATACTAATTTTTAAAAAAACATTTGTCGTCACATGTAGAAATAAAAGCTAAAAGTCAGTAACATACCAACGTCTATCTCTTATGAAATATTTGAAATAATCTTATCAATCAACTAATTCAAATAATATATACTGATGAGCCAAAACATTATGAAGCGAAAATCATTGATCATGTAACAATGCTACACATTAAGGTCTGGGTAGATTAGATGCTAAGCAAACGATCAGTTCTCGTAATCAATGTTTTGGATGCAAGAGAAATGGGCAAGAATAAAGATATGAGTGACTTTGACATAGGCCAGATTGTTATGGCAAGGCAACTGGGTCAGAATATCTCTGAAAAAGCAGCAAGGCTTTTGGGTTGCTCCCAGTCAGCAGTGATCCGAGTGAGGCACAAACCAAAAACCAGTGACAAGAGTGTTGGGCACCCAAGGCTCATTGATGCATGAGGGCAATGAAGGCTATCACAAAATTTTAATGATGGTTATGAATGGCAGCTGCAGACCAATCAAGAGTGCCTGTGATGACCCCCTGTCCACCGTTGAAAGCACCTATAATGGGCACGCGAGCATTACAACTGGATCTTGGAGCAGTGGAAGAAGGTTGCCAGGTCTGATCAGTCACGTTTTCTTTAGCATCACGTGGACGGCCATGTATGTATACCGTTTACCTGGGGAAGTGATGGCACCAGAATGCACTGTGGGACGACGGCAGCCAGTGGAGGGAGTGTGACGCTCTGGGCAATGTTCTGCTGGGAAACCCTGGGCCATTCATGTGGACGGAAATATGACACGTGCCACCTACCTAAACATTGTTGCAGACCAGGTACAACCCTTAATGGTAATGGTGTTCCCTGGTAGAAGTGGCCTCTTTCAGCAGGATAATGCACCCTGCCATACTGCACATATTGTTCAGGAATGGTTTGAGAAACATGATGAATTTATGGTGTTGCCCTGGCCTCCAAATTCCCCAGATCTCAAGCCAATTGAGCATGTGTGGGATGTGCTGGATCAATAAGTTTGATCTACGGCGGCTCCACCTCGCAACCTACAGGACTTGAAGGATCTGCTGCTAACGTCTTGAAGCCAGATCCCACAGGACACCTTCAGCTGTCTTGTAGAGTCCATCCCTCTGCGGGCCAGTGCCGTTTTGGCCAACAGCATATTAGGCATAATATTAGGCCATAATGTTTTGGCTCATCGGTATAGAAGCTCCATTGAGAAGGACATTAACATTAAAATGTCAAAAACAAACTAGCTCACAAGTAATAATCTTTTCACCTGCTGGCAAAACTCTTTGACAGACCGGCCGCCCTCTATGAAGTGCTGAAAGAACACATGTTCCCGCTGCAGGTATCCAGAGGTGAGAAGCCTCAGGTAAACCACTATATAGTCAGACACGCTCTGGTCATTGAAGGAGTTAAGCAGCTCTCCAAGTGATTGCTGCTTTTCACACAGCTCAATCAAGTCCATGAACTGACAAAGGAGAGAAACCACAGTGAGCATCAACTTACTACACAGACAGCATGATTCAAGTAAAATTACAGGATTTAAGCCTTGAGTTTTGAATATAAGAAGAATGCATAGTTTTTAAATGATACATTTTCCAACTCACAGTGTTGTGAAAGTCCTCAATAGTGAACTCAGTGAAGCCCTGGTTTACAAGGTCCAGTTTGCTCTTAGCTGCCACAGCTTTGAACCTATAATGCCAAAAATGAGAAAGGATTGATAAATACATTTACTGAACAATGACAGAAAGCAAAACAATATACACAATATACAAAATTGCACTTCACATAAATAAGGTTGCTGCTATCTCCTGAATTAGTGTATCATTTCCAAACAAAAGCAATGGTATCTGCTTTAAGCAATCCAAAAACAGTAAAACTACCTTTGCAGCTCTTTGCTGTCTTCCAGTAGTGTCTCCAAATGTGCAAATCCAAAAGCTCTGTAGAAACAATTTCCATCCGGCCGTGTCTTCCGAATGTGCGCATACTTTTTGTGAAGGTCCTATGAACAAGACACATGTAAGAGAAACAGTTGTACAGAAGGTTTCGGGCACTTGCCAAGAAAGCTCATGAAACTGTAGTGACCTTTATCTTGAGCTGGTAAATGGTGTCCTCTGCAGCATATTCGCCCTGAAGCACAGAGAGATCTTGTATGTCCGACACTAAAGGGTTAGTAGTGGCTATCTATTAAAACAAAACACACGCAATTAGAAGGTTAGTTCATTTACTCACCCTCATATTGCTTAAAACCTGTGTGACTTTCTTAATTCAGTGGCATACATAACGGTTCTAGTCTCTTTTCCAAACAGTGAAATTGGGGTGTTATAGTTATCGTTCTTGGTGTCAACAGGCCTTAAAGGTGCAATAGTTCATCTTGGAAATGCTAACTTTAGCCTGCTAGCATTGAAAGCATACGATCCCACCCTCCTGGCTGCAAATCGCCGTCCAAAGCCACGCCTCCTCCAAAACACATGAACGTGAACAGACCAGAAAGCGAGACGACCAGAGACAACGTTATTGGATTACATCATGTCATTCACCAGTGAGAAAACTTTATAGTACAGTGAGCAACAGTACTACAATAACGAACAAACTGTTTGACTGCCATTCTCGCTCTGCACAGCATACGTGAACGCGCTGATGACTACGTGAACAGGCTGCGCAGTGGTATGCAAACACGTATTGACTGATAGGGAACACATGCTATCATTTCATTCGGACCGAACGCAACGATTGAACGAACATTTTATGGTCCTATGCCTTCCACAGACGATAATATATTTATAAAATACACTTATACCGCTTAACACAGTGATTGCTATCAGGATATGAGGAGACTTTCAACCAGCATAACAAAATGTTTCTGCATAGAATCACCTATTGCACCTTTAAGGCAATTCCATTTAATGATGTTAATGACAGAAATGACATGCTTCAGCTTTAAATACTGGATTGTTCAAAGCTATCAAAGCCATGGTATAGGTTCAGAAGGTTCCCTCACCTCTTGCTGAATGCGGTCCTGCTGTGCCATTATGGCTTCATCATGTGCGAGGCAGTTTACTCCTGCAAAATAGATAAAAGTCATAAAAGTTTTAGAAACCTGACACACAAGAACTGGATCTTACCCAGTTGACAGTGATGACAGTTGGTAATGCTGGAGTTTAGTTCTTTCACCTCGCTGATTCTCATGCCTTTACACGATCCGACGTAATGTAAATAAAGTCGTGTGTAATGAGTCCTCTAACCATAATCTAATCTAACCGAGTATCCTAAACGTCCATAACGGTTATTATACAACTAAAATACAAATATATACACCACTTATCTTCTAATTCACTAAATGAATATTACAGTATACAGCTGATTGGCAAACAGGGCTACTATTCAATTTAAACTGAGAGCGTACATTTTTATTTTAGTAAATATTTAAATATTTTCCTAACGAAAATTTGACAGTGTGCAAAAATGTTAGGAAGACTGTTTTTTTAAATGAGCCCAGAGTCTTTGTATAGTTAATGCTTCTGCTCTGCATTTCCTCCTCCTGCTCGTGCAGAAGTCAAAACAGATTCTTTGCTCTAATGCAAGCTCTCTCGTGCAGATGCTTTGTTTACGCGTGCCACTGATCTATTAGACTGCGCAAGGAAATGTTATTTTGGCACTTACCCTCCATCTCTACCTGTGATGATTCCTGCTGCTCATCCGCCATCTTGATTGAGTTCTTTTTCCACCGCCCCCTCTCTCATGTACACTTCCGGGTCGTGTCATTCAGTCAGTCACAGGAAAACACATGCTGCCAGTGTTTTGGTTGTTCTTGAATGCCTTTACTTAAGCTGGGTATTTAAAAAAATGTTTTCATTTAACAGACTTGCAGTGTCGCTGAGGACCCTTCAAAAGCTGACGGAGGCTCACAGATGGCACCATACTAGTTTGACAAGTAACGTTACGTGTATATTTTATTTGTCAAGAGTTTCACTTAGGTCTAGAGATTCACTTTGACATTTTTGAGGACATGGATTTTCGTGGGAAGTAATAGCACGATTAGAAAATACTTGTGTTTAACATATATTAACCATATGCTGCAAAACTGCACAAAACCATTTCCAAACAGGTTTCTAAACAAGCTTCAAAATACTTGTAAGTTAAAGGGGAATCATATGTATTTTTATTCTATATGCTAATTATGTACAACTTGTGTTTACAGCTGAGTTGATTGAAAACATGGACAAAAAAGCAACATGGGACAGATTCTACACAGAAAATGGAAGCAAAGGCCAATTCAAAAATTTTGAATGGTTCTTTGGATTTCACTCAGTCAAGGACTTCATTCTTCCTGTACTTCCGACCATGTCTCATTCCCACAGTGGCCCATTCAACATCCTGGACATGGGTTGTGGCACATCTGCATTAGGACCCTGTATCTACAGAACTTCTCCATGTGCTGTGAAGGTTACTTGTGCTGATATCTCTCCGGTGGCAGTGAAACTTATGGAGAAGCACACTAATTCTGCATCAGTACAGCCATGCAACCCATCCTCTGCTCTTGCTTTCCTGGAGCTGGACTGCACACAGTTGAGAGGACACTTTGGAACCAGAAGCCTAGACATGATATTGGACAAGGGTACTACAGATGCTTTAATTAGGTCTAAAGAAGGTAAAGTTAAGGCTGGACAGATAATGAGGCAATGCTTACAGGTGCTGAAGCCCTCAGGGATTCTCTTACAGTTCTCAGATGAGGATCCTGATGCCAGGCTTATATGGCTAGAAAGAGAAGTTAGAGGAGCAGAACAGACAGCTGATGTAGGAGTTCACGAGGTGGGGGAATTGAGAGGGGTCAGCTATTTTTGCTATCAGATTTCTCCTTGTACTAGCCCCCACTCTTAAAATACAACGCATTAAAATTTTTCTGCCTTCTGAAAGAGTTTTCAAGTGACAATACAGTACATATATATATATATATATATATACACACACATACACATACACAGTGGGGAGAACAAGTATTTGATACACTGCCGATTTTGCAGGTTTTCCTACTTACAAAGAATGTAGAGGTCTGTAATTTTTATCATAGGTACACTTCAACTGTGAGAGACGGAATCTAAAACAAAAATCCAGAAAATCACATTGTATGATTTTTAAATAATTAATTTGCATGACATAAGTATTTGATCACCTACCAACCAGTAAGAATTCCGGCTCTCACAGACCTGTTAGTTTTTCTTTAAGAAGCCCTCCTGTTCTCCACTCATTACCTGTATTAACTGCACCTGTTTGAACTCGTTACCTGTATGAAAGACACCTGTCCACACACTCAATCAAACAGACTCCAACCTCTCCACAATGGCCAAGACCAGAGAGCTGTGTAAGGACATCAGGGATAAAATTGTAGACCTGCACAAGGCTGGGATGGGCTACAGGACAATAGGCAAGCAGCTTGGTGAGAAGGCAACAACTGTTGGCACAATTATTAGAAAATGGAAGAAGTTCAAGATGACGGTCAATCTCCCTCGGTCTGGGGCACCATGCAAGATCTCACCTCGTGGGGCATCAATGATCATGAGGAAGGTGAGGGATCAGCCCAGAACTACACGGCAGGACCTGGTCAATGACCTGAAGAGAGCTGGGACCACAGTCTCAAAGAAAACCATTAGTAACACACTACGCCGTCATGGATTAAAATCCTGCAGCCCACGCAAGGTCCCCCTGCTCAAGCCAGCGCATGTCCAGGCCCATCTGAAGTTTGCCAGTGACCATCTGGATGATCCAGAGGAGGAATGGGAGAAGGTCATGTGGTCTGATGAGACAAAAATAGAGCTTTTTGGTCTAAACTCCACTCGCCGTGTTTGGAGGAAGAAGAAGGATGAGTACAACCCCAAGAACACCATCCCGACCGTGAAGCATGGAGGTGGAAATATCATTCTTTGGGGATGCTTTTCTGCAAAGGGGACAGGACAACTGCACCGTATTGAGGGGAGGATGGATGGGGCCATGTATCGCGAGATCTTGGCCAACAACCTCCTTCCCTCAGTAAGAGCATTGAAGATGGGTCGTGGCTGGGTCTTCCAGCATGACAACGACCCAAAACACACAGCCAGGGCAACTAAGGAGTGGCTCTGTAAGAAGCATCTCAAGGTCCTGGAGTGGCCTAGCCCGTCTCCAGACCTGAACCCAATAGAAAATCTTTGGAGGGAGCTGAAAGTCCGTATTGCCCAGCGACAGCCCCGAAACCTGAAGGATCTGGAGAAGGTCTGTATGGAGGAGTGGGCCAAAATCCCTGCTGCAGTGTGTGCAAACCTGGTCAAGAACTACAGGAAACGTATGATCTCTGTAAATGCAAACAAAGGTTTCTGTGCCAAATATTAAGTTCTGCTTTTCTGATGTATCAAATACTTATGTCATGCAATAAAATGCAAATTAATTACTTAATCATACAATGTGATTTTCTGGATTTTTGTTTTAGATTCCGTCTCTCACAGTTGAAGAGTCCCTATGATAAAAATTACAGACCTCTACATGCTTTGTAAGTAGGAAAACCTGCAAAATCAGCAGTGTATCAAATACTTGTTCTCCCCACTGTGTGTGTGTGTGTGTGTGTATATATTATATTATATTATATAATATAATATAATATATATATATATATATATATAATAAAAACACCATGTACAACTTGCCGAGTCAAAAGCCTGTTTACATTATTTGCATTAGATGAACAAAATCAATTACACACTTTTGTAAAAAAAAAAAAAAATTTATTAAAAAAAAAAAAGTCACATTCTGTAATGCTTATTACTTTAAGAATCAACACTGAATGAAACCAGCATCATTTAAAACAAAATATATGAATAAAGAGAATTTAGTGCATAGTTTAATGTACACAGTACACCCTCCAAAAAACTATCTGTAGGGATGTAGTCTCTCTCGCTTATGTGGCCTTCGGCGTTTCTGCTTCATGACTAAGTTGTTCACCGGCCAGTAGGGGGCAGCAGCTGCCTTGTTAGCGCCTTAAAAACATAAAATCAGCCTTTTAGCGCAATATTGCATTAATATTACATCCTAATGATTTGAGAAAATAAAAATATGTACCTCTATAGAAGGTTTCCCTTTCAAAGCTCTGGTAACCTGCAGTCATGTGGGGTAGCAGATCATCATGGCAGTACTGTGACCCGAAGCCATTGAACTGCCTCATCCTTTGGCCCTGTGTCCAGACTGGACCTGGAAGATGAGAATAAAATGGTCCCTTTAACATTAACAAAATAACCAAACATGACTAAAAACTACATTCCCCCAGTGCTTTCTAAAAGTTGTACAGTTAGTGGTTCAAAATGAGTCATGAGGATTATTACACTGGTTAAAGGGATAGTGAAATGAAAAAAGTCATGTTTTACTCACCCTGCTGTTGTTCCAATGCCCTATGTCATTCTATCTTTTTCGGACCTCAAAAGGAGAAATTTTGAAAAATGTCCTGCACGCGCCCCTCCATATAATGGCAGTGAATGGCGACCAGGCTAAAACTTTACAAAAAGGATACAAAAGTTTCAGGTAATGATACAGTGAGACGTGCGCCATATATGGAAAGTGTTCTATACTATGAGAAAGAAACCTTAATCAGTCAAAATACTGAGCTCGGACGTTATTCTGTGCGCGTTCCTGGGAGTGCGTGTGAGCCAGCAGCCGCTCACGCTTACTCGCAATGTTGTCATGACAACCAGTACACAACATTCACTTCAGGTGGTTTACCTTCTTAATATTATTGTATTATTTCTTATTATTTACCTTATAGAAGAGACAAGAGTCACATTTGTTTCTATTGAGCCTGATTTCTCAAAATGGTGCGTGTGTGTGCTTATCCTGGGTGCCATGACAACAGTGAGAGTTACAGTAAGCGTGAGCGGCTGCTGACGGCTCGCATGCATTCACAGGAACGCGCACAGAGTAACGGCCGAGCTCAGTGTTTTGACTGAATAATAAGGTTTCTTTCTCGCAAATCCTTATAGTGTGCCTCCTGAACACTTTCCATATACAGCTCTGGAAAAAATTGAGACCACTTAATTTTTTCCAGAGCTGTATGTCACGCATCTCACTGTATCATTACGTGATACTTTTGTATCCTTTTTGTAAAGTTTTAGGCTGGTCGCCATTCACTGCCATTATATGGAGGAGCGCGTGCAGGACGTTTTTCAATATTTCTCCTTTTGAGGTCCGAAAAACATAGAAGGACATAGGGCATTGGAACAACAGCAGGGTGAGTAAAAGATGACTATTTTCATTTCAGGGTGAACTATCCCTTTAAGTAAATTTTCTCTCAAGAGTGGCTTGATTGTTAACATTGTTGTAGTGGATGGCGGGCATCACAGGTGGATAAAAGCATCTCTGGCTGCTACACGGATCTGTTAAAAAGGCATGTTTTAAAATGTGAAAATTACTTTGAGAAAAATTTTTTTTTTTTTTTATTATTTATAATAAATAGGTTATTTATACTATTGAAGGGGGTGGATTCTGAAATCCACTGCCGCTTCAATATACATGTATATATCCTAATGAGATTTATAATCAAGGTCTTAATAGTCTCCTACAAATGATTTCTTCTAGTTTATGACATTAATCAATCAATAGAACTACTGTTTGATTGTTTATTATTCTTTTCATACACTCACCTAAAGGATTATTAGGAACACCTGTTCAATTTCTCATTGATGCAATTATCTAATCAACCAATCACATGGCAGTTGCTTCAATGCATTTAGGGGTGTGGTCCTGGCCAAGACAATCTCCTGAACTCCAAACTGAATGTCAGAATGGGAAAGAAAGGCGATTTAAGCAATTTTGAGCGTGGCATGGTTGTTGGTGCCAGACGGGCCGGTCTGAGTATTTCACAATCTGCTCAGTTACTGGGATTTTCACGCACAACCATTTCTAGAGTTTACAAAGAATGGTGTGAAAAGGGAAAAACATCCAGTATGCGGCAGTCCTGTGGGCGAAAATGCCTTGTTGATGCTAGAGGTCAGAGGAGAATGGGCCGACTGATTCAAGCTGATAGAAGAGCAACTTTGACTGAAATAACCACTCGTTACAACCGAGGTATGCAGCAAAGCATTTGTGAAGCCACAACACGCACAACCTTGAGGCGGATGGGCTACAACAGCAGAAGACCCCACCGGGTACCACTCATCTCCACTACAAATAGGAAAAAGAGGCTACAATTTGCACGAGCTCACCAAAATTGGACAGTTGAAGACTGGAAAAATGTTGCCTGGTCTGATGAGTCTCGATTTCTGTTGAGACATTCAGATGGTAGAGTCAGAATTTGCCGTAAACAGAATGAGAACATGGATCCATCATGCCTTGTTACCACTGTGCAGGCTGGTGGTGGTGGTGTAATGGTGTGGGGGATGTTTTCTTGGCACAGTTTAGGCCCCTTAGTGCCAATTGGGCATCGTTTAAATGCCACGGCCTACCTGAGCATTGTTTCTGACCATGTCCATCCCTTTATGACCACCATGTACCCATCCTCTGATGGCTACTTCCAGCAGGATAATGCACCATGTCACAAAGCTCGAATCATTTCAAATTGGTTTCTTGAACATGACAACGAGTTCACTGTACTAAAATGGCCCCCACAGTCACCAGATCTCAACCCAATAGAGCATCTTTGGGATGTGGTGGAACGGGAGCTTCGTGCCCTGGATGTGCATCCCACAAATCTCCATCAACTGCAAGATGCTATCCTATCAATATGGGCCAACTTTTCTAAAGAATGCTTTCAGCACCTTGTTGAATCAATGCCACGTAGAATTAAGGCAGTTCTGAAGGCGAAAGGGGGTCAAACACAGTATTAGTATGGTGTTCCTAATAATCCTTTAGGTGAGTGTATGTTCTCTAAAGTCTGTATTTGGCCTCTAAGGAGTGACTGAGGGTCTAGCAACGGCTAGGAGTGCAGTAACAGTGCTTACTCATTCAGCCCGGCTTCCAGAGATGAAATATGGATTTGTCTTTCATTTGTTGCTTGCTTATATATATATATATATATATATATATATATATATAAAAAAGTATATTGTCTGTACCTCTTAATGAGAGGAAGTGCATGCTATCAGTATGTTTTGGTAAAGTTTCTGGTCAGAGCTAGAGCTCGACCAACTCCAACCTTGAAGAAGCTGTCTATCTGTGTATGTGCGTGAGTATTCTTTGTTACAGATCAGTATTGGTGTATAACTGGTATTCTGCTTGAGACCTGCCGGCGCCTATTCACGACCTGGAAGGTCACAACAGGCCTAATTCCGGGGTTCCAGCGTCAGCAGTTTGATCGATGGAGATATGCTTCTGCCTATCAGCCGATGTGTGGAAATTTACTATGATTAGCTATTTTCTCTTAGCCAATCAGAATCATTCAACCTGCAGTAATGACGTAGCTAGACCTTGAAAAGAGTATAATTGTGTTGAGAAATTGTATGTACGCAGAGAGAGCGCGGCCTACGAACTCCTTGTGAGACTTGAAGCTGGCTTCTGCTGATGAAACTGCAAACTATTCTAAAGTAAAAATGTTCTTTAAAACCGCATTTCTGACTCTTGGTCTTCATTTCTTGCAAGAAACTCATCTGTCTGACACAGAACATGAGAAATTAAAGAGGTCATGGGCAGATAAAGTGTACTTTTCTTCTCATCCATTGGGGAGAAAGAAAGGAGTGTCTATCCTGATACAGGTAAATTTTACTTAAGCAATGACCTATAAGGATGCAGAGGGAAGATTAATTTTAATAAATGGCTCTATAGACGGCACTGATGTCTCACTTATGAATGTGTATGCTATGCGCCAAATGATAGGCATGCTTTTATTGAAGTTTTCAATGTAATTGACCATACGCACGGAACGTTTTTAAGAACTTCCGCAATAATATAAGCCAGCTGGAAAACTTCCGGTCAAATGTCACTTGTTGGTGTGTCGGTATCTTCAATGTCCTGAGAGAGCTTTAACAGCATCAATAGTGTAATATTTAGTTTATAATCAGAATATAGTCACTTAAATAGTCAGGCCTAGCATTCATTTAGTAAGACGCAAGACAGCATAAAAAAAAGACACGTCCCTCAGCAAAATTAAATTCGACCATCAGTGTGGGAAAAAAAGCATCAACACACTGCAAATTAAAGATTTGTGCATTTCAGTTAGATACATTGAACAAAATGGGAGTATTCACAAGTGTACCGAAATCTGTGAGCTTGCGCTGCACTGACTGACAGCTTCTGTCAGTTATTATAAAGGGAGAACGCGGTGCTGCTTTCAGTGCAATTCATTCGCAATAAATGTTACTGTTTTTCATGAGACTTTGTGAGTACTTCATACTTAACCTTGACAAATTATTTTTAAACCTAGTGATTTTATGGTTAATATTTATTCAAAAGCGAAATGTGTGGAAAAAAATATTACAGGACATGGCTATGAGTCAATAAATGCTCCTCTGTCGCATCTATTGGTTATAGTGGTAATTAATGTCTTTTTTATTTTTAAATAAAACAGTTTTCTATCAAATGCTTGAAACGTTCGGTTTTACTAATTATGTTTTTGGTCACCACATTATAAATAACATTTGAAGTGCTGGAAAATTGTTGTATGTGCCCAATTACAGACACCGTGTTTCTTATTCCAACGTTCCCATTAGCTCCCATCCGTCATTATTGCAATCAATAAAACTGGGTCAGGTTAGGGTTAGGAATATTATTAATGGGGGTGGGGGGATTTTCATTGCATTATGGTGCAACATTTGGACATACAGCCTATTTCTAACACCTCACTCTACAATTTGGAAATTTGCTTACTCATTCAGGAGAGATTTTACATCTTACTCCCATAGCCATGCATCTTATTCTAGGATAGATTATTTTTTCAATCCTAAGGATGAGCTTTATAGATTAGCTAACATGAAGATACTACCGATGACAGTGTTGGACAAAGATTAAGCACAACCTTCCAAACAACGGAGACTAAACATCTCACTCCTCAACAATAAAGCATTCATTTCTTCATCACAACAGAACTTAAATTATACCCAATTATAATTATATTTGTTGAAAACCGTCACAGATTTCAACAAATCCCTTTAAAAAAAAAAAAAAAAAAAAAAAAAAAAAAAAAAAAGAGGCAACACTCTTAAAGAAATCCCTTGCAACAAACATCTTAACCGTCACCCTTACCTAAGTGTTTATACTAAGCATTTTGCGATAGTCCAACTAGTTATTATTGTATTGTACTCACGCATCAATGTCACTTTGCATGTTTGGTGATTATTCACTGAAATGACACGTTCGGTGTCCTAGACGCGACTTGACGCTTCCTGTGTGCTAACTGACTTTACAGTAATGGAAACAAGAAATCTAAACACCCGGGCCCTTAAAACAGCAGCCAGAAAAATGGAGCGCAGCTGGAAGAAAACAAAACTGGAAGTTTTTTGCATTTCGTGGAAAGAGCATGATTGCATACAGAAAGGCCGTAAAAACTGCTAGATCTGCTTATTTCTCGACTCTCTTAGAAGAAAACAAACACAACCCTAGGTATTTATTCGATACAGTGGCTAAATTAACCAAAGATAAAGCTTTAACTTCTGATGTTTGTAAACAGCACAGCAGTAATGACTTTATGAACTTCTTTACTTGTAAGATTGATAATATTAAGAAAAAAAAATTATAACCATGTAGCCATCTACTACAGTATCACATCAGACAGTGCATTGTAGTGTCACTGAGGAAAAATTACATTCATTCACTGCTATAGGAGAAGAAGAATTGGCTAAACTCGTTAAATCATCAAAAATCAATAACATGTATGCTCGACCCTATACCGACTAAACTACTAAAAGAGATGCTTCCAGAGGTCATAGATCCTCTTCTTAATATCATTAATTCAGCCTTGACATTAGGATATGTACCGAAAACTTTTAAGTTGGCTATTAAACCACTTATTAAAAAACCGCAACTTAATCCTACAGAATTAGTCAATTACAGGCCAATCTCAAATCTACCCTTTCTGTCAAAAATACTAGAAAAGGTAGTGTCCTCACAATTATGCTCCTTTTTAGAAAGAAATGGTATCTGTGAGGATTTCCAGTCAGGATTTAGACCGTATCATAGTACTGAGACTGCTCTCATTAGAGTTACAAATGATTTACTCTTATCTTATCATTGTATCTCTCTGATAGTGTTACTCGATCTTAGCGCTGCATTCGATACTATCGACCACAACATTCTTTTGAATAGACTCGAAAATTATGTTGGCATTAGTGGAATTTCATTGGCATGGTTTAAATCATACTTATCTGACCGTTATCAGTTTGTAGCAGTAAATGAAGAGATGTCACACCGATCACAAGTTCAGTATGGAGTACCGCAGGGCTCAGTGCTAGGACTGTTGCTTTTCACCCTGTACATGCTACCACTGGGAGATATTGTTAGGAAGCATGGCGTTAATTTTCATTGTTATGCTGACGATACTCAGCTCTATATTTCTTCACGCCCTGACGAAACTTACCAATTCACAAGATTAACGGAAGGCATAGCTGATGACTAGTGGATGAATTGGATGACTAGTAATTTCCTGCAACTTAATTCAGAAAAAACTGAATTTTTAATCATTGGACAAAAAAAAAAAAAAAAAAAAAAACTCCACAAGTAGTAACCTAGAATACTGTCTAACACTCGATGGCTGCTCTGTCAAGTCCTCGTCGTCAGTTAGGAACCTGGGTGTGCTCTTTGATACCAATCTCTCATTTGAAAGCCACGTTTCTAGCATCTGTAAAACTGCATTCTACCATCTTAAAAATATATCTAAATTACGGCACATGCTTTCAATGCAAAATGCTGAACAGTTAGTTCATGCGTTCATGACCTCAAGGCTAGATTATTGTAATGCTCTACTGGGTGGTTGCCCTGCTCGCTTAATAAATAAACTGCAGCTTGTCCAAAACGCAGCAGCTAGAGTTCTTACTAGAACCAGGAAGTATGACCATATTAGCCCGGTTCTGGCAATACTCCATTGGCTCCCTATTAAACATCGTATAAATTTTAAAATCTTGCTGATTACTTACAAAGCACTAAATGGTTTAGCTCCCCAGTACTTGAGCGAGCTCTTAACGCATTATACTCTGGCCAGTTGATAATACCTAGAATATCAAAATCAACTGCAGGCGGTCGATCATTTTCCTATTTAGAACCTAAACTCTGGAACAGTCTTCCTAGCATTGTTCGGGAAGCAGACACACTCTGTCAGTTTAAATCTAGACTAAAAACATCTCTTTACTATGGCATACACATAAAACATTTTTAATTTATATTATTCAAATCAGTTAAATGATTGTTTTAGGCTGCATTAACTAGGTCACCCGGAACCGGGAACACTTCCCATAACACCTGATGTACTCGTTACATCATAAGAAGAATGGCATCTACGCTAGTGTTAGTCTCTCTGTTTACTGCAGTCGGCCGTATCCGGGCCGTATCCGGACCAGATGGTGGACCTTAGCCTGGACATGACGAACGCATCCCTGAAGTGTCTGCAGAGACCGTGTCAATTAAACTCCCCCCTGTAAATGCCGCATCGACACGACATCCTCATTAAACCCGTTCCCGGCGTGACGACTCCAATCTTTCTAATAATCCTACGAATATGTATTGATCTAATATGACTTCTGACCTGTAATGTTGCCAGAATCATAATCATACACTATTTGTTCGTCGGCCAGAGGAGAACTGGCCCCCCGACTGAGCCTGGTTTCTCCCAAGGTTTTTTTCTCCATTCTGGCCCTGAAGGAGTTTTGGTTCCTTGCCACCGTCGCCTTTGGCTTGCTCAGTTGGGGACGCTTAAATTTCAACTATATTACTGATCTGCCCGCATTGACACTATATGATAATTGAAATGAGCTGGATGACATCACCGTTTTCACCAGAGCGGCTGTACAGCCGAATCAAATTCTGTTGCATTATTTTCCTGTTACCACTGTGAAGCTGTTTTGAAACAATTGGCTTTGTAAAAAGCGCTATATAAATAAAGGTGATTTGATTTTGATTTGATAAACCAAACTGGACCAAGGACAAAAGAAAGACGGGCAAACACCCAAGCCTGCCGCTATAATGAGTCACTCTTGTGCACAAGATGAAAGCCTGGCATGAGATAATTAATTAAAGTGCACAGTGGAAGTAATAAATAAATAAATAAAAAAAAGAAAAAAAAAAAAAAAAGGAAAACTTTTATTTTTGACAATACACACCATTTCACGTCATACTTTCAACAGGCTTATTTTAATTGATTGGTAAAAATGCACATCGGTACTTCCTCCTCCAATAAACATGAAATCGTACATCGTTTGAGTTCAGCAGATGACTTAAGGGACCTGTTTTGATCCCTTAATTTTTTTTAAAGGGCTAAATGGTCTCTCAGGTAAACTCTCAAGTAATTAAGGGAAAATACTTAAAGACAGCCTTAAAGTTCCTTAAGTGGACCCTTAGGTTTTTTTCTTGCGACCAATGTTTCACTAAGGGTACCCTTAACCTTATAACTAAAGGTTTTCTTAACTTAAGGGCTTTCATTCAACCTGGCCCTGATACCTGTTCTCACGATCATATATTGTCATCATTCCTAAAGAATATAAAAGTGAGTGTGACAACAGAGCCAATGGTAAAGAACCTGGATCAGCCTATTGAGGAATGTGAAATAATTGAGACAATCTCCATGTTGAAGAACAATAAAAGTCCGGGACCCGATGGATATATAAATGAATTCTATAAAAGATTTAAAGGACTATGGGAGAATGATGGGAGATGTCGTCTTCACCACCACTGCCGACGCAAATTTGCACATTTTAAAATCAGTTGTCAAAATAGTCATTAATCCCACTGCATAGTCTTTGCTGTATGAAGTGACTGTATGCTCATCCATGTTCTGCTCCGTCTCAATGCGCACACAGAAAGCGCGTTGGGATCAGTCTCTTTGTCTTTTTAAAATAAAGCACGTCCGGGAGTAGACAGCATTTTACGACAGTCACCTTACATTATTTGACTGAGTTGAACGTTAAGTTTAGTTTTGGGCTTTTAAGGGGGGGGGGGGGGGGGGGGGGCGCGAAAGCACACAGCTTTAAAGGAACGGAACAGCATGAGGCACAATGATCATTTTATCTTGATTATCAAGCTGTCATAATCATTGGAAGCCAAAATCAAAACTAAAATTTGATTCATCGCACAGCCCTCCTGCTGTTGAATTGTTTTTCAAATGCGTCACCATGCATGAAAGACACAAGATAGAGACATGATAGAGACATGATGTAATTTCGCCAGTCAGCACAGCCATCTAGTAGGCGGTCAATGCCGTAAACGTAAAAGATCACAGTCTGTACGATTCGCTTGAAAAGTAGATTGTGACTGTCTTCAAGATCGATACCGATATGGTGGCTGATATATCGTGCATCCCCTAAACCACACCCATATTTTGTGGTCATCCAAAAATTATGAAATTGGAAAGACGCATTTACACACACACTTATATATATATATATATATATATATATATATATATATATTTTTTTTTTTTTTTTTTTTAGTGATCAATTATTGTTAAATAAAATTAATACAAATTTACTGAGCCCAATCTTTTGGTTGATAATATACCTTGATAGCGAGCAGGAGCACTTGAGGTAGCCGTTTGCCAGCTGCGGTTCTCGGGTAATGGTGGATGCTTATCTGCATTAATCTGGTCTGCAAAAAAAAAAGAAAAGCAAAAAAGAACAAACATAAAATGGGTGACTAAATCTTCCAAACATCTTTAAGCAAGTCATTAATTACAAATGTGATGATTTGAATTGTTTGGTTGGTATAGATCAATATGTTCCACTTTCAAAATTATTTTGCAGCTTTAAACCTCAGCTAACCAACGGCACCAACTCAATCTGCATTTCTCACCAAGTTTTGGCAGCTCCACACCCCATGCCTGCGCAACATGCTCCATGAGCAGGCATGTGATCTTTCTGTGGGCGACAGAATTCCAGTGTACACCATCGTGCATCCGGTGTTGCAGGCTGAAGCGAAACTGGAAGTGCAAATCCAGCACATCAAAGCCGAACTCGTTGGCAAGAGTGGCTCCAAAGTAATTGGCTTCAATCACATCGAATCTTAAAGTTGGACCCATGTGTGCAATCTGAGTTTGTGGGAAAGATGAAAAAGGATTATTGACTCTCATCACTGTTCATGAGGGTTTATCCTCTACCACTCTTTTTTGTAACCCACCTCTGGGACCAGGAAACCTCCCACAATCTTCTTGCCCAGGGGCATGGTCATATTCCACACAACCAGGCTCTCTTCTGGCAAAATAGTCTTAAGCTTCCTGAAGAACGTGTTGAGGTTTTCTCTATACTCCGAGGCCCATTCGCGGCTGTACCTGTGCAGTTTAGGAAAACAAAAATGATGTTAAATCAAACAAATAATTATGACATGCTAAATATCTTATGCCTGTAACAAGCTGTAATGACGAGCATTCCTACCTGGATATATCCCAGACACAAGAGTTGACGATAACCAGGTCTGGTTTTATGCCATGGTCAAAGTCAGCTAGGATGCTCTCCATGTACCGTGAGAAAACTTGAGTCACAAAATAGAAGCGGATCAAGTGGTGATCCATGCGGTACTGTCTCACTTCTCTGTACTTAGTGCCGTTATTCATCTGGCCCAACCGGCCACCTTCCACCAAGCAATCCTGTTCAAATGCAAATTCACCCTAGGAAATATGGATAAGATAGATCCATCATCAGACATTACTTAACCAGGAAACTCCATACAGGATAGGGAATATTCCTATCCTTCACAATTCACATACACAGCAGCTTAATTTGCTCCATTGATTACATGAAATAATAAAAATGATCAAAACTGTATATTGGTTAAGTCTTTTACCAAAATAGCTTTTGGACATGGTACCTGGTTTTTAGCTGGTCATCCGATGGTCGATCAGCTACTATGTCCCAAAAACTAGCATGACAACTGGAACTGTAGCTGTCTAAAATGGCCTACCAGTTTACACCAGCTAAAAAACAGCTGCCATATTTGCTACAAAATATATAATCTTAATATGGATTTTTCCAACAAAATAATCTGCTAAACGTAAAAATCTAATGTTTGAACGTACATTTTAGGATTAGTAAAAGGAAACATGGATTCAGATACTGACCTTGCTTTTTAACTGCGATAAACTTAAATACGCGTCTCTCTGTAGGATTAGGACTAAATCCTTGTAGACAGAGCGCTGAACTGGAGAGAAAATCAAGTCATTCTTATTAAAAATCAATAAAAATAAATAAATAAATAAATAAATAAATAAATCAAATGTAGTTTAGAGTGGGGAATCACGATTCACGAAGGCCATTAACGTTACTATAACAATATTAATCTCAGTCAGTACTCACTTGAGTCTCCTAACACCACAACAAACTTGTTGTGGAGCAGTTGAGCCACAGGCCTCATCGTGCCGTTACCTGCCTCACATTGAAATCATAGTAACGTAATTGATTGAAAAGCAAAACACACGTAAACTTTGTATTAACAAATGATAATAAGATACACGTTGGGTTTGAAAAGTTAACCAGGGTTTCCTTTTATTAAACACCATAATTCACCAAAATTTACCTTTTAAACCAAGAATTCCGTAAATGATGAGCGAGGATAAATTGCGTGTCGTAATGAGAGTTCTCTAAAGAGTTTGGAGAAAAGTGAGATATTGCGCCCCTTGCGGTTAATATGGGCAAAACATGCTAATTTGGATTTTAGACTTCCTCTGGTCGGTCTAATTGATCTCTCGTCTTTAACCTCTTTAAAGAGGAAAACGTCAGCCCCATTATAGCAGAGAAAACAACATAAAGTACACTTTTTACAAAACATACACTAACTTACTGTAAACTAATATTGCAGGCCTACTTATGTTATTTTTACGAAAATAAAAAAATATATTTAGATTAAATTCCAAATATGTTAGAATGGTGGCACCATGATAAAAAAGTACAGAGAAATTATACAAATGTTAAAATATGGGTATATGGTAAAAAATCTATTTGAGTACAAGTGAAAATTTCCTTTAAAAAGTTTCTTTGTGAAATATTTCAATCCTAGCCATGGCCATGCATTAATTTTTATTTTTTTTATTAAAATATATGGTGTATGTGAAATATTGATTCAAATTCAGATGTGTGCCTCTTTTTTTCAGTTTGTGACCTTTTTACGTTTATACTGATAATTTTGCACCTTTTATGCAAAACAATGCTGGTTTCTGTAGGAGATTGTCCCTGACTGCAGCAGGCAAATAATCTTTTGAATGTTCTTTTTATTCCTTTTATCAAACTTTTGTTTACTTATTGTCTGTTGATTTCACTTTCATCATCAAATATTAGGCTATACATTTCTAAACTTCATTTGTGAAATTTTTGCACATAATTCTCATACAGGCAAACAATCCATTGTCATAGTTACATATATTCATATTGCAGCACTTCTCATGTTACTGTGGTATTCCTAATTTCTAAATCACTCTGAATTGAAACATCTGCTAAATAAATCTCATTACATGTAAGCAACCTGAACACTTATATAATTAAAAAAAAACAAAAAAACAATTACAAAACTACATATACAGTAATACTCAGAATTTACAATTGAAGTACAATCAAACAACAGCCATATATAATGTCAACAGTCAGAAGTAATACCAATCTGTGGTAATCTTTTGTTCATGTAAAGTGCTTTTATACTGAGGTCTATTCACAATATTATTACAAAATCTGTAAAAGGCCTCTAACCCTCAAGGCCAAACTGCGTCACATGCGGCTTGTCAGTCAGTCTGTCACAAATTCATCATTGCGAGGCAGCTTCTTCATGAACTCTTGAATGGCTTTCACTGAAAATTTCCACAAAAAATTTCTTACCTGTTTTTCTTGAGAATTATCAAACGCCTCCATGTATTTTTTAAGGTAATCTTATCACTTTCCTTTATTTAACGCTGAATTTTAATTTGCAGTTCAGTCACATCTTTATCTAATAAGACCTCAAATGTAGGATGGTGATTACCATCATGCAAGGGTTCAAATAATTTTTCCTAAAGGGTATCAAAAAAAACAAAAAAAACAACTAAACATACACAAAAAAAGCTGTACAGCATTTTCTAAAGGGTAGTAAAAATCAATAAAGCATTGTTCATTTCCCATGCCAATGGACATGTGCCCCATTACCTTCACACAGTGATAAAACATCAAAATAAATGTGTTTGTGGTGAAAGAAACTGGTGGTTAAAATATAGATTATAGGTGTGGATAAGCAAATGTCTGGGACAAACAATCTCTGAATCAAATTACCTTTGGCTATTTTTGAGATCAAAGCATATTTAGCATTTGTCATTAGTTTGCAGTCGAATAGTTTAATCAGTTGACAAAAACAAGAATATGTGAAAGTTTATTAAAACCTACATAAGTAAAAGTACAAGTACTTCCTTTTTTAAGGAAGATATTTCACTACAGTGTTGCCTATTATGGCTATATGCAATGAGATGTCGTCTTGATGGATTTAGTATCTGTAGGGATGCAGTCTCTCTTGTATATGTGGTTTTCTGTATTTCTGCTTCATGACTAAGTTGTTCACTGGCCAGTAGGGGGCAGCAGCTGAAGTGTTAGAACCTTTAAAACATAAATCAGCCTTTTAGCACAATATTACATCAATATTAGATCCTGATAATTTGAGAATATAATAAAATCTGTACCTCTGTAGAAGTTTTCCCTTTCAAAGCTCTGGTAACCTGCAGTCATGTGGGGTGGCAGATCATTATGGCAGTACTGTGACCCGAAGCCATTGAACTGCCTCATCCTTTGGCCCTGTGTCCAGACTGGACCTGGAAGATGACAAAAACTTTAACATTAACAAAATAACCAAAAATGACTAAAAACTACATTCCCACATTGCTTTCTAAAAGTTGTACAATTAGTTGTTCAAAGTGGCTTGACTGTTACCATTGTTGTAGTGGATGGCAGGCATCACAGGTGGATAAAAGCATCTCTGGTTCCTATACGGATCTGTTAAAAAGGCATGTTTTGAATTGTGAAAGTTACTTGAGAAAAAAAGAAAAAGTAATCTCTGTGGCGGGTATGATTTTTTTTAAAAATGTTTTTGAAACAAGTCTCTTACGCTCACCAAGACTGCATTTATTAGATCAAAAACAGAATTAAAAAAACAGCAATATTGTTAAATATTACTATTGAAAATAACCATTTTCTATTTAAATATTTAAAAAATTTAATTTATTCTGTGATGGCAAATCTGAATTTTCAGCATCATTACTCCAGTCTTCAGTGTCATATGTTGCTTCAGAAAACAGTCTAATATGCTGATTTGCTGCTCAAGAAACATTTATTATTATTATCAAATGTTAAAAACAGTTGTGCTGCATCACATTTTTCTGGAAACAAAAGAACAGAATTTATTTTGTAACAATGCAAAAGTCTTTACTGTCACTTTTGATCAATTTAATGCATCCTTGCTAAAAGTATTCATTTCTTAAAAATTAAATAATTTATTGAACCCAAACTTTTGGTTGATAATGTACCTTGATAGCGAGCAGGAGCTCTTGAGGTAACGTTAGATGTTTGCCAGCTGTGGTTTTCACGTAATGGTGGGTGCTTATCTGCATTAATCTGGTCTGCA